>CAESWR010000107.1:58261-69588 GCA_903171835.1 Mullus surmuletus | reverse complement strand
CAAAGAAACAAAAGTAAAAAGTCACCTCTTCAAAGCAGGTATCCAATATTCAGTTTTATGTCTCATTTGAAAAATATATTCATTATGAACATATTTTTTTTAATTAGACAGACATAAAAAACTACTCACATCGATTCATTGACATATACTCATACGTATAAACCTAAGAAAATCTGTCCTAAGCAAAGTGTCCCCTTCAATATGACACCAAAATTATTCAAATAGAACTTGTAGTTCCAGAGAGATACTCAATAACATTTGGTATGTAATTTTCAAGTAGAAACCTCAAAAGTAGGCCCTGGGGTAAACAGCTCAGAATTGTTCAAATCTGTTTGAGAAAATGGAACTTTAAAACTTTAAGTATCCCTTTTTTGGAGCACATATATATATATACAATCCCAAAGGTTTCTACACAATAATTGTGTAGATCAATGCAAAGAGAAGTTTGAACAAATTCAGCTGTAACTTCAACTCTACAATTAATGTACCATATAATTTCATTTCCATTGCCACTTCAAAAAACACTTTGCAAACTCTATCTGACTTATCTAACTGCAACAATCAAACTCCTCAGCCTCAGCTGGGCTGCAGTTATAAGGCAACAATCTTTTGAAATGGTAAGAATTTTCCCGACACTCCAGCCCTCATTGTGACTCTGTGCTGATGAAATGTATGCTGATTGCAGAGCCTATGGAGAGTGAGGCAGCTGCCTCTGATAAGCTGTTTATTGTAATCTGTGCCAGGTGGGGGGGAGAAAAAAAGTTGCAATGAGGACGTCCAGATGTACATTGTCGTTCCAGCACATTCTGCAGAAAGGTGGAAAATGGGGTCTCAGGAGGTGTTTGCAGGTTGGTGAGGGGGATGATAGTTCTGCCAGCCTTGATGTAAATCAGCGTAATTAGTTAAAGCTAGTTAGACTGGATCAATGCCCCATTATGTGAGAATTCGGCACAGGGGGAACAGAATGCATGACAAACAAAGTGTAATAGCTTTTCATGTTTTTAGATGTAATTTCCTGATTCAAGTAGCGTATGTTGCAGGAGCACTCAATGCAAAGCAGCGGTTTATGCTAAAACACCACAAAATGGTGATTTAATGAAGCAGAGTCTCTTGGGATGTAGTCAATAGAAAATATGTTATGATACAGAGAAAAAAAAGTACTGACTTGGGATGCATGCAAATGAACTGTTTTATATGTCAACAGAGACGGCTGCTGAAAAAAGCGGCTGAGTTATTTTATTTTTTTCCCAAGGTGTCACACTGACATCTAGTGGAAGAATAAGATCAAAGCAAATTATTCAGCTTTCATGCTGTGGAGTCGTGCTGTTCGTATTAAGATCAAATGTGACCATCCAGAAAAATGTAAAATTTCACAACTTGGACTTAAATTTTAGAACATATCCTTAGAATTATGATCAAATTATGATAATATGTTGCACTACAATGATGAGAGCATGTTGATCTGTCTTTGCTCAGCCTGATAAGGAAGGTGACTCGAGATAACCTCTGCTGTAATTATTTACACATGAAACAAACCAGAGACAGTTTGCTTGAGTGTAAATGACTTTTTAAATCAAACATCTGCTTCCGCGCTGTAAGAGTGGAACCATTGACGAATCTCCATCCAGTGAGAGCTTTTTATCAGTTTCAGAGAGAGTTAGTCTAAATGAACACCGGAAAACGAGCAGATGGACGAGCAAGGGGAGATATAACAGATACCTGCGATGATGCACGACTTCAAAAATGTTTTCAGAGCTGCATTTCCTTTCTCACTCCCCAACCATGATATAATGTGTTACTTCAATACTCTCATGATAACAGGAAACCGCAACAGTAAGCCGTAAATGAGCTTTTAATACGCACAAATCCTCCTTGTAGACCACCGTCTGCACCGGCTTTGGCCACGTTTTCACACGAGCCGGCTCCAGACGAAAACTAGGTTTCGACCTATTCCTGTCACACATGCGGCAGTAGAAGTGTTGAGTGCCTGCATTACCTGATATAATGACCAACCCTCTCGCCGAGCGGCCAGTGGTAGAGGCTGTAACTTGACCTTGCTCCTTAATAGCTGTGACAATGGTTCCCCGTCCCACTGACCTGTCCGCCCCTCTGTTGTGCCTATTTATAATGTCCAGACACAGAGCAGAGGTTATTCGGAGGTGCCGGCAGACACAGGGTGACGGCGGCCGGAGAACAAAGGGTGAGAAATGTCATTGTTATTGTTCTTATTGTTTGATTTTCTGAGACCAAAACTGTATTTGAGAATGTGATTCCCTTTTGCATACCAGTTTATCTCAAATTTAAGAATAAGCACATGTTTGGAAATGATTAGTTATGTAAATATACATGTCTTTCCCTTAAGAAGAATAGATAAGTCATTCTATTCCTTCTTAACACAAACAATTGTACATTATATGGCACAAAAATGCAAAGTTTGCCTCTTTTACATGGTTTTGGGCATGAAATTCTCCACAGGTCATCATATTCCATAGTCAAAAATCAGAATGGTAAGTGCAACTACAGAGCAATATAGATTATAATTCTCTCATTACTAATAAGAGATTAGGTGTGTAGTTTTTGACGCTGACACGTTGTTCTTCGCCTGGAAGGTGAGGAGCAGAATGATGCCAGTTGGCCATCACGAGCATTGTAACAAGTGCTACAGCATCCACTGCCAGGCTCCCGTGCAAATCTCCCTCGCGTGCTTGGTCGTCAAATGTCGGAAAAACTGTGGCGCCAGTCTCCACATGTGCAAGGAGGAGGAGCACCAGCTGCTCTGTCCCAACGAGACCGTCCCCTGCCTCAACGCTGGCTACGGGTGCCCCCTCACCATGCTGCGCCACCGGCTGGCCAAACACCTGGAGGTGTGTCCCGCCAGCGTGGTCAGCTGCTCCCAGGAGTGGAACCGCTGGCCAATTTCAGAAACCGACCTGGCCTTTTACAGAAATGTCTCGGAAACAAAGCAAACGGAGCTAGACCTCGACGTAGCCGCGGCCCTCAGGGACCAGGAGCTGCTGTTCCGATCCATCAAAATGAAGAACATTTTTCCTGAGCTGACGGTGGATGATTGCGCTTTGCAGGATGGCGCGACTGCCGGGGTCAGCGCTTCTGCAGATGAAGCCTCCTGCTCTTTCGATTGTGGTGAGTTCGCGGAGAACGGCGGTGCGTGTGAAAAAGAGCTGAGCCCCACGGAGCTGGACGCCATAGCCAAAAGCAGGAATGTGGAGGGCATCGAGAACTACAACTCCTGGGAGAGAATATTCAAGAAAGAGATGGACGGTTGTGCGCAAACTGTCAAAAACCTAACTGAGAAGGAGGAAAAAATACACAAAAAGGAAGACACATTAAACTGTCAGCGAGAGTCAAGAGACCCCCAGCTGGAGAACGCTACGTCGAGCATGAACAGTGCAACGGGCTTGGCGCCGTGGCAGGACGGCGTCCTTGAGAGGCTGGGAAGGGAGGCCAACGTCGGAGAGTACAACATGTATCTGGTGCACAACGGCGCCATGCTGATCAACTTCGGCCAGCTCGCCGCTTGCACGCCGAGGGAGAAGGATTTCGTCTACGGGAACCTGGAGCCCATCGAGGTCCAAACCGTCCGCTCCTTCAACGTGCCCACCAGCTACAGAGCCAAGCGCAGCCATCTGAAGGACCCGTCGCGCAAAATCCGCATGGCGCATCAGAGCGTGGACACCGCCGACCTGGACCTGTCGGCGGGGGGTCTCCCCAAGTGTGACGAGGTGAGCACCACGCTGCTGTGCTGCCTGGAGAGGGAGCTGAAAGGGCACCTGATCTCCGAGAGCACGGGCACCGACGGCCTCTACGTCGACATCGGGACGCAGACGTACGACTTCGAGGCGGCGCCGTTCAGCGCGGACGCCACGCTTGCCGACGTGGCGGCGGGAAAAGCGCGCGGGCTCCACGTGCGCACCGAAGCCGAGCCGGTCACCAGGAGGCACAACAAGACGAGCTCGGCCTTCAGCTACATGTGCGGCCTCTTTTTCCGCCGCGACGAGTACCGCTCGCACTTCAGGAATGCGCACTGCGACATCCGGGCCGGGCTTGACGGCTGGTTTCAGGAGCGCTGCCCCCTGGCATACCTCGGCTGCACTTTCGCCCAGATGAGGTTTCGTCCGGCAGGCGACCGGGCCGCAGTCAAGTATTGCCAGGGTGTCAGCGTCTTCGCCATCCAGCCAGAGGTCCACCCGTGCCTCAGCCACGGAGGGAAAACACCCGGGCCTCGGAGAAACGGCGTACGTTATCAGGATCCCTTGAGCACTCTTCCCGTGGAGATCCTTCAGCACATCGCCGGCTACCTCGACAGCTTTACATTGTCTCAGATGTCCCAGGTGTCCCATTTGATGAGGGGGGTCTGCGCCACGTTGCTGCAGGAGAGAGGGATGGTGTCTCTCAAGTGGGAGAAAAAGACGTACTCTCACGGGGGAAGTTCCTGGAGATGTCGAAAAAAAGCAAGTACCTTTTAGGTTCATTTAATACATATTTACTTTGGTTGTCATCTATATATTCTCTGATCTAATTATAATATTTAAATCCTTGAATTGCATTTTATGGATATTATTTTAGTTTTTGTATGTTTTTTGATTGAAATACTATGGAGTTATTTAAACAAACTGGGAGGGTTAAAATCCCCCCCAATAGTTACAGGAATATTTTATATATATATTTCAGGCTGAAGTTGATTGGAGAGATTGATTATTTGGAAGTGGAAAAAATCCTAATATATGATATTCTTACAGCAGTTTCTCAGGAGGGGACAGTTTTCATCCAACCTGCAGATTGACCACATCTAAGTTGGTTAAACAGTCACCTCGTGTTGTGTAAATAATGAACCCGGCTTATTGTAGGTCATGTGTGCTCTGACACAGAAAAGGGAAAGTTAGCACAAGGCCAACATCAGTCTGTCACGCTTTGGTGTCTGGCTCCATCCTGCTAACTGTCATTGGAAAAATCCCAGTCATTCATGCAGCATGACAGCTGCTGCCTCGTAAACATTGTCCAAACTCTCAGCAGGCCACTCTCACAATATTGCAAAGTGAATCACAAACGTGCTTGCGCCAGTTAATAGGTTCCCTCTGAAGCAGGCGCCCCGAGAATCGCTCCCCCCATGGTTAATGTTACCATGTCCTTCCAGAAAAGGATCTGCACGCTGTGAAAAGACAGTCAGCAAATTTCCTTTACTTCGCAGACCTTGGTGCACAAGCAAACTTCTTGGAAATTGGAGTCGATAGTTGAGGTGCTACTTTGTTATTTAACTGAATTAAATTTAATTGAATTGAATTAAATAGTTTGTATGGCAGTTTTTTTAAACCATTAAACACCCACATAATTAAATCAATGATGATAATTTGGCTACTAACAGTTATTGTGCTTAAACTCAAGGTGAAAGCAGATGACATGCAGTGACAAAGAACTCCAAGGAATGCGCCCTCGACCAATAATCTAGACCATGATCCCTTGGGCTCAAACCACTACGCCACTGGGACGCCTCGTCGTCTGAGCCGCGTCAACAAACCCTTGGATGTATCGATTTAAGAGATTACTGAAATCCTGCTTGGAATTAGGAACTTTACGATGAGATTTCAGGGGATGCCGGCTCGTGACCACCGAGCCACTAACTTGTTTATTAGCTGCAGAGGTAAAGCCAGAACGCTAATGCGGAGCAAAGCAACGGCCCCGCAGTGAACCCTCCCTTCATGAGCATTATGGTATTCCATTTTTATATAAATATTAGCAGGACCACCCACTGGGGTTTAACGGCCCCCAAATGACTGACATAAATAAACAGATTCAATAAAAGCTGAACATATGATGACACAAGAGGGGGATTTATCGCAGCGTGGCCGTATTACACAGCATTAAGGAATTGGCAAGTTGGTGTAAATTCATCACTTTGCTGTAGCTCCATCTAGAGGTGCAGTGCCTTCGAGGATTATTTGATGCACACGACTGCACACAAACTCAAATTTTAGGCCATGCGTTTCAGAGCCGTGGCAGGAAATCGAAGCGGCAGCTGAATCAGGCTGTTTGCAGCGAAAAAGAAAAAAAAGAAAAAGAATCAAAGACGATGTTTGATGCGTTGATGGCTGCACGTAGGAGGGTCTTGTTCTTAACCACAGGGTGGCAATATACTACCACCACACCACAGATCTTTGTTTTTCTTTTGTCATAATGTAAATCAGGCATAAATCTCCCAGATTGAGGTAACAGAAGATAGAAGCGGGCTAAATACTGCGCATGTGTGTATATTTTTACACTGACTTTCACTGCCTCATGCTGTGATCATGGGACAAGCAGCATGCCGATGATATCAGTGATGTGGAATGACCTGGAGCTCGGCTGCCAGTAAACACTGTCCTACCATAACAAGCCAGATATGTGGTCATTCATGGAAACAGGATGTTGATAAAAGTGTGCGGGCAACAGCTGGGTATTTGCTCCCCAACAAAGGGCATCGTTTGTATACATCTGAAAATGGATTGATACAGAAACAACGCAGCCCAGCGATGTGATATAAATACCCTCCGATTCAGATTCCGTGGGTTATTAAAAGTAAAACCCTGTGACCGCAGCTGGGGTGCAGTCGATGTCAGCAGCCTCCTATACCTCCTTCAACTATCTGTGTCTGTGCTTCGCAGGTGTGGGAGTTCAGCTCGCTGTTTTCCTCGGTGGACAAATGGTGTTTCAGCAACGCACCCTCCATGTCAGATCACCTGAAAAGCTGCTCCTTTTACCAGAGAGACGAGCGCACTGAGCCGGTGGCTTTAAACTACCTGATAGAGATCAGGGGCAACACTGAGAAGAGCGGAACAAATGAAAACGCCAGTGCTCCCTGAAGCTCAGTGGATGAACCTCAACTTGAGCTCTGCCATGTTTAGAAGCACAGAGAAGATGCACAGAAGTGCAGCGTGGATGCACTTCCACAGTCACCACAGTCAGTTTTTTTAATCTTAAATGGAAGGGAAATCAGAGCTGCTTACACCCCGCAGACAGATAATGTATCGCAGATGGAAAGAAAATGCAATATCAGAAGGCTTTTATATGATTTACTCCATTTTCTTGTTGTGTCTACTTAAATAATTTTCTCTCTAAATTGCTTATACTGTGAGAAGGATTTGCTGCTTGGACCGTAATACATCCGGTATACAAACTATGAATGCACTGATATGATGTTTGATAGACTACAATATTAGATCATCGTGCCTCAGATTTATCTTTGTTATGATTCATATTGTTGTCATTTTCTGTAGCTCCTGTTTCACTCTCCTGGTGGAACCACATTTGAAAAAAAGAATTAGAGTGACATCTAATGGTGAGAAGGCAGAGTAGCGCCTCTTTTGTTGGACTGTATGCTTACCATCATATTTGTTTGTCATTGATAACATACACAGGTGCATGAATGATAATTATAGTGACGGATTCATTTCTAAATGAGACTTAGTGAAGGAGAAGAATGTGTCATATGTGTGTCGCTGACTAAATGTAGTCAAACAGTCTCAATTGGCCTCTTATTTTTCTTCCACCAGTAGAATTTTCAACACAGCAACAAGTACAATCAAAGCTAAAAATGGTTTATTGATATGTGACCGCGCGACTCCCCGTTTTGTCACACAAAAGGTAAAAAAGTCCTGACTGCCTACACCACTGACATCTCCGTTTCCTCGGGGTTGCGCAGCTTGTTGATCACCTCTGACAGCATTTTGTTGCACAGAGCAGCGTACGGATTAAGTGCCACAGCCTGTTGTCGGGCAAATTCACTCCCAAGTGCAGCTGCTTTCTCAAAATCTGCTCTTGCTTTATCGTCCTGGCATGCTAATCTAAGTAAAAGGCCTCTCTGCACCAGCGCCTGGCAGGCTGTTCTCCCAGTGCTGCTGCTCAGAGAGATGGCTCGGTCCAGGTCCTGCAGGGCTCCTGGGAGGGCAGAGGGACACGTGTTGGTAGAAGTTGATGCTGTGGAGGAGTCACTCGGCTACAGTAGTTGAAGTAGCCATCAGGTATTACATCGTTATACACATTATGTAATACACAGTCCAACTATTATATATTAAATACACTAATATCAAATATTACCTTCAATATTACATAATATAGTAGTGATTCAGAACCATTTAGCCTCTCATTTACCAAACAGACTATTTTTATTTGTGAGCGCCTTCATACATATTCTAATACACAGTGATGATGTGTCATACTGATCTGGAAGTCAGTTCAAATAGATATTTTCCTAGTGGTTGCATAATTCAAGAATTAAGAATGGCCAGGGTTAAAGGTAGAGTTGTTAAGAATATTTATCATTGTTAAATTCTACTGTCTGGGAATTTGGGAGGAAAGCTGCTCAATTCAATGCAGACAAAAAACTGCGAAAATACCGCAGTAACCAACTACTTTATGACAGGGAGCAGGTGAAAGGCTAACACAGAACATGTACAGTGGCACTGTTGTCAAAGTGCATCGGATAAACAAAGCCTTGATATGATGTCGTGCTGCCTCACACAACAGCATGATGTGTCGGCTCACCGCAGCGTCCGTGGGAAAGGGTTATTATTGAATTTGTGGCATGTACCTGCTGTGTTCCCCTGCAGCCGCAGGGCCTGTGCCCGGTTGTTATAGGCTGAGGCTCGCTGAGGCAGAATCTGGATTGCCTGGCTGAACAGCTGAAGTGCAGCTTGCAAATCCCCAGCCTCTGCAGCAGAGACACCCCGCATCTCCAACTCTTTCACTTGCTTCAGTAACTCTGTGTCAAAGCCACTGTCTGGCAGGGGGAGATAAACAGGTTGAAAAAGCACTCAAACTCAGTTGACAGGTACCGTGGCAAGGAAAACACAGAAATGTCACCAGGAACTCAACTTGGATTAAAATGTCATGTTTTTTGGTCCAGGAATGGAATGCGTTCAAATCAACTCAATATGCTGCGAAATGATAAACATTAAAAAGGCGGTGACATGATATGTAAAGACACATCAAGTCAGCGTCTCACGCTCACCATCATCAATTAATTCCTCCTCTTCGTTCAGGCCAGGGACGTCTCCGAAGGGGGTGTTGGGGTTGAATATAGCCTGGAGTACGGCTCTGTCATGTGCTGAGGCCATTTTACCAGCGTGTGCAACAAAAGCAGAGGAAGATTTGGAAGAGGGGAAAAAAACTGGCCAAATCGTGACACAAAAATTACAGCTGGGAGGAGAATTCTCCTCTGTCCGACTTCCAACGCATCAGCCAGCCAATCGGGCGAGGGGGCGGAAAGCAGAGGTGGACTTTGAAATGAGAACATCTGTATTTGGTTAACTCAAAAATGCAGGACAGGGTGGCTGCACTGCGGAGCTGCTCTAATGACGGCAAAGGAGGAGGGAGGGAAGCTTCTGTCTGATTTAATCTGAGGGATAAATTCAGCGTTATAGAAAGTGTTGAAAATATACTGCACTCCGAGGAGTTTGTGGGTATTTAGCTGATGAGAACAGTAGTATTCCTTTAATTCTCCACATACAGGTCTCTCTTAAAAATGAGATCCTGTGTCTAAATGAGATTCTGAACTGACATATTGATCCAAACAATGCAACAAATGTGGGTGTTAAAGTAGGTTCATAAAGGGTAAGCGGTTTGGTATGTTGTACAATATACAATATATATATAATAGTATATTGGAAAAAAGTAAAATCACATTGTTAGATGTACTTGATTTATCTGGCTGGCTAGCAACCTCCTGACCTGGTCCGCCCATTTATATCAATAAGGAACGGACCAGGTCAGCAAGAGCTTTGATTATCTGAAAAAAGCTGCTTAAATAACTGTAATGTCTCAATGTTTCTTCAGCTGACGGGACAGACACACAAAATATTAGACTAGCAGAGTGGGAGAGAAAGCGAGATGTGCCGGAGACGGCGGTGGCGTGTAGGGAAATTGCAGCGAGCCGGAGTGACTCATCACTCTCAGTCATCAGCACTCAGATTTCAATATATTCCAACATCCTAAACAATGTGAAATGAGCAAGTCGGGGGAAGTGACTCCTAATTTCAGCCCTACCGAGCAACACTGACAGATCCTCTCTGGTGTGAAACGCCCCTGTCTTGCCAGCTGTTATGTTGCGACGTCCAGAACAATCGAACCCGCACCGAAATTACCAGCGTCGCTCCGCCATCTGCGGGTCTCGACGCGCCGCTCTCGACCGTGCATCGACTGGCATGGCAATGTAAGTTTCTTAACCGGATTTTATTATAGGAGACATCCAGACGAAACATCAATGCCCTTGGCTGTCACATCTGCCGGGGAGGGTGAGTCATTTTTGATGATTTGATACAGATGAATCTCTTCAAAAGATGATACATGTATTCCATCAGCTTCATGCGATGATACAATTTGGTGACTGGATGTTTGTGGGAGGATTTTCTGGTTCGGGCTCGAATGCACAGCTTGGGATGCTGATTACCAACCGCTCGCATGCATTCACTTCTACATTTAAGTCTTTCTTTTTCTGTATGAAATGCTTTTGACGGAATCACATCATCTTAATGTATTCTGGTGAGCTGCAGTAGGTGAGATTGGCCTTTGAAAGTCTTATCCTGTGTTTGGATGTTTGAGCTTTTGAAATACTGGTGTGCCGCTTATCTTCCCGTGACGGCCTTGGGTGCGACCGGAATTCCATGCTTCATGTTTGTGGGTACAGTAGAAAGTAGAATTCTGCAGTTCAGATACATACACAGATCTAAAACCAAGCCAAAGAAATTACAGAGCCGGATTGAAGCATTTAGAAACACATTTCGTATGAGAAAACATTGTGAATTACTCATCTGGAAGTGCCTTTGTCTCCTTTGTAACTTTATTTCTCATTTAGAGATCACTCAAATGAAATAGCCTGTGGAGGGAGAAAAAAAAAATTGTCTTTTGGTAAAACTGCTCTCATCTCACACAGGGATGATGGATCTCCAGGAACCATTGCTTTGATTCATGCCAAGAAAACCTAAAACTAATTAATTGGGCCAATCTTATGAGAAAAGTAAAGCCACAGTGTGTGTTCACTTGGTGGACACTTACCAGCAAAAATAATCCAATGGGCAAGTGAATGGTGAAATTGGAATACATTGTCATATGAAAACTCACCACTAGATGGCATAATCTCACATACTGAAGCTTTAATCTGGGTTCAAATCTGTGGAGTAAATAGATCCAGGTCCTGGATGTGGTTATGCAGAATCAAACACGATAGCAATACAATTTCAGTTCTTAATCTGGTAAATATGTTTGTTTTAATTGTTTCTAAGTATGGCAAAGAAAGTATAACATGACAAAACGTGAAGGGGAGATCTCTCTCTTTCTTC
>CAESWR010000106.1:280743-291728 GCA_903171835.1 Mullus surmuletus | reverse complement strand
ACACACACACACACACACATACACACATACACTCACACTCACGGCATGACCCCCACCTGGCTGCTAAATATGCCGTATGACTCTTGCATGTGGAGTGACTTACGGCAGGGAGGGGAAGCGGGTTAAAAGAGAGGCGGCGGCGCTTTGAGGCGGAATGAGTCTGTCCAGTAGCAGCTTACCTGTCACACACACACACACACACACACACACACACACACACACACACACACACACACACACACACACACAGAGAGAGAGGGAGGGGAGGCGGCCCACTGAGCAGGAAGCATCTCTCGGCCTCGCCTCCAGTGAAGCCCCGCCCACTTTCCCACTTGTTTCGGCTCTAAACACGACTTGTTTGACGTGGAAGTGATTGGTTACGTTTGCGGCGTTGACGTGTAAACAAAGAGGACGTTTTCCACGAGAGGCGACGGGACGAATGAGCTTGTTTGTTCGTCAACATCGGCTGTGACGGCGCTCTGCAAACTCCTCCACTTCCAAATAATCCCCCACAAAGCTCGTTAGCGGAGGTCTCACTCGGACATATTTTTCTGCATTTTTAGTTGGGTGGGTTGTTTTAGTTTTCTGGGAGGAACTCTCACTCTGATGTTTTTCTTGACTACTTTTAAAGCATCAGACTGGAAAAAAGCTCTGTATATTTTCGATCTGGGTGAAAAACCAACCGATTGTGGGTTCGATATGACTTGGTACTGGTTTTGTTTCGCCCGAGTGCCGACACCCACCCCTGCTGCTCCGCCCCGGGGTGTGTTGGGGGCGGAGCCTCACCTGTGGCTCACACACACACACACACACACACTCACCTCGCCGCGGCTGCAGGGTCGAGCCCCCGAGTACTTGGAGGTGCAGACGGCGCCGTCCCGCCCCGCCCCGCCCTCCTCCAGCCCGAAGGCGGCGCTGCAGTTGCCGGCGTAGTACTGCAGCATCCTCCAAGTGCGGCCGAAGTCCTGCGAGCGCTCCAGCGTCATGGCGGCCGGCCGCGGCGAGCGGAACACCAGGATGAGGTGTGTGAAGTAGAACTCGGCCTCCAGGTCCAGCTGCACCGTCTCCGACTCCACCTCCTCCGCCGACTGCCACCACGTGTTGGGGTGGCGGAAGGAGGAGTCCGACATGGCGCCGGCCAGGTGCGAGAGGAGCGGGAGGCCGGCGTTGCACTTGGCGCACTTGGCGGCGCCGCACGCCAGGTTGAGGTCCGGCTCGGCGTAGGCGCAGTACAGCTCGGTGCCGTTGTTGCCGCACACCGTCTGCGTGAGGATGCGGCGGCCCAGCGCCAGGTTGCCCATGCGGGGGTTGCAGGCGCGGCTCTCGCAGCGCGGCGCCACGCCCGCCCGGAACACCTCCGCAGACACACCTGTGGGGGCGGGGAGAGGAGGGCGGGGTTAGAGGGGGCGTGGCTTCACCCACACAAACCACTATTTCCACACACGGGAAGTGAGCTGCATCATAAAACAAACTCTCTGTGCAGGATCAGTGAGCAAGCCATGACTAAGAATGTGTGTGTGTGTGCGTGTGTGTGTGTGTGTGTGTGTGTGCGTGTGTGTGTACACATGTCAAGTGATTTAACTCCATCGGAAATGTTATGCAAAATGAAGAGAATGGAGCCATTGTGCACCTGCAAGCCTCAGACGGCGGCCGGCGTTGGACTCTGACACAGATAAAGTTTGGCAGCTCAGCAAGGATGAGCAGCGTTCAGACTCTCTCTCACACACACACACACACACACACACAGACCCTCAGGCCCACAGTGTCACCTTCCACTGTGGATTTATGACCTCAAAGTGGGAGCTGCTTCTTTTTTGGCTCATTAATTAAACTTTTGCACTGTTGATTAATGACATGAGCGCATGTCGGTGAGGAGGTCACACTCTGACTCGAATCTGAATACCATTTGCAGTGCAGACTCTAATTTTTTTAAAAAAGAAAAACGTGCAAACAAACACACACACATTTGAGGTGATCGATATTATGCAATTAACGTGCACCGTTAATTGCATAATATTCCAACTGTGCACTTGGGTGGAATCACGTGGAATCTGCTGTTTTGCTGGAAAAATGTGGAACTTTCTGGGTGTGTGTGTGTGTGTGTGTGTGTGTGTGAGGGTGTGAGAGGAACACACACACACTGACCTGGAGATGACAACACGGCCAGACTGATGGCGAGAAGTGACAGCAGCATCCTTCCCGGAATAAATCCACGACACGCGAGAAAGGAGGAGGAAGAGGAAGAGGAAGAGGAAGAGGAAGAGGAAGAGGGAGAGGAAGAGGAAGAGGGAGGGGGGCGACAAGTGCGCAGGTTCAAATCCAGTGTGGACTTTCTCTCTCACGCAGCTGCGATCCGATGAGGCGGCGATGAGGAGGAGAGAACATGGTCACGCCGCGTGGAGAGACGAGCCCGCGGGGGGAGCGCGCAGCGTGGGCTGGAGGAGGAGGAGGAGGAGGAAGAGGAGGAAGAGAAGTGTTCGGCGGCGTGCAGCATTTCCCCGCAGCGTGCTCCTGCCGCCCGCTCTGCGCCGCGCATCTATTTCTAAGGAGCAGAGTTGCGGCGGCGGCGGCGGCGCGCAGGCTCCGCCCACTTTGTCTTCGCCTCCGACTTAAAGGAACATTCCAGTGTGCGCGCGGCTGCGGCGGCGGCGGCGCGCCGCCAGGGGGCGCGCACGCGCGCCTGCAACCTGAGGATGCAGTAAATTAGAGCAGTAAAAGTATTGTTATATACATCTGTGTGTGTGTGCATATATGTTCCGTTCTATTCTGTTCTATTCTATGATATGTTATAAAGTTTGGGATAGATCGATATATAGATATAGATAAATAGACAGACTATCAGGTTTATATCACAAACATTTGACATGAAAATCTGTGTTAAAACAATAAGAAATGTTCAGCTTCACAGTGTGTGATGTATTAATTGATAGATATAATTGATAGATATTTTCAAATGACAAAACCCATATATTTGGAGGAGAGTGTGTTGTATGTAAAGTAGTCGCGGTGTCAGTAAAAGTATTATTATGTGTCCATATGTGAGTTCTATTCTGTTCTATTCTGTGCTTTTACATCATATATTGTGGGGGAGCTGTTTATGATGTTGATGGAACAGAAATAAGAAATATTCCATTTTTATAATGTAGGATGTATTGATTGATATCTGATACTTTCAGGTCAGAAGTATCCGAGTACGTGGAGACGACCTCTGACGACCTCTGAAGATAAACAGATCACGTGTGTGAAAGTTTGATGGAAAACTAATAACAGCACTTCCACATTTCCGACTAATTGTGTGACGCACTCGGACGTGTTGCTCTGCTGAAGCTGAACCTGAGGCCTTTTGTTGTGTGTGTGTGTGTGTGTGTGTGTGTGTGTGTGTGTGTGTGTGTGTCCTTAGAAACCCAACGAGATCCGTCGGCCAAACCAGCGAGCAGCTCCTTTTTAATTCCAGCTCCGCTTTCCACATGAGCGTCCACGCCCCGACAATGGCTGCGCGGCCGCCCAGAACAACTCTTTCATGTTTCAAAACAGAGTGTGATGATGGTGAAGCCGGTGTGTGTGTGTGTGTGTGTGTGTGTGTGTGGTGGGCGGTGCAGGTGACAGTGTGCCCCCCTGTGCTCACCCACGGTAACAGGAAAAAAGGCCTTTCTGCTCCCGACTCGATGCTCGGAGAGTGTTAGGTTCTGGTTCAGGCTCCAGTGAACACAGCATGGCGTTGGCTTCTCTGTCTGCGCTGTAATCGGACCGTGACCCGCTTTCTGTGCATCTGACCCGTGTCCAGGAACCACTGAGCCAAACCGAGCCATCTCACCTGTCGGCTTTGTTCCGTCCGGCCCCGGTTCACTCGCGCCCACTGGCAGATTTTTCCCCCCGCAGGTTTCCGGCTCCTTTAAAGCTCTTTTGGGGCGTGTGAGAAAAGTGCTGGAGGAGGATTTTCACGCGCGGCGGCGTCGCTGCTGCTCGCAGAGGAGCAGCTGATGCACAGAGGGATGATGGGAAGTGCAGAGGGCCGGAAACGCGAGTGTCTGTTGGGCAGAAATAGACAGTTACTTTGGTATGAATAGGTTTGTTTTGTTTTGTTTGAATGACGGAACGCGGCTGTCAGTGTTTTTCTGACAGCTATGATACAGTATTTTATTATAATTATTCATATTTTTACTGTTTTTTAACTTAAATTGATTTCTTGGGGTAAACGGGCAGATTATTCTTCATTCTGCTCCCTTTCATTGAGATTTGGGAATGTTTGTGTCTGAACTGTACATTGGATTGTTTCAATTTGAATCAATGATTGCAATAAAAAATGGAATAAAATAAAATAATAATATAATCGTGCAGGAAATTCAAGCATACAAAAACACTTGCAGCGACAAACACAGAGTAGCATACGCAGAAAAAACATGTCACAACACTGAAATACAAAAGTAGGATTGTAATAAACATAAAAAGTTGCTTAAAAAATACATTAGTGTGTCTGTATTTCTATTATATGTGATAAACGTAGAAATGTTGCCGTTTTTTGAGAAGGTAAAGTGGTGAGGATGCAAACAGTCCTCACAAGAGGGTTTTTTTTCCCCTTTACTTGTCCAATTAATGTAGATTTTATAGAAGTGACCTTGTCTGAGGAAAAAAAATCATATTATGTGAATAACATTGAAACTCACAGGGGAAAAATCACATTATTTAGACAATTAACCTTAACTTTAATTAGAATTTTTAGTTCCAAAAAACACAAAGCAAAAATACACATATTTTCTTGTCCTGTGTTGGTTTGCTTCTTTATTCAGGTCTCAAAACTCACCACAGCAACTCCCCAGGCTGACCTCTGACCTCTAGATGAGCCGGTTCATCCTCTGGACACCGCGCACGTCCGCGCCACGCTGTGAGGAAGCAGCGGCGGACGAACCTGCTCACGTGAGCGGAGGAGAAGAACAAAGCTTTCATCGTCTCTCCGCCGTCAGTCCGTCTGCTCGCTGATATCTTTGCGCCTGGAAGATCTTTGCGCTCACCGCCGAGGCTTTCACGGAAGCTTGTAGAACAGGGGTTAATAACCTACACACACACATTCATCGTCATCACGCCGCTGCTGACTGACAGATGGGTTCATTACACGAGGGGCAACCAGAAAATAGGCTGAATGATGTCAGGACGCGGGTATTTAAAACACGCAGGAGGGCAATTTGTGAGGAATGACAGAAGCCGGGCCTTCACTGCAGGAAGTCAGACGCCCGTTTTTTTAGTATAAACATCAGGTTTGAACTTGCCACATGCTTTGGGAACAGATGAACGCTTTCAGCACAGGCAGAAAAATAAATCTTCAGACTTGGTGCCTGCAGAGAAAGAGCTGCCCAGACAGAGAGCAGCCCGACCCAGATCTGACAATCACCTCACCTTCTGCTGCTGCTGCTGCTGCTGCTGCCGCTGGAAAGCAGGTCAACCATTCAGCCGGGGTTCACGTCCAAGTGAGATATCTGATGAAGCAGGTGTTGCATGTGGAGCGGGTTCACGCCAGGGCACAGAGGGGATGACAGTGACGCCAGCTTTTTCATTTGCTCCGGATCAAACAGTGCAGTCTTTGTGTCGAGGTGCTTTTCGTGATGCAAGCGGAGACAATAAGTGTCGTAAAGTAATATAAGGTCAAGGTCAAGTTGGTGCTCAGGGTTAGTGGAAGCTGTAAACTCACTCAGAATCTTCTTGCTTGCTTTTCTGTTTGATTTACACACATTTTACAGTGTGAAACAATAGCTGCTGTGATAAAAACATCTTTAAATGAAGGATAAAAATATCATGCTGGATCCATTTTTGCATTTTTAAATCTTAATTGGAAACAAAGTGGCAAATCTGTTGAGGTTCCTGGGGACGACTTTTGTCCAGATGTTTTTTGACTATTTAGAGCAGGGGTCAGCAACCTTTAACACCGAAAGAGCCATTTGAACCCGGTTTCCACAAAAAAAAAACTACTGGAAGCCGCAAATACTTTTTGACATCTAAAATGGGGGGAAAAATATACATACCGGTACACTTATTAGTGCTTTGACTTCCCTTTTGAAGATGGGCTATGATGATAACACTGTATATAGCTTTTTCTTAACCTACCTTCACACAACTTTGTATAAACAACTATAGTGTGTTGCTTATGAAATCCACGAATGCTACAGAGAAAATTAAATGTTATCTGTTGTTCTGCCCTCACTATGCGTAAGGCACTTGTGCAAAGCTAGGCAGACAGTTAACATCAGAAGGTGGAAATTAAGAACAGGAGGAGACTGATTTTCATTTGAAGGCAAAGTCTTGTTTAGTTTTTGATTCTCTTTTCCTTTCCTTCTTTTAATATATTTTTTCTTTGTAGAACTGCAATGACATGAAATACACAAAGAATGAATTTACTATGTGTAGTGTATAACATTTTCCACTGTAAATAGTTAACCTTTTTAACAATGCTTTTAAAACATATGAATTGACATAAACATGAATTTAGCTACTAAACATCCACACAGTTACAATGAAATGGAATGAGTAGTACTGAAATAAACCACATAAATTGCTTGGAAAAGGTGGATTTTATGGCTAAAATTGTCGGTCTTACTTCAAAAAAATACATGCATTTAGTTGTATTCAGCGTTAAAAAATATGATATGTCTCTCACAGAAATGTATTGTCAAATATCGCTCAGCTGCCTGCAGTGTGGCCGCCACACCGCTGGGGGGCAGCGTGGCGACAAACGCGCCGCTCCCGGAAGTTCACAGCGCTTGTACTTCCGGCTGCGCGGCAAAGCGTGTGTGTGCTCCCCGACGCTATTGTGACGCTCGGAAATCCAGCAGCGACCTCAAAACTCCTCACACAGACGCTTAATTCGGGGTAAAAATGGTGAGTGTTGTTGATTTATTTTATATTAAATTATAGATAAAAACCCCGCGGAGTGTGTGACGTCACCGCCGCCGGTACAACAGCAGCAGCAGCAGCTAGCTTAGCCGGTTAGCACCAGCTAAGCTAGCTGCTCATTCACTGTTTCAGCTCCATGAGTGAACATTTTAATGTTTAATGTTACATCTGATTATAATATCTTCCCCATATCTAATAAATACTGCATCTGGGATGGAGTATTTGTGCCTCAAATACTAACACTGTGACAATTCAACAAGGAAGCGTCATTATAATGGTGGAATTGAGCTAAAATGCCCAGATATTACATTTAAAACTGAGATTACTCTCCTATGAGGGGAATGATGTGGGAGTAAACATTCAATGGAAGCTGGAATCCTCCATTTTAAGCAGCCAACTGTTGCATGTTTTCTACAAGTCAACGATGCAGGCAAACTTCCCCCACAGCACTGAGATTAAAGATAATCTTCAATCTGTTGCTCAATGATGCAAAAATAGTCGTCACGTGTAATAAAAGATTTTGCAACGTGCAATAAAGAGACGTCGATTAACACTGTTGCATGTTTTCTACAAGTAAACGATCCAGGCAAACTTCTCCCACAGCACTGGGATTAAAGATTGGTACCTAACTAACATGACTCTCCTATGAGGGGAATGATGTGGGAGTAAACATTCAGTGACAGCTGAAATCCTCCATTTTAAGCAGTCAAAGTCTGTCCTATCGCTCATTCTCATCACTTTAGCTTCATCTGAATCTTCAATCTGTTGCTCAATGATGCAAAAATAGTCGTCACGTGCATTAAAAGATGTGAAGATGCTGCCTGCAGCTTCTCCCGTGCGGCCCGGACGGTCTCTGAACCCCCATTACGATCATAAACATCTTCAAAAATGTGTGTGTGTGTGTGTATGCAGAGTTTACCGCTGAACCCGAAGCCTTTCCTGAACGGCCTGACGGGCAAACCAGTGATGGTGAAGCTGAAGTGGGGGATGGAGTACAAGGGCTACCTGGTGTCTGTGGACGGATACATGAACATGCAGGTGAGGCAGTTAGACGTCGTCGGGAAAAATGCCACAAACGCGGTTAAAACCAGCGTCCAACTTTTGAAGACTCGTTTGTGGATTTAAAACATGCAAAACACACTTTTGACACTTTTTCGACAGCTGGCAAACACAGAGGAGTACGTGGACGGAGCGCTGGCCGGCCATCTTGGAGAAGTTCTGATCAGGTGAGCTGGAAGGGAAATGGTTTTCAAAAAAATAGCAGACCAAGCGTCTTCCTAACCGCCATGCAAATAAGTAACACAGCTGTTAACGGCGCCGCGTTCTCCCTCCTCACAGGTGCAATAACGTTTTGTACATCCGAGGTGTAGAAGAAGAGGAGGAGGACGGCGAGATGAGAGAGTGACTGCGGCGAGGACGACTCGGCCCGACGTCCCGCCTGCTTGTGATGGTCGCTGACTTTATGGGTGTTTGTGTTTTCACCATGTGAAACAAACGGACGCTTGGGGGTTTCTGTTGATTTTCGAGCTGTGTTGAAACGTTTCCTCTTGTTTCTTTTTTTTTGTTTTTACTGTACGTGACCAATTTATGTTGTGACATTGTGATACAGAACACAATAAAATGATATTGTATCCTTTCTTAAACTGGAGTGCTCTATTTTCTTTTTAGTTAGTGTGTAGGTTGTTGTTGTTGTAGGAATGGCGGCCCAATAACAGTGCTAGAAAACACCTAACAGCATTTTCTTCCCACTTTCAGTTGAAACGACATTTTGGAGAAAGAAGAGAGGTGTTGATTAACACTGTTGCACGTTTTCTACAAGTAAACGATCCAGGCAAACTTCTCCCACACCCACAGCACTGAGATTAAAGATTGGTACCCCTGGTGTCCAGAGGCCCCGCCCCCTTGCTGCACTTTAAACTCTGCTTAGACAAATATTTGCCTGTTTCCTGAACCCCAGCGGCCCGCCTGCTCTCTGCTCTGCTGTCTGCTGTCGCTGCGACTCAAAGCGGAGGAAGAAAAATGTCCAACCACCACAAACTCTTGGTGAAAAACGCCAAACAGCTGGTGTTGATCTGCAACGATGGAGAGAAACACCTGAGCGGCGGCGCCATGCAGCGCGTGTGCGTCATCGACAACGGGAGCGTCGTGATTGGCAGGTAAAGCTCCTCCCATCAGCCCCGCTGAGCTGAGATCAATGAATAATTTGCTCTTTAAGAATTGTTAATTAGTCTGAAATGGAGTTAATGAAAGTGTGATTAACTATAGAATTGATGCAGGACGCAGGAATCATGGTTACAGGGCGACCCCTTCTGGCTGTGACGGCTCACTACAGCGGCTCAGCTTCTCCTGAAATATAATTAACTAATAATTGGACTTTTTTTAAATGAATAAAAGAATGTTCCCTGCGCAGGGACGGGCTGATCAAAGCTGTGGGTCCTGCAGACGCCATCAAGCTTCAGTTTCCGGAAGCATCTTTCGATAAAGTAGTGGATGCCACAGGAATGTGTGTGCTGCCCGGTGAGTCCACGTGTGTTACATCCCATAGTGTGAACATTTGTTTCTGATGTGAGGCTTCTGTTTGCAGGGCTGGTGGACGCGCACACACACCCGGTGTGGGCCGGGGACAGAGTGCACGAGTTCGCTATGAAGGTATCAATATTAGTATTTGGATGTCAACCAATGACTCGATCAGTCAATATTTTTGTCATTTTTTGACCTAAATTAATATTTTTTATTTATTCATTAGATGTGAAGACAAAAATAAAACTACTAGAAGTATTTTTGATGGAGAATAAAAGTCCATGAAAATTATTTTTAAAAAATATGAGAATTTATTTTGTATTTTTCTCTAATTTCACGCATTTTTAAAATTTTAAATATTACATAAATGAGACTTAATTTCTTCCAAGTTATTTGATTTTAATATTTCCAATTCCTATAAAATATTGCAATGAGATTTAACTTCTCCTATTTATATTCTGTGTTTTCTGTGTGTGTGTGTGTGTGTGTGTGTGTGTGTGTGTGTGTGTGTGTGTACCTCCCTCTGCTCCTCCTGCAGCTGGCCGGCGCCTCCTACATGGACGTGCACCGGGCCGGCGGTGGGATCCACTTCACGGTGGAGCACACGCGTGCGGCCGAGGCCTCGCAGCTGCAGGCCTCCCTGATTGGCCGGCTGCGGCGGATGCAGCGCGCCGGCACCACGCTGGTCGAGTGCAAGAGCGGCTACGGGCTGGAGCTGCACGCCGAGGTCAAGATGCTGCAGGCCATGGAGGAGGCGCGGCGCCACGTGCCCATCAACATCTCCTCCACCTACTGCGGAGCCCACGCCGTGCCCAAGTACACGCCCCGCCTCCTCGCGCAGGCCACGCCCACTCCCACCCCCCGTTTGACCTCGCCGTGTGTGTGTCTCCAGGGGGAAGACGATGGAGGAGGCCACGCGGGACGTCCTGCAGGTGCAGCTGCCCCGGCTGAAGGAGCTGATGGCCGACGGGAGGCTGCGCGTGGACAACATCGACGTCTTCTGCGAGCGCGGTGTGTTCGACCTGGAGTGCAGCCGCGCCATCCTGCAGGCCGGCAAGGACATGGGCCTCAACATCAACTTCCACGGAGACGAGCTGCATCCCATGAACTCTGCACAGGTGCGCTGGGAGACGCAGGAGGAGGCAGAAAAACACACTCATGCTACAGAACAGATATCAGTATCGAAAGGAGCTATTTATTATGTAACAGTGACACATAAACTCTATTCTATGCAAGTTGCCATTTCCTAACAGTGCTTTTATTTTGAAGGTGCTTCATGGAAATAACCGAATGCAAAAAATACAACCAGTACTGGAACACTGCTGTTGTGTTTATGTTTAAGATGCTGATTTAATGAGGTTGGCAGCTGTGTGAGCGTGTGTGTTTGTGTGTGTGTGTGTGTGTGTAGCTGGGGGCGGAGCTCGGAGCGTTGGCCATCAGCCACCTGGAGGAGGTGACAGACGAGGGGATCGCTGCCATGGCGACGTCAAAAACCGCCGCTGTCCTCCTGCCCACCACAGCTTACATCCTGCGGTAGGTAACACACACACACACACACACACTCTCTGATCTTTTAAAACTTC
>CAESWR010000106.1:215381-230224 GCA_903171835.1 Mullus surmuletus | reverse complement strand
CCCCCCCCCCCCCTCAGAGGACGAGGCGTTTGAGCTGTGCCTGGGTCTACAGACTCTCCTGGAACTTCAAGTATGGTCCTTATTTGCTTTGCTAATGTCTAATGCTGCTAATGTGCGCTTTCCAAAGCTTGAGCAATAAAAAAAAGAGAGCAAAGTATGTAAACATCACTTACACAAGCAAAACACGAATGCTAAAAACACCATCCAGCAAACTGTGTCTTCTGAGGCAGGGCGGCTATCTCTGCTCTGCTGCGATCTGCTCGCTGCCCCACTGAGCCAGATGTTAAGAGGAAACTCACTGCTGTGGAATGTGGAGTTTTTCTTATCTGTATAATACCAATTCAAATTCCATGAAAAGAACTCTGGCAATTTCAGGTTGGTCTTTTCTCCTTCATGTGCGGCATCTAGTTGATTCTCCTCTAAAATCATTTGAATGGAAAGCACATGAGCTTAATGTCATGGATGATTAAAGTTTCCCTCCAAGCTTAGTCACTGTATCTTTGTCTGTAAAAAAGGCTAAATCATCTAAAAAAAAAGACATTGCTTAGGTCTTTGTATTCTAAAAAAAGGACCCTCTGATATATAGCCATAATGTTAAAGACACCATGTGTAGAATGTCTATTATGATATGTTTAAATAGATAGTAGAAATATGTATAGAATTAATTTCATCCAGTTTAATGTTATTTTTTGATGAATCTGTCTATAAAATGTCAGCGACAGGGAAAAAAAGACACCACAATATTGAATATGAGTGTTTTTAGAAGATGAATATGATCATCAAATTTGGTTAAACATAATCATCATTTCAGATGCAATGGACTGCAAATGTTCAGCAATTCTGAGGAGCCACTTGAGCTCCATCTTGAAGTGACACATTCCCAGTGTTAATCTTTTCTAAGCCCTTTAATCATCTCCTGCCCCAACAAATTTGTCTTGCGACCTCTTCTGGACACCCTGACCCCGCGATTGGTCACCGCTGACACACACTCATTATGTCTCCCCGCGCAGTGCTGCTTGGACCTGAGCTGTCGGGTGCTGAAGCTGCCAGGCGATGACGAGGCGCTGCCCTTCCTGATCTCCTCCACCGACAGCCGGTGCCAACACGACACCAACGAGAACCTGTGAGCCGCGCCGGGCGGCCGACAAGCTCACTCGCTTCTTGACTGGTTGCGGCGGTTTGATCCTGGACCGTCGCGATCTCAGTGTCTCACACTGCCAGAACATGGATGAGCATCCACCACCATCGTTCTTGAGTTTACATTGTTGTGTTTGTAGAATTAAGACACTCACCATGGTTATCTCTTATATTCAATTAGCCTAGTTTGCCGAGCAGATGAAACGAAACCCAACGCAATCTCTGAATTTGATCTTTCTTTGATGATTTTAATCGTATATTCAGAGCTCTATCGTCTCTGTTCAGCTGCTTGGGTGCACTGAAGCTCTCTCCCATTATAATCAAAGCAGACTTCAGTGGGATATTCTGTGATTTTTGCCGTACATTAAATCATTAAGTAAAAGACAAAATTGTTCTTTGTAAACATTTCAGTCCAAATGTTGTTGAAGGAATAGTTTGACATTTTGAGACATTTTTTTTTTCTTGATGAAAGTTAGATAAAAAGGTCAGGTGAACTTCAAGCTGTTGCAGCTAGTTATTTTAGCATATGGACTGGAAACAGAGTGAGACTAGCCTGGTTCTGCCAACCAGTTCCCATAGCTTTAAACTTAGCATCTTTGTAAATGCTAATATCTTAACATGCTAGGCCTTCAAATTGGCATAAACAGGAAGCAGAGGGTTGGCTGTTAAACTGCAGAAAATACAACAACGAAGCAATCATAACAACGTAAAACCAGAGAATTATTGGAATCCCAATCGACTGCTTGAAGTGCCCAGTCTTGAAGTAAAGCAGTTATTTAGGAATTCTGCATATTTCCACGTATTCATTGGGGATACATTTTGAATATTCAAATTATGCATTATGGCTCGGGCTGTGTTTACTCTTCAGAGGATATCAAGCAGTATTTTTGCTCAAAATACCAACGAATAATAGTTATTACATATGAAAAATGTCCATTCGAACACTCTGACAACTGGGGAACATGAAAGGAGCATGAAGGACCACTCAACAGCTGGAACTGACATGTTTTTTCTTCATGTCCGGACTGAGCCGGGCTAGCTCGCTCCCTCCTTCCAGTCTTCTAACAAACCGAGGCCAACACTGCTGCCTCCGATCACGTGAGAATCTGTTCTTCTGCAGGAACCAGATAAGCCTATTTTGCAAAAACCTTGCTATGAGAATTTAGAAAGTGCTGGTACTCAGGACGCCCTTGCGAGTGTGTTCAATCAGGTGTGATTCCCGCTACCTCCCAAACAGACTCAGTCTGAGCTAGAGTTTCTAGATATATGAGGAGAAACCCCCCCCCCCTTTTTGCCCCCTTCTTAAAGTCTCCACCCAGCTTTGTAAAGCCCTGCTGCTCTCGCTACTCCAGAAGGACACTTCCAGCCTGTCGCGATGGCCGACACTGACGTACGGTAGTTCCTTATAAACCGCTCTTGATAAAAATAGACGCGAGGCCAACCAAACATTTGAGTCAGACTCGGAAATATCAAAACATTCCATCTGCATGACTTTGTGGAGTTCAGCCTTTGTACAAGTCTGCATGTTTGTGTACTAGTCTGAGTGTCCTGTTGAAAGCGTGTTACCTTCTGAAAGGGGGGCCGGGCGTATGTGTGTGTGTGTGTGTGTGTGTGTGTGTGTGTGTGTGTTGGGTAGGAGTCAATGCTGGGTTTATTTGCCTTGTAACAATCCCACAACTGGTCCAGCGAGCTCCGGTCACAAGCTGCCAAAGCCCAGCTGCCTGCCCTCTCTGCCTCTTTCAGGAGATTCCAATCAGTCGCTGGAGGCTGCACTCCGTGCCAAGACCCCCTCCTCAAGCTCGTCTTAGTTTATCCAGAGGACCGGCCCACCTTTTGCCCGGCGGCGCTTTTCTCATGATCAGTCATTTTTGTCGCAACGGGGTCGGTACTACTACTACTACCCTCCCACCCACCCCCTGCCTTTCTTGTCCCTCTGCGTTTTCAAGGAGAATCAAGAAACTGCCTCAGATGAGCTTTCCGAAGTCCATCACGCTCCGCTTTAAGAACACCTGAGCCGTGCCGTGCTTTTGGGTTTGTTTTTTTGGGAGAAAAATCCACCAGGCCTTTTCACGCAGGCCATCCACGCGTAGTTTGTTTCTCTTTGATGTACTTGTGACCTTCCTACGCTGTGTGAGAGGAGTTGATGTGTGACAGAAATTTATTTTTGGTGTTTCTCTTCTTCTGAACAGTATTTTCTCTGCCTAATAAAAATATGTATTCTGGCTAGCTCTGTTTACGCTGTTTTTTTGATTTGCCACAAGTGAACGGGCGGAACCCACCGGAAGACGGCAGCTACGAGTTTTCTTGGATCGCACACTGATTCCCATGGCCTGCACTCGCAAAGAACCCCCTCCCCCCCCGGCTGTGCCCTCCACTGGTACATCCGACTATATAAGGAACCTTATCATGACAGACCAGAAAAAGCAGATGTTCCCACAGCACCACTGGGCTTCGGGTCCCTCATCTCGCTGTACTGACCCAGACAGTCAAAAGTCAGAACTAAAGCCATCCTTCACGGCCTGTAGGGGAAACCCGGCTCCACGTAAATGGTAAGTGCGTGTGAGTAGTTTTAACACAAAACTGCTTAACCAGGGCGAGTTATTTCTGAGCAAACAATCAAGGTTTGTAGCTATGCAAATCTTCATTATATTTATTTGTTCAAGGACAAAACAATGCTGGGTGTTCGTTGTGTGATATTGTTGGTGTACTAATGATGCTGGCTGCTCCATGAGTTGGAATCCAATTAAACATATTTATCCAGAAAGCTCAAAGGGGGAATAACGCATAAAGGTCTTGTAGGTTATAAATGACTGCATATGAAAATATGAATGCAAAGCGATCAAACTGCGAGATTTTCCAGGGTCGATACAGAATACCATGTTTCTCTAACATATAACCTGCAGAAAAAAATCAAAGTTTCAGGTATGTCTGTTATACCTCGATGAGATTAGAGCCTGAGGGATAAACCAAACTACACTGGTGGAACTTTAACTTCAAAGAGAAACTACATCTAATATACAGAAAAAGACGTCAGCATAGAACATCAAAGAAAAAGCAATGCAGATATTAAACCCAGAGGTGTTCAAATCTAAAAGCGAGTCACAATGAAGGAAGCGCCGCGTTCAGGGAGGCCACTCACTGTTTTGACACGACCACGTCTTCACCCCCCAAAAGAGCTGACAGCCCTTATTGTGTGTGTGCCGACAGCAGCTATGCTATTTTCTGTGGTGTATTTTTTGGTTGCACAGTGTGAGGCAGCCGGCGTGGCAGGGAGAGCAGCGTGAAAAGAACATTACAGACCCTGATAAAGACGATTCCCTCCCTTCGATCCACCCCCACTTTTGCTTTGAGTCACTCTGCACACCACATCCTGCTCACACTGCAGCAGGTAACACCTCTGTCGGAAAGTGAAATCAGTCCTCACACAAAACACTGCGCATCGATGACTGACAATAGGAACGGCGCTCAGGTCAACAAGCCACAAAACTGGTCACATGCCTTTTTGACATTCAAGGCGCTCTTAAGGCGGCGAGCAATGCTGGATTGTATCAGCGCCGCAATGTTGCACAGAAAGCCTCACGCAGAAGGTAGCGCATCTTCAATCATTGAGTTTCATCTTGAGTGGAGATTATAGCCGAGGGAGCGGGCGCTGATGACCGATATAAATCTCTACCCTGGAGGACCAAAGGCGCGCAGCAACCCGGCGACACCCTCTGCAGCTTCAAGCACCCACCAGTCCTCCGAGGCTGTAAAAGCGCCGCGCGTGCACGCCCGGCTGTATTTATGGATAATTATTGGCAGGCAAGGTCAGGCACCGCGGCGGAGCGTGGGGTTGCAAGAGATATATCATTGCGTGGCTGCAATTTGGCGCCACTGCAGCTCCACCTGCCTCCATTAACTGCAGCGTCATGATTACCGGATCCCGTCAAGGTTGCGGGAATGTTTACAGTCACATAGTTTTCTCCTCTTGCCGGCACTAGCGTCGAGCTCTGCAGGTGGGGAAGACCTCGGCGGCGGCCGGATGGGGATCTAAAATGTGATGGTGTTGCACCAATTTGTATCACAGTAGACACAAGAGAGAAGTAGCCCCAAAACTTGGTTGTACTTGGGAATTTGTTTCTTCAGTGATTTCCGCAGCTCATGGTCAATGGAGTGGGCTGTATTAAATTGTAACTTTGTGGCTCATGCTTGGAATTTGCCGTTTTTCATCAAGGGTTGGATTCAGTAATCCGGTGAAGTAATGCCCCTCACTGGTTTGGACAATATCATATATTACAATTATGATTTATTATTATTATGCCGTGCAGCCACAGACCTCAACATTAGCGTTATCAGGCTTGCTGAGGCGCTCGCATGGCTTTCACCAAATGACCTAAAATTGAAGAAAGCAGAAATTCAAATACAAAGGGAAGTGCTAAGAGGTATCAGCACTGAGCTCTGAGACTCCATTACGGTCTTTTATGTCTTCACATGCAAATCAAGGTTGAATTCTCGTTCCTCTTTTCCAGCGTCTACGCCTCTGTCTGAGGCCGCGGAAGGTTTGTGTGGGTGGGCTGACTCTGATATCACCTTTGATATAAAGGAGACGAGTCCCTCTCGCTCGACTTTTTACTCCCACACCGGCAAGTCAGACAGCAGAGGGAAATTATTTACTTTGCCTGTCACCAGATACGGCTCTCGATTCATTTCTGGCCTTCATCTCTATCAATAGCATCTCCATCCATCTCCATCTGCTAAGGGAGGCAAACACACACACAGACTCCATCCCGCCAGGTTGCTCAGTGGGAACGACCCGCAAGCCTTCGCCCCGGCGAGCGAGGTGGGGACGCTGCCAGGGTATTATTGATCGGAGCAGGTCCTCCGCGGCGAGGCAGCTGTTACGTAACCGTGCCGAGTGGGAGCCGCTCCAGAGAGAGCCGCGAGCGAGACAATGACAGTGCTCATCGCAAATGAGTCACACGGAAACAAACGTGCAAAGCCACAGGCGTGTAAAGAGAGGTGGCGAAATCATGATCGTTGGCATGTTTGTGTCGTTTTATTCCCTCTGGCGGTGAAACTCGATGCAGAGGTGTAATCCTGTGCTGTGATCCGTTTCTGTTACAAGCACTGCTGTAGTCTTTGGAGGGGATGAGCTGTTTAGTTGAGCTAACATGCTAACACAGTAGGTTATCATTTAGCCTGCAAGCAAGTTGGGCAATCCATGCAACCAGTTAAACCCAGTCAATTCCAAATTATTGGTGTCGGTACTTCAATCCAGTACCAAGTAGTATCAAAACTGCGCCTGTCAGATACCTGCAATTGGTTGTTTTTGTACCCAAATCTGTTTCTATGGTTTTAATCGCAGCCAATCACCGCAAGCATAATTTGAGCACTTTCGAAATGTATTTCTGTAGAAGTCTTTTGAATGGGGAAGAGTGGTGACATTTGCACAACTGACTGCTTTCTATCCGCATGATTAATATTGTATGAAGCAACAGAAAAGTATCAAATGAAGTATATTGGTATCTGTATCGTTTTAAAGGTACTGGTATCAACATTCTTAAAATGACACCCAGCCCTATACCAAGCTAGCAGAAACATGCTAACAGTAATCTCATATTTTGATTGAATTTGTTGTTGTGCCATTTGCAGTAAACTCAGCTCCTCAGATGGTTCGCACTCGTGTTTGCAGCTCTGAACATCAGAGAAATGTTGCATGAAAAAGATGCATGAAAAAGAAATCCTAATTGATTCTGTGCTGCAGCTTAAAAAAAGGCTCTCTAAAGTCAATCCCACATGCTGGGAAAAAGACGTGAGATTAATTAAAATGGCCCTTTGTTGCATTAAGCTTTGCATGGAGGAATGTTTGACGTGCATCCATGACGTGCTACATATCATCCGAATATCTGCCGAGTGCTGTGCAAAATCAAGCGACCAGTTGGGTTTCTTTCGCATCAGATAAAAACCTGACGGATCTTGTTTGGAGAAAGATTCACAGCACCGCTCATCCCGCAGCTGCTCGGATGATGAAGCGGCGCAGATTTAAGCCTGACACAGATGAGCCCGGCTGCTGTTAATCAGCGGTGTCACTTCCCTCAGCCGATTGTGGCTGTTGATGGAACGTGATGGAACGTGATGGAGCCCCCCCCCCTTCTCTTTGGAAGCTGGGGGTCCAGCTGTCTGCCAGTCAGCATCAGCTCCACATCACCCCACCCACCTCCCGCTGTGCTGCCAAGTCGCAGCATGGGCGGCGAACACCCAACAGCCCTTTGACTGTTCACTTCCAAGCCTTCTAGTGAGTTTCTTATTCACCTCGCCGTGTCACGACAAACAACCACTTAAAATCATCTAAACATTGAAATCCGGGACGCGTTGCGCTGCTGTTGCACTGGAGTTGCACTGGAGTTGCAGGTGCTCCTGTTGTTGCTGCCGCCCCCTGCTGCGATTTACACCCGGGACACGAGATTTAGCTAAAAACCCTTGAAAACCTCGGGCGTAATTACCATCTTTGTGTGTGTGAGCAAAAACCCCGCATGATTCATCAGCTTTCTCTTCAAGGTGTTTGAATCATGTAAATGGATGAGTCAGCTGCCGGTGTTCGACATGGATGAAGTCGCCAAATAAAGGCTTTGAGAGGGGTTATATTCAGGTGTAAAAATGCAACAAACACGATCAGGGAGGCTGAAGCACACTTGGAAGCACAGGTGCTGCCGGAGCAACAATGATGTGGGTTTAGCTCTGGCCATTCACCAGAGGAGAACCTTCTGGGTCCTCTCAGAATGTTCCGCCTAGAGCTGTGATGGCTTCACTCAGAGGACCTCCAGGGTTTAATCTAGAACCACCAAGAAAGACCCCACAAGAAGTGTTGCTTACCAGTAACACCAGTGCATGTCCGTGTACTCTGCAATAAAATCCATCTATTCTGCTGTTGTAACTATACTTGAGAGTATACTTTCTCAGTGCAATTATGTGAATATTTTTTTTTCATCTCACAATACATGTATAAGTTCTTCAGTGCAATAATGTCAATATATTCTGTGTATTTTTCAAACATGTAACAGAACTTTCCAGGTGTAATTATTCTTTTTATTTATTTATCTCTCTACTAATTTACCTTTGCTACTTTTTTGCTTGTGTGGCGTGCTGCTCTTTGCTCCCTTGATTTGCCCCCCAGGGATAAATAATGTTTCTGAATCTGAATGTGAAACCCCTCCTACCACTGATTTGGTTCAAAATAAGAACATGGTCATCAAATACACGGTGTAAATTGATGAAAAAGAAGTCAACTATTGGAGAACAAATGGGACAAAAACTGATAAAGCGGGTTCTAGATACAGATATCTCTCTTATTGATGAAGCCATATCGGGGGGTTGCAATGTGGGACTAATGGATCCTCATGGGTCCAGCAGAACGGACCCCTACACAGAGCCCTTAAACTGAATCACTACAACAATACTCGTGTTTCATAATAGTATTGAACTGTTGGTGAGTGGAGATGAGGGCCAGCTGTCGCCCGATGTTGTGCAAGCAGAGCAGCCCCTGGGGGTGGGGGGGTGGGGGGGGTACTGTCACATGCTGTCAGCTCCTATAGACAGAGTCCTGGTGACAGGTTTATTAGTCGAGGAAAGGCCTCGTGGTGGGGGTCTCACACAGATGTTAAAGGCACGCTGAGGGCATTTAGGTTGGTGGTCCTCAGCCAAACCTTTAATGTCAGAGGTTGCATCGCTCATCCTTCCCTTTCTGGGAAGTGTTAGATTACTGGATATGATGGCGATGTGAATGATATATCGTGATAATTCGATGAGGCTGGTGCTTGGAGGGAAAGACTGCTTTTGATTGAGTCCTTTGAGTCTTGTTACAAAGCAAGTATTCTGAAACGCTTACTCCCCAAGATCCTCCAAATGAACCCCCCAAAAAAATAAAAAAAATGCAATACTAAATTTGTTGATTTTCCCAACTCCTTGGAGAAGCAACTGCATGGACAAACATTGAATACAAACATTTGTGAGGCGAGATCCCCAGTGGCCTCCAGATGGTAATAACACAGCTAAAAAAGGCCAGTTTGTGCGCTCCTTACAGTCGGCACAATAAATCCAGCTAAAATAGACACGTGGGGTCTGCGGGGGTCACAACAAGACCCCCCCCCCCCCCCCCCCCCCCNNNCACAACAAGACCCCCCCCCCCCTCCCATGTGGTCTTGTGTCAGGGTCAGATGTCTGAGATGTGTTTTACTTCCAGCCCGCCTGCTGAGGGCAAAGACCAGAGCAAAAGTCATCTGTGGAAACCAGCAAGGACGGGGTGACATTTTCCCTGAAAAGCGGAATGAAAACAGGGCGGCCAGCTGGTTTACACGCCAGCGAGCAAATGCGGGCGGGCGACATTCACAAAGAACGGATCGCATCTATCAGAGCAACTTATCAGCTGCCTGCTGCTTGACCATTAATGGGCATCAGTGAGAGGAAGTCTGAGGTCCGTGCTGAGGAATGCTCAACACTTATAAGGACTGAAGAACGGGGGGTCAGAAGCGACGCGTCCACATCAGAAAGGCTTATCAGTTACTGAGATTGTGTTTTTATATGAAGAGAAATGTTGCCAACAATATCAACATCCATGAAAAGAAGCAAAACATAAAGATGGGTAACACCATCGCAAACACAGTGAGTGGAACATTCTTTATTCTTATCAACACTATACAACAAACAACAAACAATGAATTAATAATTTACAAATCTGCTAACAGAGACACAATCAAGTTGAAGCAGAGTAAGTCACTGACCGACAGAGTGTTTTTGTTTCATTTAAGGTAATTGACTGATCTCTTTTTTAAGGATTTTCATTGTGGACAATCTGCTAATCACGTTCATCCCATAAAATCCGCTGAGTGAAAGTGCCGCCCCATCACCGTGCTCTCCTGCAAACCCACAGAAATGGTTTTCTGCAGCCACCGCTGCCTTTGTGTCTATATCTTTCATAAAACAATAAAAAATAATGTGTTGGCGCCCTGATACCTGAGTGTCGGGCTGTTTGCACATATCGAGTATTTGCACTCAGATGAAAGTGGCGAGCAGAAGCATCCCTCAAAATGAGAGATGATTTTCCTCCCCTCGGTGTCTCTTAAAGGGCAGCGGCGCCGCAGTGATGAGAGGCTGCGGCGTCGTGGGACACCTGAGCCTGCGTTTACCCTCCGGCACACAAACAGCCTGGTTTACACAAACACACACACTCAGCTAATACATATTGTATGAGGGAGGGAGAGGCGACCTACATAGGCGGTTATAGGATCCTCACATCGGGCGATTCCCTCGGCGCTGGCGCTGGCCACGCCTCCCCCCCCAGGCGCCTGCCTGCACCTGACAAACAATATTACCGCCCTCGCCTGCGCGTACGTCTGCTTATGCAACGCTCGGCCCTTTGTGAGGTCTGTCTGCCAGGCGACGCGGGCGATAAAGGACACGTCGGCGAGCTGCAGGATGCCGCCGCTCTGACTGATGAGCTTTAAGCGGCCCGGCGGCGGCGAGTGACGGCCGCACAAAACCTTGCGCGTTCACACACTCGCGGCAGGTCAAATGGTGTCGTGTTTCGCCGCCGCCGCACCAAATCCTTTCAGCCACGCTGGCAGCAAACCCCGGGTGAGCAGCGAACCCCGGGTGAACAGCAAACCAGTGTGTGCGTGTGTGAGATTACAGCCGGCGGGGGACGAGAAACCCGAGGCCGACACCTTTCCGTCCGCGGATAACAACCACCTTCAGTGTTTATTAACGGAGTGGGCGGCGTGCGGGGGGGCGTGTCGCTGCTTGTCATTGTAGAGGATGTCAGCCACCAGCGCTCGCACGGCCGCCGGGTCCTCGGCATCTGCGGAGGGAGAAGACAAAGCAGGTCGTGACCCCTCGACCCGGGACAGTCGGTGTGAAACACGTCAGGGATTCACAATAAACGACCTTGCTAGCATGGAGGTCGCAGTGGGAGTTAGCTACAGTGTGGGGGGGAAAGATTAAAAAAATATATATATATCTATTATAAAAATTTGCATAGTATCGATGCACAGGTGCAAAATTGTATGCGAACACAAATAATAACCACCAATGGTTGCGTTTACATGCAGTCAATAAGCCTTTTCTAACCGGAATATTAGCAATAACCCGGTTGCGAGCAGCCATGTAAATACAACTCATTTGAACAACCTGAAAATACACATGTCCAGTTTTTAAAAACCCGATTATATTCCTCCTCGGTTCCATCCTGGCATTTGGAGACGCTAGAAAGTAGCGGGATAGACAGATCCACAAAAAGCGGAGCGCAAAGTTACACCAAGCAGGGTTTGTAGCAGACCTTCTCCGTGCGTGGCTGCTTTGATCGCCATATCACCATTGATTACAATCACCATGGAGACAGGAACAACCCTGTTAGCTCACCATGGAAACGCCTTATTCCCGATGTTTCACTAAGCGCAATATGGACCTTAACCCCAATATTGACTGACTGGAAGCTTAGACTTTTATCTTATATTACATCAACTACAAATGCAAATTTAACGTTTTGCAAAATCAACTACCGTGTCCCTCCACTAGATGGCAGCAGTATAGCGCAGTTAGAATGCGTTAGGAAGTTAATGGAAGCCGAGAAGCAGCGGGCGGATTGCGTTTAATTACAAAGTGAGCCCTTTTTAGCACAGAGGAACAAGCTGTGCTCTCCGGAGAACATTTGTAACATCCATTCCGGTACTTTAAACTGACACTGACCTGACGTGCTGGAGAGGCTGTAACGTTCCATCTCTGACAGAATCCGTGAAAATGTTGATTAAAACGTGTCCTCAGTGTGGCTCGCTTTTAAAATAATGCCCCGTGGATGACTGACAGGATATGAAATATGAAATGTCACGCTGGCCACACGCTGCCAAAGCCTCACTCACTCACACACACACAGTTTGTCTGCATTTTAAGGCGACTCCTCGCAAATTTGACTGACCGCAAATTAGCGGTGGCTGCTGAGCTGGTTCAGCTGTTTGTACGCCGCTCTCAATCATTATGGTCTGGATGAAGGGCGGCGGGCGAGCTGAAGGAGCAGCTGGGAGGAACCTCAGAGCTCAGCCCGCCTTAAGTTTGATATTTTACACAAAAACAGTGCGGATCTCGCTTTAAAAACGCAGACGTGATGCCAATAAAAGCTCATTTCGTGGCTTTCTGATGCAACCTGACGAATTTTCCGACACTAATTTATCCTCTGTTGTCTCCTGCTCGTCCTCACAGCTGCTCCATGAGGCGTTTTTCCCCAGCAGCTCGGATAACAAGCCGGAGAAAATCTCGCTCAAAAGAAACACAACAGGCCCTGAGGTTTGAATTATTAACGCGGGCAGCGGGAAGTCGCAGCCACGCCGCCGCGCCGCCACCGCCCCCCGTGAAATAAAATCAGCTGGAACCTGCATTTTCACCTGACATCTGAGCGTGTGTGTGGTTGATTTTCTCCTGCCACACACACGTGCAGCCGCGCAGCAGTCATTTGGAATTTAATCAGCTTTTCTTCCTTTGCATGCTTTATTAGCTGCTGGTGAGGACGCACCAAGAGAGCCCAGATTAATATGCAACGACAAAAGGACATTAGGAGCGGAAATAACATGGACAGTGATGAGGCGCATAACTGAGTTAGAGCGAGGAGGAGGAAGAGGAGGAGGAGAGAAGGAGAGGAGAGGAAGGTATGAGGGCAGTTTTCCTCATGATATTGAATCACTTCCCAACTTTTGTGTTGCTTCGTGGCTTTTATGTCGCCTTACAATCGGTGTTTTTAACCACCAATCATCTTCTCTCCATTCATCTTTCCGATTCCACCTTCTTCATCTATTTAGATTCTTATTTCTCTGTTATTTTTAATAGACATCATAGCGTTCAACAAAGATTTTAACAGTTATTTTTGTGTTGCCGAGTGTATAAATTCATCTCACCAACTGTAAAAAATGCTGTCTCTGTAAAGTAAGTTGTAGCGGTTCTGAATTTGTCACTATTCTTGGTTTAATATTATTTAAAAACGTCTTTTTTTGTGTGTGTGGGCGCGACAACCACTTGTTGCGCAGCCCCCCCACTGGGATTCAGACACTCACCGACTCCCAGCGCCCGGACGCGGCTCCTGAAGTCGGGCTGCTCGTCCAGGACGCGCAGCAGGCTGCTGGACTCCATGCGCTCCAGCTCCACCTTCCAGTAGATGTGGATCTTGTGGTTGAAGCTGACGTAGACGAGGCAGGGGCTGTTCTTACCATCCTTGCAGGTGTACTGACCTGCACGCACGCACACACACACACACCACAAAACAGCAAAGGAGCATGAGCGTTTAAAATCTGCAGGAGGATTTTGGTGACAGAAATTTCACTCGGAAGGAGATTTTATTTCAAGCTGCAGATCTGAAACTGTCAGTAGCAGCAGAGCTCCATCTGTCCTCCATCCAACCACACACACACACACATACACACACACACACACACACACTCACTCACACCACAGACAGAATGCTTTATTAATATGAAGCAGTATTACACGAAATAAATAAATACAGAGGAGAGAAGAGGTTTGCTCCAGAGAGAGGATTGATTAAACAAATATAAAAAATGAAATGACAGTTGTTAAAAAAATGTTTGCTTGCATATTTGCATATTTAATAGATTTGAGTTTGAAAAAAAGGCTGAGCAGTAAAAAAAACAAAAACACTGGATATATCACACACCAGTATAATAACACAGAACATACAAATACAATCTGGGTTAATGATCGCACACAGGCGGGGCTGGACAGGGTGTGTGTGTGTGTATGTTTGTGTGTGCGTGTGTAAAAAAAGACAGTAACTCTCAATTATGAGTGCACATGTCACATTAGCTCATTCAAACACAGCAGAGAGGCTGCGAGGAAGCAGGAGGAAGGCAGAGTGGAGCGTCTGAGGCCCAACACTGCCACCCAGTGGATGTGTGTGCGTCTGCGCCCTTATCTGAACATGGGGGAGCAAAACGTGCTGACACTAAAAACCCAGAGACAGGCCGGTATTTATGGAGCGAGAATGTGTGCGCTTCAAATAAATAAAAGTGCATATTTCATATTTCTGATCCTCATTATAATTTTATCCTCTGATGTGTTTCCTCCTCCTATTGTCACTGTCATCTATTTTTAAACCTGGCTGATATAAATAAATGCAGTGTTGTGTAACAATAACACTCTCCCTGTGTGAACTGATTGCCAGCCAACTAAGCTCTCCCACCAATTCCACCAAATTTCACTTTTTAAGTGTCACGTGTGAATCGTCATGGCGACCCCGGGGAGTCTCACCTGTACAGAAGGCATTGACGTTCTCGTCAAACTGGAAGCGCACCACAGTGCGGTTGTGGTCGATGATGTAGGTTTGGCCGTCCCAGGCGCATGCCACCACCTCCTCCCGGCCATCGCGCTGGGGAGCAAACACATCAACCCTTTACGCTTCACTCTTCATCGCTTTTATTCCATTCATTATATTTCTTATATTTTGTACCTTTCTTTTCTTTTGACCTTTCTTTGGATCCTATGTATGCGCTTAGCTTTTCTTATTTTTTGCAGTGTGATTTTTCTCCACAAATAAAAGTATATATAGACAGTTTATTGTTGTTCTTGTATCTCCATTGTATTTCACAGTATTTTGAAATGTGCTGTTAAATGGAGAGGACTTAATAAGTAACATTAGTAGCAGTATCTTAAATTAGATGAAAATTATAAAAAAA
>CAESWR010000106.1:133405-146012 GCA_903171835.1 Mullus surmuletus | reverse complement strand
ATGTATATATATATATATATATATATATATATATATATATCATTAAAGACTGAGAGTTTAATGTGGCTCTGTCATCATCTCCAATCGCATTAATCGGGTTTAAAAGCTTCATTAATTCTAAATACTACACCGAAGTTTTGACTCCTTGTGTCAATTATTGAGGTCTTCAGTTTGAAGAATGTCCCTCAAACAGTGATAGCAGCAAGAATCCAGGACATTATAAGAAATGATTTTAGTCAACATCGTCTGCTTACCTTAACTTTTAAACAAAGCAGACCGAAATAAAGCTGTTTTCTCCTGCTGACTTGTATCACTTATAGAAACGTAACTTGCAGCTTTTGTGGATTTACAAAGTCTTAAAATTACACCGAACCTCCTAAAGAAGATTAGGATTAAAAAGCTAACACGCGTATATGAACTCCATTCGGTTTCCCTGCATTTTATGAGCGACTCCTTTGTAATCACATTACTTTTCATATGATTTTCAGACTAAACCTGTAGGTGGATCTTATGAGAGGCCGGAGCACTGGAGGAGGTTCAGGTCTGTGAGGGGACTGACTGACTGACAGGGACCCGCAAATTCAAGACTTGAGAGAAAGCAAAAGTCGCAGATTATTTACTGGAGGCCAAAAATGAGCTGTAAATCCGACAGCTGCCAAAGGGGGCAGCAGAGAGGGGGAATGAATGGCAGGTGTGCATTTGCATAAAAGAAAAGCCATTTTAATCGGCCACTTTTGTTGTTTCTCTACAACTTTTGCTCTCACCGCCACAGTGGGATGATTGGAAATGCGGAACGTTACTCTTTGCAGGAGAGGGGCGGGCGCATTCCTCGGCTCCTGCCAGGTACGCTGGTGTCCGCGGGGTGGGATGGGATGGGATGGGATGGGACGGGGGACCACATGGCCCTCGGCGCGCTGCAATGGGATCCAGATGGGCAGAAAAGCGGAGGCCCCGGCTGCTCACGCCCACCTCGCCCTCGGCCTATGGAGGAGGGAGACGCGCGCACTCCCACTGCCTCCCCAGAAATGGCGTAAACAAAAACACATTTGGAGTAATCGCCACTTCAGAATGCCGTCCAGCCCTCCAGCCGCCGGAGCAGCTGGAAACATCCCAAGGATTTGTGTTTGGGCTTCAAGCTGAGACCCAAGTGCTGGCGGGGGGAAAAGAAATGAACTAAAAAACCCATTAATACATGCTTTTGAATGCCGTGACTGTGCAAGTCCGGTGCAGGGTCACAGAGGGCGCATCGCATCAGCAGCTACATGGCGCCCTCTGGTGGCCAAACACAGGCAGGGCTGCACACAAGACTTTTATTTTTTTTTCGTCTTCACACCTCATCCACCTTTCTGAAAAACATCCTCTTTTTTTCTTATCGTGGAATCGCAGGAAAAGGGCATCAACCTGATGCACATCGAGTCTCGCCCCTCGCGCATGAACAAAGAGCAGTACGAGATCTTCATCAGCGTGGACTCCAACTGCTCGCAGGCCTTGGATGAGGTCATTGACGGCCTGCGCACACAGATCAGTGGCCACGTGCACGAGCTGTCACGCAACAAACAGAAGGACACAGGTGAGCGCGCGTGTGTGTGTGTGGGTGTGTGTGTGTGTGTGTGTGGGTGTGTGTGTGTGCAGTGAAACAACAAAAGCATGAATCCTAAAACCGTGTGTGTAAACATGAGTCACATGTGAGGAGACGCCACTGAACATTCTGCTCGCTTTATCACTGATATGGAACAGAACCGCACACAAAAAAAATCCAGAGTGAGACATCTGATCATTTCTTACTCTATATTGTTATTTTAGATCAGTGTTTCTCAACCGGGGGTCCACAGATGTAAATGCAAGGCATCTGTAAAGATAAACTACTGCGTAAAAACTCAAATCACTGCATAAAAGATCGCTTTTGTTACATATTTTTGAAAGTTACTGCATATAAATTCTCTTTTGCTACACATATTTGTTACGTATATCTGTTACAACTGAAAGCTCTTATTTTGTTTTGCCTCAGAGAGTGAATAAATGCCATGATGCAATTTAAAATGCCGTTTCCACTGTTTCTAACAGAATTCCTCTTTTCTGAGGACACAATTTAGATTTTTAACATAAACATTTCCTACAACATGACGAGAAAGTTCCAGATCAGAAGTGGACAATTTCTAATATCGTACCTCAGACGATGGCGACGCCCACTGGAGGTTCACTGACCTCCTGGAAACACCTTCCATCACCAAGACGAGACCAGATGTGTTGCATTATTGTTTGTATTTTCATCTGAAACAGAGTTCCAATCGGCTCTAAATTGACAAAAAGGGCTTGTGCTCCGAAGCGAGGCGTCGCTCCGCTCACATTCCGCCGCTCCGCTCACATTCCGCCGCTCCGTGTCATGTGATTTATACATTGTTTAAAAAATGCAATAAAATGGAGACCAACACAGCTGAAGCGCTCCATTTATCACGCCGTGTCTTTCTGCGCCGACCGGCCAGAGCGGCTAATGGACAGCCAGCGTCGCCAGCGAGACTGGTGCCCCCCCCACCCCCACCCCCCCTTCTGCCCCCCCGCCCCCTTTATTAGTTGTTTCCACAATGACATTAGTTTAGCTTCTGAGGGCCAACAGGCCCGGCGGGAACAGAGGAGCCCAGTGTCGCGTCCCAGAGGAGCCGGGTCACGGCGGGCTGTGACGGACAGGCCCACCGCGCCCCCCCCGCCCTCCTTGGCCCGCCCGCTCAGGGTCAAGGTGACGGCCGGACATTTATGGGGGGCCGTGGAGGCGGCGAGGACGCCCTCGGGCCGGACCACACCGCACAAATGCAGATGGATGGTCGGGCCCCCGTGTTTTTGAGAGTCATAAATCCATTTGAAGACCCCCCACCAACCCACTGCTCTGCTGACTGTCCAAAAAAACACAGCAAAAGTGACTGCACTCGTTTATCTTACACACATCGCTGTAAAAAAACCAACTTTAAATTGATTAGATTCGGAAAAATAGTGTAAAAAAATATCTTTGTATGAATTTCCGTCCGTTTTTTTGTCACCGGGATCTGATGTTGGCGTCATTGTGGCCAATTTCATCAGAATCTGGCAACAATAAACATCTGAACAGACCTTTGCAGTGGAAGCTCTGCAGATCCCGGCTTGTTCTCATCTGAAGAACTGTTTTGGTTCCTCGTACTTCTCATAAATGTCTCACCTGGAGGTATCTCAGAGGTTTCTACCCAGGGCTTATCATAAAAGGTTTCAATTGGAACCAGCTTCAACCCAGAACCCCTCGATTGTGCGCCCAGGAACCCAGCACCAGGACCCTTGAAGGTCAATTTTGTCGGCTTTTTTAAAATTGCTGGCAGAAACATTCATTTCAGAACCCAGTCAAACATTCTGTGAGACTTTAATTGATGACAGGACCACAGAGGTCTAAAAGGTTCGACCCAGAGGATGGGTACTGCTTAATGGTGAACCCAGGAACCCAGGAACCCAGAACCAGGACGCTTGAAGGTCAACTTTGTAGGCCTTTTTAAAATTGCTGGCAGAAATGTTCAACATTTCAGAACCCAGCCCGGACTTTCATTGACGAAAGCACCACAAAGGTCAAAAGGTTCGACCCAGAGCCGCCTAGAATGGCTACACTTCATTCGTTGAGTTCTAGATGCTTCTAGGTTTTAGCTGGATCAACACCACGTCTCCGGAGAACCTTGAATAACCTGCTTCAGTGGTTCTCCCATTGTTTGCTGATCGTCCTCCGAATGCAATGATCTTCACCCACTAATGGCGGCCGCCTCTCCGCAGTGCCGTGGTTCCCCAATGACATCCAGGACCTGGACCGCTTCGCCAACCAGATCCTCAGCTACGGCTCCGAGCTGGACGCCGATCACCCAGTGAGCAACGTCACCTTCTGATTCCTTTTTTATTTTTCATGAGCAACATCCTGTGTCAGTGGCGGCGTGTGTTTGTCCATGTGTGAATCCACTCACGCCCCCACACGCCTTATGAAAGGCCGGGTCCGCCGAGATGACAGGCCGCACTCAGCCGCCTATTCTGATGGAAACTATCCGGGCACACAAATTGATGTCATTGCTTTAATTGAGCCCCTATAATTATAGATAATTGCTCCCTTTTGCCACCGCCATTAAAGCAGAATGTATTCATCATAAAGCTGAAAAACACTCTACAAAGGCTTCATTTGAATACGTATTTGCATGCTCTCATTGGAGACGCGGTGCATCACGCCGTCAGAGGCCACAGGATCTGGCCTCGCCGGAGGATTTCCCCGCTTTGATTTGCTTTGCGGGATCTAACGTGGCTTTTCCGTGTGTGTGTGTGTGTGTGTGCAGGGCTTCACAGACCCGGTCTACAGGGCCCGCAGGAAGCAGTTTGCCGACATCGCCTACAACTACAGACAGTACTTACTCTGATTTTTGGGGTTTTTGTCCGTATTCAGACGCTTTGGTCCTAATTCACCTTGAAAACGAGGACAAAATTGCTGTGGTGGATTTAGAGGAGTGTCAGTCTTTGTGCCAGTAATTGAGAAGTGTTGTTCACATGCACTACAAAGCGTGTCCAGCCCACTGACCCACCAAAGGTCGCCTGCATTTACATAACGCCCGAGAAATTACCCCTAATAATAATGTTCACGACGCGCTGTTATGAAAACAGATGCAATCACTTTTCACAGCGTAAGCCTGTTTTCCCCATTTTCTTACCTCTAATCACTGCCAACATTTTAAGGTTTAACGTTTGAGCGCGTCGCTTTCTGACAAGCGTCTGGTTGGTTTTTTTGAATGCCAGTGGGCAGATCATCCCCCGAGTGGAGTACACAGAGGCTGAGAAGACCACGTGGGGCACGGTGTTCAAGGAGCTGAAGACCCTGTACCCGACCCACGCCTGCCGCGAGCACAACCGGGTCTTCCCCCTGCTGGAGAAGTACTGCGGCTACAGGCAGGACAACATCCCGCAGCTGGAGGACGTCTCCCGCTTCCTGCAGTGTACGTTTACCCAGAACACTTTCAATTCCCGGTGCCGTGCCGTGCCGCGGTCAAACACTCACCCCTGTTGTTGTTTTTTTCCCAGCGTGCACGGGCTTCCGGCTCCGCCCCGTGGCCGGCCTGCTCTCATCCCGGGATTTCCTGGCCGGGCTGGCCTTCCGAGTCTTCCATTCCACACAGTACATCCGCCACGGCTCCAAGCCCACGTACACGCCCGAACCGTGAGTGCGCGCCGGCCCGCTCTACACTGCGAAGAAAGGTCAAAAGGAGGTAAAAAGACTGTGAACTGTGGATTTGTGCTTTCAGGGACATCTGCCACGAGCTCCTGGGACACGTGCCCCTGTTTGCCGACCCCAGTTTCGCCCAGTTCTCACAGGTAATCACATCTTATCTCCGGCTCGGCCCGTGGAAACCTCGTCCTCGCTGAACCGCTTCAATTCCCAACAGGAAATTGGTCTCGCTTCCCTCGGGGCTCCCGACGAGTACATCGAGAAACTTGCTACCGTGAGTACAAAAAAGCAAGCTTCCTGGAGCTCCGCCCCCTCCAACACAGTCAGATCCACATATCCTGAATCTCCCATGACCACTTTGGGCAGGTCTACTGGTTCACGGTGGAGTTCGGCCTCTGCAAGCAGGGCTCGGAGATCAAAGCCTACGGCGCCGGCCTGCTGTCGTCCTTCGGGGAGCTGCAGGTGAGCAGGACCGCCGCCGCACGCAGCCCCCACTGCCCGTTAGAACTGGGTCAGTGGTCCAGGCAGAATCGGGTTTATTGTGTCACTGGGGGAGTTGGCGGGGGGCTTCGCGGCGGGGTGCGTGCAAAGTGGTTCAGTGGGTAAGTGTGGGCATCGAGGTCAGCGGTTACATCAGCAGAGGATGTGCACTCGGACAGCCAGCCCTGAATCATGCACTTCCTGTTTACCGAGACGGCAACGTGGAAACTCATTCAGAAGATGTTTTTAACCCTCGAGTTCCTGAGAAAAAAAAGAAAAACTGCTGTAAAAATAACAAATGAGTCTATCTTCTTTAATCAACTTCAACCTGAAATATATATATTTCAAAAATGAAGAATTTTGTGGGATTTTAACCTTTTTGTTTACTGAACTCCACATTATTTTCATGAAAAAACTCCAATAATTTCCATCCAATGCAATTCAAGGAGGATTTAATGATGATTATTGTTATTAGAGCCTCAGATGGTCAATGATTGGCAGCAACATTGAATTTGAGGCATTCAGATTTTTCCTGCAGTGACAGATTTTGATAGCAAACTCTCTTATTAGTTCCTGGGGACAAAAAGATATAAAAAATATCACATATTAACCTTAAATTAGTCAGTCTTGTTAATCAGCTACAGCCTGAAAGACACACATCAAATATTTGATATCTATCAGTACATACAAACATCAGTGCATTTAATCCCTTTTGACCTTTGAAATGGTCAAAAGGTGCCTTTTTGTGCGTCCATTTCTAAACCTGTGTTTTTACTTCCAGTACTGCCTGACAGACAAACCCCAGATCCTGCCGTTCGACCCCGAGAAGACCAGCCTCCAGAAGTACCCCATCACGGAGTACCAGCCCGTCTACTTTGTCGCCGAGAGCTTTGAAGATGGCAAGGAGAAAGTCAGGTACGAGACGGGCACTTCAAAGTCATTTCCGTGTGGTCTTCCTGGGAGTTTGACAACACTTGTTGACCGTGCGTGTGCAGGAAGTTCGCCGCCACCATCCCGCGGCCCTTCGAGGTGCGCTACAACGCCTACACCCAGAGCATCGAGGTGCTGGACAACACGCAGCAGCTCAGCAACCTGGCCGACAGCATCAACAGTAGGTGTCAGAGCCGCTCACACGCGTGTTTAAACTCGGCTTTCACCCTCATTTTAAGTAGGAAAACAGTAGCCGGGCTCAGCGGGGGGAGCTGCTCACCTCGGCAACTACTTGTCGGCAGTTGAAGTGAATACAGACTGTTTAAGCTCCTCATATGTTGGCTTGTATATATACTGCTCTAGTAATTTGTTATCTTATTTTATTTCCTATGGTTCTATTATCTTTATTCTTTACAGTAAAAACAGGACACATTCCTTGTTTGTGTGCACACACTGGGCCAATAAATTCTGATTCTGATATATTGTTTCTTTTTTTAGGTGAAATGGGCAAACTGTGTGAAGCCCTGCGGAGGCTGGAGTGACGCGGTGGCTGAGCTTCCAGATGACCCCCCCCCCTCGACCCCCCCCCGACCCCCCCCTCGACCCCCCCGACGCAGTTAAACACGCTTGCCAATTATCTTCCTTTGTACTCAAACAAATATGCAAGCTGAATATTACTGGAATCGTACTAGTTTGTGTATTTTAGCAGAAATGAAAGCAGTGGCTTATAGAGGAATGAGCGTTTGATCTCCTCGCTGCCTTTGATGAATTGAAATTTGCCTCCAATAAGCAGCCGAACAACTGATTTCTCTCTTTTTCTCTCATTTGGCTAAATTAAATGTTTTGTATTTGCATGGGATGTTTTAATGACAGAAATAAAAGGATGAGACACAGAAGGGGAGTCCTCTCGTGTTGAGTCAATATTGAAGCCCAAACAGCCGCGACCTCTTGACCTCTCAGGCAGAAACTCATGTAACGTTTATGCAACCAAAGACCGGGACGCTTGACTGACTCACACATTTTGCTTCTGTAATGCTTTTTTTTTTTTTTTGCAACAAAGCTAAATATAAAAGCGCCATTTCTGTCCCACAATGAAAACCGTGACGCACCTGCTGCGTCTGCGCATCTCATCTCATCTCCATCCGAGGCCGGAGGAGCGGGTATTTAAAGCGGCTCCCGGCACCGACGGTGGCACAGCTGACACGGTGTGTGTGTGTGTGTGTGTGTGTGTGCACGGGTCCAGCTGGAAACACACACACTCTTCACGCACAGAGATGAAGACGGACAGCGCAGCGGCGGCGGCGGCGGCGTTCAGCGGCAGGAAGCAGAGTCTGATCGAGGACGCGCGGCGGGAGCGCGGCAGCGGCTCCGTGGGCTCCCCGGTGCCACCGGGGCCCTCCCGGTTCGGGGACGGCTTCGTGTTCGAGGAGAAGGACGGGAGAGTGACGCTGAACGTGCTGTTCGCCCTCAGCAGCGAGAAGAACGCGGGATTCTTCAAGACGGGGAAGATATTCGAGGTAAAGCGCAATTACGCACCGGCGGCTCCGCGCGTAAAAGTAGGACTGCGGTGTTTTTTGGGCGACAAAGGTCAACGTTCAGCCGATAGTTCACGTTCTTCTTTCATTTTTTGAGAAACCAGGTGAGGATCAGAGCTTCCCTTTGGAAGCACCAATTAAACACTTGAATTCAACTGGCTGAAAATAACAAATTAATGACTAACTTCTCCGAATTGTGGGTCATTTACAGATTTTTAGCCTTTACATCAACAACATGTGCTGGTGTGAAGTTATCTTTGAATGCAATCTGTGTGCAAATGTATTTTATATCATTGTTTAGCATTGTAATCACTGTTTGGCCAGTGTTACTCAGGATTAAAGAATAACTGATTTATTCCTCGAGTCAAATTACATCATAAAAATAAAATAAACTAAAATGATTTGCGTTATTCCTGCTTTAAATAATAAGTCAATAAAAAACCAATACAGAATTGCTGATCATTTCTCTTTACCCTGGTAGACCTTTGAGGCCAAACTGCTGCACATCGAGAGCCGGCCGGGTCGGAGGTCAAAGAACAGCACGGTGGAGCTGGAGTTCTTCATGAGGTGCGAGGTGCACACCTCCGACCTGGACGTCTTCATCAACTCGCTGAAGAGGGTGGTGGACGACGTGCGCTCCATCCCCGAGGAAAAAGGCAGGTGCAGGGGGGTCGGATCGGCTCCACCGCCGCTTTGTTCTTCCCGTTCCTGTGCTTTTTATCTGATATTAACATGCACAGAAAAAACACACTAATTAGTCCTTTTCTCTCTCGACATCACAGTTCCCTGGTTTCCCCAACAGATAAAAGACCTGGACAGATGCAACCTGTTAATAACCAAATTTGATCCGGACATGGACCAGGACCACCCGGTGAGTGCTGGCTCTCCTCCAGCTCCGTGTGCTGCTTGGTCCATCAGCTGTTTGCCACATCAACCACTTATTGCTGGTGATTTGTCAATCTCCTGCAGGGCTTCCATGATTCCGAGTACAGAAAACGGCGCGCTTTCATCTCTGAGCTGGCCTTCCGATACAAACAGTGAGTCACAAGGCTTTTCCCAGGAATAGTTGGACTGTCCCTTTAAAAGCAACTACAATGCAGCTATTGCAGCGTGTGATTCGAGGGAAAAACTAACATGAAAATGCTGTCAGTTGAGTTTTATGCTAAAACATTGCAAGAAAAAAATGGAACTCGGGGGCTGAAAACCCCCTGATATTTCGTAGTGAGTTGATGAAAGGATGATTTAAAGGATTCGCTCCTCTGCCTGTTCTCGGCTGCAGGGGCGACGCGCTGCCCACGCTCGACTACACGGCGGAGGAAACATCCACGTGGTGAGTGGAGGCATGGCGTTGGCGATGCACACGGTGAGGTGTGGACGGGGGGCCGCTGACAGTGCGTGTGTGTGTGTTCTTAGGAGGGAGGTGTACCACAAACTGCGCGGCGTCTACCCGAACCTGGCCTGCCGGCAGTTCCTGGACAGCCTGCAGCAGCTGGAGAGGGAGTGCGGCTACGGCGAGGAGCGCATCCCTCAGCTCAGGGACGTGTCGGCCTTCCTCAAAGGTGAGCGGGGAGACGTGCGGCGGCGGAGGGAGAAGTCACATCTATGCCTAAAAGATGCTTAACCCTATAATGCCGGACCCCAGAAATAATGGACGGAAAATTGGAACCTTTATTTGGCCCTTTCACAAAATTTGAAAAAAAAATTCCACTTTTTACCTGTAGTATAAAATTTGACCACAAATTTTCTGCACGATTTTACTATATGCTAAAATGCAAAAAAGTAAGTAATTATAACTTCAATAGAGTAAGTGCTCCTGTTAGAATATTACAAAGAAATGTATAGAAAATGTCACTGGAAAATTTGCATTTGGCATCATAGGGTTAAGGAATTTAACACCCGAACACTGTCTGCACTTGCAAAGAGTCAGTTTTATTAGAGGACAAGGTTTCGGTCAGAGACCTTCATCAGGTGAGTGTTGACTGAGAGAAAAACACAAGTCATGTAAACTGGAGACAGACCATAATAACCAACACCTGAGCCTCATTAGTGGTCGACAGTGCACTCCTCATCCGTCACTTAACAGTACATTTTCGATCAAACACCTTGAAAACACTGTCAGCTCCCATAAAAAGATGTGGAAGTATAAATACCACGAAATATTATAATATTACAAGAAGAAGGTTGAGTAGAAAAACAGTTAACTTGTATATTTTTCTCAATACGCAATAGTTTTACTCTATAGGTTAAGGAAGGAAGATGGTTGAGTAGAAAAATATACAACTTGCATATTTTTCTACTCAACCTTCTTCTTATAATATTCCAATATTATGTAGTATTAATATTTCTACATCTTTTTATGGGAACTAAAACTGTGTTTTAAAGGTGTTTGATCTAGATTTCCTATAGAGTGACGGATGAGGAGTGCACTGAGAGCCACGAGGTGCAACCTGTGGACCACCAATGAGGCTCAGGTGCTGGTTATTATGGTCTGTCTCCAGTTTACATGAGTTGTGTTTTCCTCTCTGCCAACATTGACCGGATGAACTTCTCTGACTGAAACATTGGTATGGTATCGGTATTGGTATCCAATAAACCTGCCATTGCAGTGTTCAGGCGTATTATTATGGGGCTTAAAGGTCGTAAAAGTGAAACAAAACACATCAACATACATTCCTGACCAGACAAACAGGAAGTCTGACCTTGTCCCTCCTCTGCTGCCCTCAGAGAAGACGGGCTTCCAGCTGCGGCCAGTGGCCGGCCTGCTGTCGGCGCGGGACTTCCTGGCCAGTCTGGCCTTCCGGGTGTTCCAGTGCACCCAGTACATCCGCCACTCCTCGGCACCCATGCACTCCCCCGAGCCGTGAGTTGTCCAGCGTTCCCGTTCGCATGTCACTCAAAGTCCACGCGCCCTCTGACCCTTCAACCCTCCTCCGACAGAGACTGCTGCCACGAGCTGCTGGGCCACATTCCCATGCTGGCAGACAAGGAGTTTGCACAGTTCTCGCAGGTACATCACGACCCCGCGCCAGGACTTCTGCATTAAACCGCTCTGTGTCTGACCTTTAACACCAACTCTCTTTGGACACGTGCAGGAGATCGGACTGGCTTCGCTGGGAGCTTCAGACGAGGACATTGAGAAGCTGTCAACGGTGGGTTGATAGGAGGCTTTTCCCGATACAACTTTACGATACTGAACTATACAATACAGCCTTGAGTATCGGCCAATACCGATCCATACGATATCAGCATGAATCATACATACTTTTATAACTTATTTTGTAGTATTGAATGTTAGGAAAGGCTTGATCAAGTGATATTACTCAGACAGAGAACAATAGTCAGCAACAGTAGCTATGAGGACCCATTGATTATTAACCAATGGCTCACATACATTTGAACCTTAAACGTAAGAATATTCTGTATCAAAAAGCTGCATCGGAGTCTGGAATGGACTGCTTGTATCGGACATTTTCAATGCAGGCCGATATAATCAGATGCTCCTTTTGTTTTCTGATATCAATATTGGACCAGGACACCCTTAGTTGAAAGAATTTACAATCACAAAGAAATGTCACTGTTTAGACATTTCAGGGAAAGTGACTCCACTGCCGTTGAGCTTTAGATGAACCTTCACTGCCATCTAGTGGCCAGAGGTGCTAACTACACCCTTCCTGCCCGTTCCAGCTCTACTGGTTCACTGTCGAGTTCGGCCTCTGCAAGCAGAACGGAGCGGTGAAAGCTTACGGCGCCGGACTCCTCTCGTCCTACGGAGAGCTAGTGGTGAGTGTTTCACCTTCCCTCCATCCCTCCATCCCTCCATCCATCCGTCGTGTTCCTTCCTTCCCTAACGCTCTCCTGTGTCTCCAGTACGCCCTGTCCAACGAGCCCGAGTACAAGCCCTTCAACCCAGAGGAGACCGCGGTGCAGCCGTACCAGGATCAGACCTACCAGCCCGTTTACTTTGTGTCGGAAAGCTTTGAGGATGCAAAGATGAAGCTCAGGTATTTTTACGTCACAGCAGGAAACTCACCTCTCGATCCACACGCAAAAGGCTTGAAGAATCTCAAGGCTTTGCTTCCTCCCCGCAGGCGCTTCGCCGCCACCATCAAGCGCCCCTTCACGGTGCGCTACGACCCCTTCACCTGCAGCATGGAGGTCCTGGATCAACCGGCCAAGATCCAGAACGTCCTGAGCCAGATGAGGGAGGAGCTGAAGACGCTGCACGGCGCCTTGGAGAAGCTCAGTTTGTCCTGAGACGTGAAGAAGAAAGCAGTTACAACCAGTCAAGTTGTCCAGTCGAGTCAGTTTGTAGCTTGTTAGTCGTGTTCATCGTGTCATAATACGGTGTCGTGATCATTGCATAAAAGCCTCTAAGGGGCAGCGGCTGACACTCGCGATTGCAAAAAGAAGTCCGAGCACATAGAAACCTGTGAAAAAGCTATTTGCACGACCCATT
>CAESWR010000106.1:109010-128822 GCA_903171835.1 Mullus surmuletus | reverse complement strand
AAAAAAAAAAAAAAAAAGTGGAAGGGGAGGGAAGGGGGGGGTGAACTCAGAGACGTGTCCTCCGCTCGCCCGCCATCAGATGGCGCCCTTGAGCCGCACAGTCACAGGCAGGCAGGTGAACGTGGTGTCATCCCAGCATCCTCGACAGGGATGGGGAGGGGGCGGAGCCTAGGCAGGAGGCGGCGTCACCATGGAGACAGACACACCTACACACGTGTTTAGTGTGTGGGTTTCAAACCCAGAGCGGACCACCGTGTGGCCCCCCCTTCCAGAAAGGCGAGCGTCATCCCAGCACCCTGATTTGGGATGTGTGGGGGGGGTGGGGGGGTGGAGCCTCGGCAGGAGGCGGGGTCACCATGGAGACAGACACAGTCACACCTACACGTGTGTGGGTTCAAACCCAGAGCGGACCACCGCGTTGCCCCCCCGAGGACGAAGCGTAACGAGAAGCTGGCAGAGTGCGAGGCGGATGAGGCAGGCTGAGAGCGCCGAGGCCTCGCGCCGGATCTGCTGCTTCGCCACAATCAGCTGATGATTAGAGGGGCTTTGAGGTGACGAGCTTGAAATGCCGTTCCACCGGCAGCACAATGAGCTCCTGTCTGAGCGGCGCCACCTGATCCTCGCGGCTCCGCATCCGCTCGCAGTCAACAAGGTAGCATCTCTTCCTCTGACCTGGGATAACTTCCCAAAGAACGCCCCCCCCTCCCTCCCCTCCCCCCACCACCAACACCTCACACAGCTCCATCCAGCAGCTGGAGAGCAGCCAGACCTAATTTCTCCCGGCTTGTGACCCCCCCACCCGTGGATTCTCAGAGCCTGCAAACACACAGGATGTTCCCGATGGGTGTTGCGAGGAGGTTGAAGAACGGCGAGATGGAACACCTGTAGGACGGCGATCGTGTTGAAGTGGAGAGCTGGCAGCGGCTCCTCGACGCATGAACTCTCTTGGCAGGACATAACAGACAACTGATGTAACTTAGTCTTCAGAGAAAAGAAAAACGAGCTCTTCGCAGAGACCAGCCTGCTGTTTATCTGTGGCTGACCTGAGGGCACAGTCAGAAATAAAAAAAATTTACAAAAAAAGAAGAACAAAGCTGAAACAGGAGGCCAATTTCCATCAAATTCCATACAAACTCGGCATATACTCAGAAAAATATTTTATTGAAAGATTTTACTAGAATAGCAACAGAAGGGTTAGTTATCCACCGTGGAACGTGCTGTGCAGATGCCGCGCTACATCTCCGTCATCCAGAAGCAGAGCTTTCTATCGCCGCCGATCACGCAGAGAGGGAGGGTCCGGTGCCAGCTGAGACCCGAGCCCACCGGCGCCGACCCGATCGTCACCGGCTGCAATCAATGTGTGAGGGGGGGGGGGAGGGGGTCAGCATTTGATTAAAACACACATCAAACAGCGGGATATCAGCGGCGCTGACCTGCGGGTGGCCGAGATGGTGGATGAGGAGCTGACTGCTGATCTTTCCGGGACATCCGGTGGTGGCGAAGAGGTTCTCATTGGCTCGGGACCACCTGAGGAAAACAACTCCCTTTTTAGTCGGACATCACACAGCCTGAACAAGTGCAGGGGAATAGAATATCAAGATTAAAGTCTTTGAAACAATATTTTTATTCTGAACTTTGCTAACTGGAAATATTTAAACTAGATTTCATCTATATTTGGTTTTTTTTAGATTTATTGTGTATTCTTCTAAAAGAGAAGAAGGAACATGAAATATTTATGAATCTGCTGACTACACGTATGAATGAATGTTTCTCTTATCACCCATTCACTCGAAAGGTTTCAACAGAACCGCAAAGCAGAAGCACACAATTACATCACTGCTCAAATCAAACAGTAAAATATGAGCAGGATGTACGGACACAGAGCATACAAATGTATGCAAAGTGAAGTACATAAACTACAGTTCTTGAATTTGGGGTTTTCGCACGTGTCCGACATTAGCAATTATATAAAATGTGGGATCAAAAGAAATAGTGTTGCAGAAATCCTGTTGCAGTTTATTCCATCTGAGAAAAAAAACAAACATTTAAGACCCTTTTTTACAAGATCTGTTTTGAATTTAGGAATTTTTTAGACCTAGTAAAGTAATGATTAAACTACACTGCAGAGATGAAAGAAAGAGGCGTTTTTCTTTGATGGGCTTTAGATAAAAATAGCAAAGAGTGAAGGTTTCCTGGCCAGTGATGCTGGTAATGGGTGTGAAGTGATGGTGATACATCACCTTGGTCAAAAGTTAGTTAAAAAAAGAAGCTTTCTTACTTGAACGATCGTGCTTTATCCATATGAGCCGGTCTTTTTTCTTGTGGGTAACTGTAAAAACAAAGAAAACAAGATTTAGACAGGACATCGATCATACAGTGTGATATCAAAGCACCAATGTGTAGAATCTAGAGGCCTCATCGGCACCAAATCATGGTGGCACAGCTTGAATCGCATCTGAAAGTTGTTTTGGGCACTTAGAAAGGGAGGAATGTTTATTTGTAATCCACAAGGTCACCACTAGATGCCACTAAACCTGAGGCGCTGCTCCTTTAAGAGGCCCAATTGATACAGGAAGCGGCCTCAGCACCAACCTGGAGCGAGTGATGTCCCAGATGAGCCAGTCGCTGCCCGCCACGGCGCCAACTTTGATAGTGTTTGTGAGGCACCAGTCGGCCGACATGAGCGGCGAACGGCCGCAGTCCAGAGACAGAATGGCCTGCTGGGTAACCAGGTCGTAGAAGCGAATCGTCCCCTTCTTCTCCGCCACCAGCAACTGGAACGGACAGACGGTCTCTAAATCCAGCACACTTGGACTCATAATTCACACATTCATTTTTCAATACCTGCTTATAGCTACCCAGGGTCATGGAGAGACTGGAACTTTCCCCAGCATGCAATGGTACAGAAAGGTAAACATCCTGGACAGGTTGAACAAACACTTAAGCTACACGCACAACTGGCTCCATTATTTTGGTAGACTGTTTTTGTTGAGCTGCGCCTCAAAGATCTTTGTTTCACGAGACTTGGACCGGACCGCCAAAACAACACGCAGGAACGTTAATGTCCGTCATCCAGATGCCGCTGTCATGAATAACTTCCAGGTGGTAGTCATTAGCATCCATAAAGAGCCCGACGACGTGTGAATTGTGAGGGCCCATCGGGGAACGCCCGCTCACCTGTTCCATCAGTCGCTTGGCCTGAGTGTTCGCCAAGCCCATACTGACGGCAATCGACTTCGGAACGCACGATATGAGCATAAATCTCCAGCAAGCCGCTCTTACCTTAAAGATTTCCTGTGGGTGCCAGCACACACTCATGCCAGGGGAGCGAAGCCGGAGTGTAGTGTTTTCATTTCCGTCCAAATCCCAAACCCTGTAAACACAACACGTGTTAAAGACACCAGTAGGTTTTGTCAAAGCGGCGAACTGCCAAAGCTATTGGCTGCCAATCGTTAAACTACTAAATAAATTAAGATTTTGGAATATCTAATGCTCAAATCCATTTTTTTTTCATGATTATCGAGGCTGCTGCTACCCCCTTGCGTCCAGTAGAGGGCATTTCAACAATAATCCCTAAAAAAAACATTGAGAAATGCCATCAGGGTGACTAAAGTGTGAGATACATCATGTGAACGATGAATGCTCTTACATTTGTTGACAAAAGTCCCTGAACAGAGTAAACTCATCCCATTCTCTCAAGTCACTGCCCACATTTCATGAACGTGGCTGAGCTTTGGAAGGTAATTCGAACGGTGAGCTAAGAATTTATGGCACGACTGCGCCTTGTATGACTGCAAACGGCGTCCAAAAACTTTGTTCATCGTTACATGTGACAAAAGCATTTTGTTTTTACATGCGGTCGGGCCACATCTGGTTATTGTCAGGGGGAAGCATTGCTCAGCATGTTGAGCTGCCGGATAGTAATCGGAATGTTACGAGTGTGATCACCCGGACAATTTTCCCTCAGGGGATTTTTTTGACCTTTCAAGTCATGTTACAGTGCTGACCTTCACTTAAAACAGTGCTACTGTAGTGATCTGGTGTTGCCATTACTGTTGATATTCAAACATCCTGAACCAAAACCAAGCTAAACCAACCATCGCAAATATTATTGACAAAGACTGGGTTTTGTGGCACAGATCTAATTAGAGCAGCAGAATTAAGCAATTCTTTGAGGTTTATATAACATGTAAGAGAATCCACCTTTCCATTCTCTTGGTGATGCTCTTTCTAAAACTCAATGACGCAGTTCACTGACCGTGAGTCCAGAATTCAATCCACACCACCCTGACAGATATAAGGTCAGACATTTCCTTGGTACCAGATATAAAACTATTTTTACAAATGGCATTTAGTTGTTTCAAGCTAAATGTTTCCCTAAATTTGTGGCTCAGTGGGAAACACAAGACTAACCGCTTTATTAAACACGACGGGGGCATTGGAGGACAACGCTCTTGTTTGCTTCTAATTTATCCAACTCCCGCTAGTTGCGCACAAGTAATGAACAGGGTCCTTCTGGGTTTCCAGGGAAAAGGGGGCTCTTTTCTCGGATGTAGGCCGTGTGCTGTGAGGACAGGCAGAATTTTGCTGGGCTCCTCTTACAGGGAAAACGCCAGCCTCACATTACAGTGAGCTATGATAGCAGGGGCAGAGTGGGAAATATCACCCTCGCCTGAGTTGGCGTTACGCTTCACTCGCATTACAGCAAATGTTTCGCTGTGGGCGGCCCGCTGCCATTCATTTTCTGCGGCGTACAGAGAGGGCAGCACAACGCACGTTAGTTGCAGAAGAGCCGGCGAGAAAAACTTGAATAGCATCCTGCTTCTCGAGAACGAGACGGACGCCAGCGCCAACCTACAATCAAAACTTGTGTGAGGACTACGACCAAACTATCGCAGACCATTCTGTTGCTAAACGAGCGCCGTGATAGCAAAAGCAGCTGAGAAACACCATGCAAACATGCGCACGGATGTAATGAATCACTTGGATGGAGAGCGCTGCGGTTCCTGAGACCTGGATCTATGGTTAACCACATCTGAATGATCCCGGCGCTAGAAGAAAAGGTGGAGATGAGGGCATGGGGTTGGAGGGGGGTGCAAGTGTTTCTGGGAATATAAAACAAATGCTTGTGAAGCATGGGAAGGTGCTGACTGATGAGGTCATGCAGGAGGCATTTAATAAAGCCTGAAGAAATTAACTCCAAAGACCATCTAAATGTGAGATTGATGTCCTCAGCAGTGTGGCGGTGGTGGTGGTGGGGGGGGGGGATATGCCCCGTCTCACTTGAGGACCTCTGTAAACACTCAACTTTTCCTGCCTCATCTCCCGTGTAGCAGGATAGAGTCCTGTCGAAACTCTGGGCATCTTTCCTTCGCCCATGTGCAGATTAAGCCAGAGCCTCCATTGTGGAACATGAGTGAGGCTACGGAGAACCAAAAGACGAAAAACCCCCAGACCACACCAGGAAAACAACGACTAAACCCTATTCTTTCAGACCACTGGCCAAGAGGAGCTCAATTGCACGCTACACCACCAACGGCCAAACTGTGGTCAACCACTCTACCCTTCAAATGAAGAGCACCGGCTCCCCAAAAAAACATAACCTTTGCCGAACAAGGTGAAAGACACGAGACACGAAAACACGCGTGACCGCCTCTGATAAAACATCGCGTCATTGCATAACACGACACCGAGCAATAAACACTCCGCTTTCATGTACGACAGAGTTCAAAAGGACATCTCGAGTGCTTTATTGTGCTATCTGAGTGAGAAAACAGTGAGGCCAGAGTGTTACGGTTTGTCGTGGTTTCCCAAAAGTGAAGGAAACGGGAAATGCCGCCAGTGCTGTGTGATCTGATTTATTACAGAGAACAGAGTAAATAATCTTAGGTAGAGAGAACAGAGTCTGATCATTAGACCCGGTCTGGCGTCCCACAGGGCTGCTCTGTCAAAAGCCAGAACACTCAAAAGCACAAAGTATGCTAAGGAAATACTGAATGAATGGGTCAATCACGCAGCTGACACATATTTCAGAATCAGTAATGGATGAAGGTTTGCTATAGGAAACTAAACGTTGTCTAAAAAACTGTCAAAATGGTTGAAACCACAGCCTGATCGATAGAGATGCCAGTGATAAAAAATAATGATAGCTGGTGTTCAACTAAGAGGCTTGAACGTTGCAGAAATGTTGGAACGATATCTCATCGTCATGATGGATGGTGGTTAATAGAAATGAATAAATGGTTGAATGGTGAAGTATGCTTAAATTCAAGAACAAGCTGTCCAATAGAATTGGACAGCTTAAGGCAATGAATAAACAATGGAAAAGAAAGTAAAATGGCAAAATTATGGATAAAAGCTTGGTAGAGCGTAGCTTACAGTAAGATAAGCATAGAGTCGTGGACTCATTCACACAAGTGATAAACAACTGAATAGTCAAGTTTGTCAAGGATTAAAATGATGATAAACCTCAATATGTATAACTATCTGACTTTGTTCTGCCGTCTTTATGGTGTGGAAGAATCCCAGTAGCACCTTTAAACAACATACATTCAGAGTATGACAGCTGGCGTCGGCAGCCCGTCGGCGCTTACGCGTTCCTCATCTGGTCGGGTTACGGCGGTCCGTCAGAAGGAAAAGTTCCAACAGAAGATGGATAAGATATCAAGCCGTTGTAATTTGCTTCGCTTACACGACATAAGGGATAAAGGCAAACAAGGGATTACGGCCGAGAACGGGACAAAAGGCTTTAAAGCATATACATAACGCAGACGGCAGCAGGTGTGCGCTATCCTGAGTTCAACTGCGAACCCACTCAACCCCAAATCCCCTCAGGAGCCTGCAGTGTGCCCTATCGACCTCTAGGTGGCACATTCCCCTACAGGCTCAGGCCGGCCCCCACCCCCAATCACCCCCCGCCCCCGACCACGCTGACACCACGAGCTGTTTAGACTGCATGAACCAAATGTAAAACTCCCCTGGGGGAAGCGGAGTCTGCTTCCCCACCTAGATGCAGCGGCGTCAGGTTGCATGTTGGCAACGGCCGAGTTCCCACAACTGCAGGGGACAGTGATGACAAAGCTAAGCAAACTTATAGTAGAGGCGCCGCTGCCAAACGTAACAGAGTGATGGAGAGGTCATGAGCCTTTACATGCAAGTATACGCTCCCCTCCCTCCCTTTTCGCAAGACCAGTTTCCTCCTCTCCTATCGGGGCTCCGTTTGTGTGGGCTGACTGGAAGGTCCACTCCTGTTAACTTGATCTATCCCTTGTTCCGCCTCTGTCTTCCTCCTGCGTTCCATATTTTCTCAACATGACAGAGTTTAAATCTTTCAGCAGATGGAGCGCACTCCTATTTTCTCTGGCCGCTCGGAGGGAGGGAGGGGAGGAGAGCGGAGGAGATCGTTCTTCCTCTGCTGTGCACTCCGGGATGGACGAGTGTGTCGGGACGGGGCACCGAGCGTCGGGAGGGTTCAAAACATCAAGGAAATATGGCAGCGCGTTGCTGAGGCTGCACAGCGAAGCAGCCTCATCAACCTTCCAAATTCCGGATCTAAATTTATTCGCAGCTCACATTCAACTAAAAATAGCGACGCAAAAATTGCTGCACTGACCGGTGATATTCACTTCTATTTGAATTATTGATCCGGTGGCGGGTCCATGGTGTCCAAATGTCTTGTGGTGTTCAAAACTCTAAATCCTCACATTTGAGGCCCATTTGGTTTGTTTAGACCTGAATTATTGCAGCTCTCGTGAAAAGATTTGTCCAGTTCGAAAGAGCAGAACCTTTGCTCTTTTCACAGCTGGAGATGAATTCAGACAAATACACAGCGAGAGCCAGCAACAACACAGAAGAGTGGAAGGGATTTATCGTCAAACTCCTTTTTTCTACACTTCTGCAAGTATATGATATATTTAGGGAATATGTATGAACACATTGCAGATGACTTGACCACAAAATCCAGGTCCAGAGGAGTTTGAAATTGATAAACACAGTATTGGAGCTCCTCCGGCATGTCTGAAGTTGTGTTTCTGGCCACCTGATGGATAAAAACTCAATATTCTCTCCTCTTTTAGCTCCACTTTGGTCTCGGCCGGCTCCGAAGGGAAATCTCCGGCTCCTTAGCCGCTCAATGATCCCGTCCACTCACCAGCCTGGTCTCTGCGTCTGTTGTTTGATGCCGGGTGGGTGGCGCGCTGTGGATTTACGAGAGACTTTCTGCTGAAAACGCAGCGAGGTGCTGCTGCTGGAAACAGTGTGGGAGCGGTGAGAGTGGGCTAAAATAACAAGGCTGTGGGCAATAAAACCAAAACAATGAGCTAAAAGATGCTGGAGAGCTTCACTGCGAGGGAGCCTTTTCACGTTACATGGAGTCATCCGGAGCCCTCGCTCGTGGAAAAGCGGCTTTAAGAGACCAAACACCTTTAGTGCACATGAAGAAGAGCAGAGCCAGGCTGCTGCTGCTGCCTCCGGAGGGGGTGTCCCGGGGGTGACCCTTGCTACTGACACACATTTTCCCTCCTAGGACTGTTAATTGAAAAGGAAAATTTGGGGACCTTGTTATCCAGCCNNNNCCCCCCCCCCCCCCCCCCCTTTACCCCCCACCTCCGTCTCGGAGAGGAAAATCTTTCTGCAGCTAATTGGATTTCCATATTTAACCAATTAGCTAGAAAAGCTACAAAGCGGCTCTGTGCTCGCGCACACCGTCACACCGGAGCATGTTGTGCTTAGCATCATGTTTCACTGTGGAAACACAGTCGGGACTTTCTGCACCATTAACAGAGAACAGAACTCAAAATCAGAAGCTGGGAACATACAGTTGTACGTATATTCACACACACACACACACACAGAAAGAGAGAAATGAGAGGGGTTTGGACCTGCACGTGTGGTCGTCACTGACGGAAGCGATTTGTTTTCCCTCCGTAGGCTCGAACACCAAATGGTTAATGTAGCTGGTGTGGCCCTCCATCACCTAGACAACAGCATGGGAGAAACAACGTGTCAACAACAAAAACAAAAAAACTGCAAACACACACTGCTGTAAAGCTGCAAAGAGGGAGATTTTTGCAGCAAATTTCTGAGTGTCTGCAGCTCTGCTCGCTGCGTGTTCGGCTACACTTCCTGTATCGCTAAGTACCAAATGTTAGAGCTAAGTAGAGAGAGCCTGATGCCAACTGACAAGCGCAATTCTGGCCAATGTGCTCCAGATGTTGCGCTACCTTGACTTCGTGCCTATCCTGGAGATCAGAAGTCAACAGGCGTAGCTTTCTGTCAGCCGCCGCGGTGCAAAATCTGCAAGAGAGGGGAGAGGAAGAAGCAGAGAGAAAGGGAAGATGTGAAAACAAATAAAAGGAGGAACATCAAAACAGAGACAGTGTGTGTGGACCCAATGACAGATGACGTCCCGCTTCGACATACATGCCTGCAACCGCCTAGACTGACACCTCTGGACGAGTGTCAGTGTGTGTGGTAGAAACTTGGACGGCGATCAGTGGCGCGCCTGCCAGGGAGATTCTAATTGCAAGCGAAGATAAACACAGAGAAAAACAAGATTCCTCACGCCATTTACGCATGTCTGTGCTCAAAGGCAGCGCCGAGCCAGGCAGAGGACTTTCCCTCTAATCAGTCCTCGTATACACCAGCGCCTGCAATTATTCACACAATTACACTAACTCACTTATGACAAGAAAAACACACACATATCACCAGAATAAACAGACAGCGGTTCACACATTTGCAGTCGCAGGCGCAGATGGATTTGGCATGATGTCACTACAAACAGCCTTAACGTGCTCTGGGGTATTACTGCTACAGTAGATTAGATTATATTAGGACAGGCCATCTAACCCTACAAATTAGTGTTGTACTTTGGAGTACAGCTTGGAACACATTCTGGCCGCTTTTGGCCTCCTTTTTTTTTTTTAAATGTCAAAGTCATTTTATTGATTGATCTCCAACAATTTGGAATAATAAAATAAAAGTCGCCATTAAAGGGAGATTTCGAGAGGAGAGCGTATAGTTTCCTGCACGTGACAGAGCAGAGGGATGGTGGCGCCTGCACTTTTGCATGTTACACACCTACCACTGAATCCCTTTAGAATAAATAGAATTCAGGTGCCAAAATTGATTACCTGACTAAGTAATTACCTAATTGTTCCAGTTTCATGCTGCTGTTTTTGGGTGTCGACGTGGGGGGAAAAAAACGGCATATTGTGGGAATCAGTTGTTATGCGAGGTGTGCCTGGTCTTCTTAGGTTTCTGCCGTGGCGGATGGTGGTGGCCCCCCTCTCCTCCCTTCGTCTCTCACGCTCCCTCTCTTTCTCTCTCTCTCTGACTCTGGGCCCCCGCTTGAGGCAAGCCAGTGAGAATGCTGTACTTTTCCTGGAAGGCACGGCTACGTGCAGACCAAAAAGAGGGATGGAACCTGAGTGGGCAGTCATCAGCGCAATAACATGTGCGCACGTCACAGTGCTGGCTCGGAAAAGCCCCGCCGAGTAAACCGCAGAAGGCCAGGAATTATCGCTGCCTTTCCCTTTCAATTACACAAAGCCTAAACACCTCCGGAGGGAGCACGGAACCTTCCCATCCACCTCACCAATTAGAAGGAAACTCTTGCTTTCTAACAATCTAGTTAGGCTACTTCCCTCCTGTCCCAGGCCACCTGAAACAACTTGGCTGGCATCCTGGCAGCTGCAGGGTGACAGAGAGAGGCGGCGGCGGCTGCTTTCGCACAGAGCGGCCGCTGAGATTCCTCTGCAGCCGCCTCTTGCGCCGAAGAGCGCGTCCGAATCATTATTCTGTTGTGTTAAAAGATGCGGACGTCAGGAGGGAGCGAAGTTTGGCTCGACACCTTCTAATCCTATAACAGGCTCTTACATAACCAGAAGCACTCGGTCTGCAGATGTCAGAGCAGACAGCCGCCTCATATTAAGAACAATGATCAACCTGAAAATATACCGAATTAAGTTACAAAGAATATTTTCATCTGTCACAAGATTTGGACAGGAGGTAAAAAGCAGCACTTCCCACCCTCATTAGAACCAGCAGGGTTCCCTGAGCAACGCCGCCCACTCCAACATTTTAAAGAAATCGGAATAACCTTCCGTGATGTTCTGTTGACATAACCGTGAGTGTGAGATCTTCTCCAGTCAAGAATGTCTGTGGACTATCCAACCTATGATCATCTTTGCTCTGTAATTAGTGTTCTGTTAATCAGCCAAGGATGAACCTACACGTATTTTGTCAATAGTAACTTAAGATAATAAATCTTGTAGTTTGCTGCACTACATTTCTGTTGCATTTCTTTGCACACAGACAAAATAGATTAACTCACATGTTGATGTGTAGTGTTAGCACCGTGAAAGGTGAATCTGTAGACAACTGTGGAGTCATTGGGCCAGAAATATATTCACAAAGCCAGAAAGATACCTGATGGTCGGTATCCGGTCCAGTCGGGACTCCGGACTCCAGGCGAGAGCATCGACTCTCAGCTCATGATGAAAAGCACGGAGGACGTTGAACTCAACCCCTTCCACATCCATGTCCTCCTCCTGCGGCAAAACACGTGCGTTTTGAGAAAGGACGTTTATTTTTCGTGTTAAACGTATGGCGGTTTGGTGCAACGCTGTGACGCTGAATCCCTCACCTGGAAGAGGCAAGTGCTCACGACCACGTACTGGTTTCCACCGTAGGCCAGCAGGGACGCCGGCGTGCCGGAGCTGAAAGGACTGAACTCCACCACGTGAATGTAGTCCTCGCATGGCACCGTGTAGCTGGACCTGCGGCTGGTGTCGTCCTGCATGCTGTGGGTCACATATCAAAAATTGCCCATCAGAAATGAGGTGGCATTCTCAGACGGTCGTGTCCTACTGTTATTTTCATGAGCAGAACACGGACCGGTCTAGACAGTAATTCCGTGGTACAAATGTATACGAGGTAAATAAATGTAGATATGAAATAATGCATAGATGTGATGAGCAAAAACCCACTGACACGTGGAGGTGAACAGATGTGTGCACAGCTGGAGCAAAGGTCACACAGAACCCCGTTCATTTTATGCCCTGTTTTTATTGTCTTCTTCGTTGGATCATTTGTTTGGCTCGGACACCACAGCTGAGACAACTTTGTGATTGCTTGGCTCTCATTGGTCAATTCGGCGCACACAAAACACGCGAAGAAGAGCTCCATCTCCCGCCAATGCCCCCTGTATGTTGATGGCACGGACCATGGGTGCTTATTTTACGTCGAATATAGCTTCATATGCTATATTTAAAACATAGAGTGTGGACACGTGTGCCTTCAGTGCGTCAAACGGCGTGGCGGGAAAACCGTCGCCTCGCGCAGCATCAACGTGACAGCGCGGCTAGCTAGCTAGTTAGCATGTAGCCAACAAAAGCCTCTAACGCGCCATTTTGTGTGCGTCCGACGTCCGGGAGCGACGACAGGAGTGTTACTCGGTAAACATGGGGCTTGTGTTTCCCCCCCGAACCACAGCAGTGACTGATATCACCTCGTTACCTTCTTTCCAACAATCCCGTCAAGTCAAATGATCCGCCAGTCGGAGATGTTGTTACCGCTCTTCCGCTGACGTCACGGGACGTACCATTATCCGCGAGGGCTGCGGGGGGGTTTTGTGTAACGTGACTCAGAGCCGTTTGTTGTTTTTGGAAGCTAACGAACGATTCTTTACAAAAGAAGAATAAAAATCGTAAATATTTTAATAATAATTAATCATCTTTAAAACTACACGTGTAATTCTGGCGATATTTAATGTAAGACACAAAGCTGCTTTCATGGGCGAGGCCAGCTGTGAAGCCTGAAGCTGATTGGTCGGTCGCTATATACGTCACGGGCAATTTAAAATTTTCAAACAGCTGCCTTTTTGCCGTGAACGTGTGTTGACGGATTCGACAACCAAAAAAATTGCAGGTTTGTTTCCTTTTCTGAACTCTTTTAAACTCTTTTAAACAGGAAAATAGCTATTTCTATTCACGTGTTATCAATGTTTTATTTCTGTTTGGGGGGAAAATACATGAAACAGATGAACAGACACATGAATTGGAAAACCTGGTGCCTCAGACCATAGACCTTGTTTAGAATGGGGGGAAAAGAGACAATAACACTTTCCCTTTCCTGGATTAGTTAGAAAATCACATTTCTTAACACATGCATCTATAATTGAAGTCCAACAATCCAGGTTTGGCTCCGGCTCTGAGTGTTTTCCTCCCTCTGCTGTCCCAGGACGCCATGGAGCCTTTGGACGCACGTTTGAGGAAGATGGTGAAGACCTTCCGGAGGGAGTGCCACCAGGTGTTCCAGTCTGAGAGGACCACCGTGCACGGAGCCGACGGCATGCTGCTGGCCCTGCAGCTGGCAATGGCGGAAGTCAACAAACAGGTAAATGAACGTCCTTTTGCACAAGAATACATGAATGTACAATCACAAAAGCTGACTTGCTTTAGAATGTAGTTATTACACATGAAAACAAGGCAATATGTCGTCAGTTTTGGGTGAACTAACCCTTTAATTTGAGCATCAACGTAATAATATGCGGTTGTCGTGGTAAACTGTGTGGTATTTATGGATATGGCAGCAAACGTCAACGCGGTCCTCTCTTTAATCCCTATTGAATCCTATTTTTATAGTAAAGAATTACTGTATTAGAGTCGCTTTTCATTTGCTGAAAAGCATAAATGAGAAAGTCCAAGGAAGGAGAGCGAAGAGACTGCCACTACTCCATTGTTTTCCTGCCGTGTGTTGTCTGCCTGGCCAAACGCGAGGCCACATGAGCCCATTTCTCATCATCATCATGGCTGACTTCAATTGAACCATCAGCCTGACTGTCATCACGTCCATAACGGATGACATTACCGCAGATTTCCGGCTGAGACCGCTCCTGGCCCGCTGTTGGGCCGCGGGAGAGAAAGGTCTCCCTTGCTTTTGAACTGATTGGTTCCAGGCCGCGGGTAATTACGGCTGCTGCTTCCACTGTTTTCTCTCCTCCTGTGACAGCAAAGCGGAGAGTTCAAAGTGGCTCTTAGTGATGTCCTGATGGCCTGGAAACACTTACTGCTAGACAAACTTCACCTGCAGCCCCCCAACTCTGCACGCTTGGAGAACTATGATCTCATCCTGGAAGCATATGAGTCCTTCCTGAAGCGCTCCAACACGGTGGATCTGGTTGATATCCTGCGTGTGTATAAACAGCTGAGGGCGGACTCGGACCCAGACGAGCCCGTGAGCGAGGTGAGTGTTTGAAATCTGCCGGGAATCAGACTGATGCTGATTGTGGCGGATCAGTTTGGCTACCGAGGCAGATGAAGTCGATTCATGTATCGCTCTAATTATGTTTTTATTCTGCTGCCAAGATCCAGCTGTTTGAATTCCTATCGGGGAACGCCGAGTGTCCTGGCTCCCCGGTGCCGTCAACACCGTCCAGATCGGGCAGCCCGTGCAGCACGCAGGTACTCCAGCCCCTCAAACCCTCTCAAACCAAAACAACACATATTTCACACAGATATCAACCCATCTAACCTCCATATAAAACTTTTTGTAGCCATAAAAAAACTCATTTTCTGCCGTTTACCTGCCCAGCCCGGCCCCTCGGCGCACTTGATCCCGGCCTGGGATCCATCTGCTCCTATTGACAGCAGCTCTACATCACGCCGCTTTGATTTAGAACCACCGCGCGAAGTCGGTTAGCACGCACATGCCTCAAACGCGGGCACAAATGTGGGGCTGAACAAGAGCTTCTGTAAGCGTCTCTTTTTCTGCACTTTTCTCTGTCACTTGCAAATTTATGAGGTTTTTAGTGGAGGCTCGCTGCCGCCGCCGCCGCTGCTGCTGCTGCTGCTCTACCACCAGCTCGGGAGGTGATGTAATTCCTGGAGTTTAATACGAGCTGTCAGCTGCTGTTTTAAGTGGTCTTACTCAGGCAATAAAGCTACTGTCCCTGTTGCTGCGTGGTCCGTGGAACATTCCTGGGCGATCCTGCGCCTCCCGGATAGGGGTGTCCCGATCCGATATTGATATCGGATATCGGATATCGGTCTGATATCAGCCAAAAAAAAAAAGCATCTGATTATATCGGCCTGCATCTAAAGTCCCTGCACGGTGCCTGTGCAGGGGACCCTCAGAGCTGAGGGCTGGGGAAGATGGGTAATACTGTTTGCCTCTGTACTCTCCACTGCATGATGGGACATTTTGGGCACAGAAAACAGTAATATTCGTATTATATTCACTAAGGGTGTCCCGGTCCAATATTGATATCGGATATCGGTCCAATATCAGCAAAAGAAATGAGTTCAGCAGTCCATTCCAGACTCCACTCAGCACTTTTAGTTATTTTGCACTTTAAAAACTAATTTTTTTTGTTTTTGTTGGATTTATTGAGGTTATTTGTCATGGTCTCATTTATTTTTTATTTTATTTCAGTTGTAGAATATTCTTCTGTTTTAAGGTTCAAATGTATGTAAGTCATTGGTTAATAATCAATGGGTCAGTTTATCTCATAGCTACTGTTGCTGACTATTGTTCTCTGTTTGAGTAATATCACTTGATCAAGCCTTTTCTAACATTCCAGACGACAACATGAGTCATAAAAGTAGGCTATGTATGATTCGTGCAGTATCGGTGTCGGGCCAATACTCATGGCTGCAATATCGGTATCTCATCGGAAGTGAAAAAGCTGTATCGGGACGCCCCTACCTTTGGAATGTTGATTCCCGTGTGGTCTGCAGGTGGCGGCGGCAGTGAGGAGGGTTTTCTGCTCCTATCTGAAGCTGCTGGTCAACGCCAAGGACGACATGGCGTTGGCGCTCACCCTGGACGTGCCAAGCCGGGCGCTGGGGCGGCAGACCTTCACGGACGTCAAGCACGCCGCACAGAGCAGCAACACCTCCCTCTTCCTGGTGAGTGAAACGCGGTGGCTGTGGCTGTGGCTTTGAAGTGGGACTGACTCTCCAACCTCCGCAGGCTGTGACGTCCTTTGTGAGGGCCGTCCAGCTCGGCGGGAAGGGCTACGCGCCAGCCGCCTCCGACCCGCTGAGGAAGCACGTGAAGGGCCTGTCCGACCTTGTGCAGTTTCTGGACAACCTGGAGGAGATCCTGGGGGAGGTTCCCGACCCAAGGTACGAGCACTTCCTCCGCCGGGAACCAGCTGTGAGTGCTGGAGGAGGCCTCCGATGGCCTCCAGCTCGGTGTCGCACTGGATTCCGCGCTGAGAAACACCAGCGGCTCATCTTTTACTGTATTATAATCTATCCGATATTCCAACCCGTAATTTAACGGAACATAGACTCGAATGTTTTTTTTGATCGTAAATGGAAACGGCATGGAAAATAATATTGGGATCCCCAAACCCGATATTTTGCAGCCCGCCCTTGGAGACGAGAGCTTTCATTGGCTGTGAACAGACGCGTAGTTTGGTTGACGGATTCATAGCAGACCACCGTCTGATTCTGCTCCGTCCGCCCCAACGAGGTTCTCCCAGACGTGCTGCAGCTTATCAACCGGCAGCTTCCAGCTCCCCGAGCCGCGCTTTCATTCAGACCGGCAGCGGCTCCTCTCCAAACTCTTTGACCTTTTTCACTTGAGGGTCTGTTTTGAAGTTTGTCTTGGATCCTCCCTCACCATTTGAACAATATTTCTCTTCAATCTCGGGGTCAGGTTTCCTCCTGCAGCCACTTCCAGGGGTGTTGGCTTCGGTCCCGCCGGGCCTTAATCTCCCCGATACGATCTTCATTATTTTTCCTCTAACACAACAGTGGGAAAGACACTTTGCTGACCCGCTTTCATCGGCGTCTGCTCACGTCACACTTTGCAATCACCCGGTCTGTCGGAGGCATCATGGGAAAAGCGCACCCAGTCTCTCTCACTTCCTGTTTCCATGACAATGGAGGTAACCGAGGTGATGTAATTGACAGCTGCGTGTTGTTTTGGTGTACTCGGAAATCGTCAAAGCCAAAGATGTCACTTTATTGCATCAACTCCTGCGCGGAGCCGCGCCCGGCAGCTTTGCAGAAGACCCGCAGAAGGTAGGAGCTTCTCCCCTGGCAGAAGGTCCTCAAAGAGCAATGATGTAGAGAAGGAAGGGGATCAATAACGGTGGTTTCACCGCGCACTCACCTTTTCTCGCCAGTGCAATCCAGAGCTTTGCACGTGTGAGAGACGTTTGTGAGGCTCCCGGTGCGGCGCTGGAGCCGGGCGCGCAGCAGAGCGGTCGGCTGTATCCGCCTGGCCGACACCTGTTTGCAGAAATCACACCTGTGATCATAAAATCCACCTGTCCCCGGCCAGCTTGTTATTATTTCCCCTCAAAACCCCGTAATGACTCTCGTCTAAACTTTACATGATAACATTTGGATTGCTAAAGCATGTTCATCTGTGCCACATCAAAGGCCCGTCTTCACAAAATAACTGATTCCCCACTTTGATGGATTATCATCCAATCTGCAGCCCCACAGATCATTCTCCCATACCATTACAGATTATTTTGGACGCGCAGGCCCTTTGGCACCACAACAGAAGTGGTTATCAGAAATGATTTAGGTGCTCCAATCATGTGACGGGGCAGAGCCGTAGCTCGGCGGCGCCGGGGTTTGTGCGTAGCGGCGGATTGGGTTCTCGCTGCTCTGCTGAGGGTTCTCGGTTCACGCGGGCTGATGAGACGCTGATGAACTCGGCCAACATGTGTCTTTCAGCAGCCTGTGCCTTTTTACGCTCTCAGCGGAGTACTGTATTTCCTCACACAAACACCTTCGGCAGAGAGTTCAGGGCCCCTTGTCCGGAGAACATCTGTTTTCCCAAGTGATTCTGTTACTGAGGCCCGCTCGCTCACATCGGAGCGGGGTCGGCCTGCCGCCTCCTCCGCCTCCTCTCCCACCTTACCGCCGGCCCGGCCGTCCTCGTGCGCTTCACTGCCGCTCCCTGTTAGCGGCGGGCAGCAGTGATATGCGGCTATGATTTTTGGACACGCAGCGCAGACGGCGTGGAGAAGACAGAAAAAAAGAAAGAAAAAAACTATAAAGAGAAAAGTGTGTGCTGACAGTGGACCGGCAGCGCAGTGACAGTGCCCAGGGTGACTTTTTAACAGGGATTTGGAGCGCGTTTTCTGCTTCCCAAACTGTTAACATTGGCAAAGCGGCGTGACAGTGAAATAAAGCTCCCAACGCCGAAACAATTACTCTGAGCCCTTTAAGTCGGCTTTCAATTAATTGAAAGTGAAGGTGCAGTATATCTTCTGAGAGCGCTCCGAGCCCGGCCATGGCCTCCCGGCTCAAATGGACTTATTCATGTTGGCGAATATTTGCTGAACTCTTGAAGACTATTAATTCCATCCAGATGAGAACATGTGGGTTGGTTCCTCCCCTCCACTAACTGTCCCCGTTGCTTCCCCTCGCAGCGTGTGCGGGGCCCGGTTGGTCGCCGCCATCCGAGCGGCATTGGTGAAGGGGCGCAGCAGTGGCGAGGCGGTGTACGCCGCCGCCGAGGAAGCGGCAGCCAAGCTGAAGGAGCGCATCTGCCAGCTGCATGGAGCCCAGAAGGAGAGCGCCAACGAAGTGGGGACGGGGATCAGCCCTGCCAGGGTAACGTAGAACCTTTGACCTCTGTTACGCCAAGCAGCACGGCTCAGTTCAGTCTGGAGAGCACAACATACAATACCGCACAACATACAGGGAAGAGAAATGCACCAACGAAGAAGATTGCAGATGATATATAGTTCAGTCAAGACTAAAGAAATTGGCAGTGACTGATGGTAAGATGGAAGACTTGCTTTAGCAGGTACTATTTTACTTCCCAAAGTGACGATTCTATTGACGAATGGTACCAAACTGAACTGAACCGTCCTGCTTGCTGGAAACACGGCTCATGATGAATCCAAACCTCCTCCCGTTTCCTTCTGACAACGGTTGGGATGTTCCACTCCAGCCAAAGGCCTACGCCGTCAATCACGCCACTGCATTTGGCGGCCGCGACACGGTGAAGGTGCTGCTGGCGCTGCTGGACGAGGAAGCCGTGACACCTCCGTGTCCGAACAAAGCCGACCTGCTGTCCGAGGACCAGCCAGTCCTCAGTGGAGCCGAGGGAACCTGCGTCCTCACGCTCTTCAGGTCGGTCCACATCTCTTAACTTCCTGTTTCTCTCTTTATGTTCTGCAAACAAAACGCCCAACACAAGAGGAGCGTTTCGAAAGTTCAGCAGCACAAAAAAACGGCTAAAACCAAAGACCCACCTCTCATTACAAACATCTGCACACGTCAACAGTGCATTGGCAGCCATATTAGTCAGGGGGAGCAGCACCTTTTTGATTCACACAAATTTAGTGATGCTGAAGCAATAAATCGCTCAGAAATGTGGATGTTGAGTCACAGTCTAAACATCCTCAAAAACCCCTGAGCAAGATGGCGGCTGCACAGACATCCCACAAGTCTGACTGCAGCATCCTCATGGATGCGTCTCTGCTCCCTCAGTCCCACAGTATGGATGTTTTGGAAAGTGCTTTAATTAAAAACAAACTTTGCCAATAAAGGCAAAAATTGTGTGCAGATTTTCTAAACAGTAAACACCGACTGGTGATTGGCCGACCTTTCCTGTGGGTGGCGCCACCGTGGCCTTCACATTTCTGAGCGTGTATCTCGGCAACGATTGGACAGATTGCCGCGAACATAATGTTCCAGACATTAATGCTCCCCGCAGGTTTAATTGCAACAACTCTGATCAGCTGCCAAGTTGTACTTTGCATTCTACATCGAAAAAGTAATCAGCTTTGTTTTGGATTCGCGACCACAAAAGCCCCTGAAACAGACCAAC
>CAESWR010000106.1:33639-43973 GCA_903171835.1 Mullus surmuletus | reverse complement strand
ACACCAAATCAATATTCATAGTTCATAACAAAGATAGCGGGCGACAGGGAGAGATCGTGGATGCTGCGGCCGCCCTAAAATCCCTGATTAGCTCCTTTAATCAAAATCAGTAACGGGTCCTGCCCGTCTGGCGTCTTCATATTTCATCCTTTACTTCCAGGACTCCCGTGTGTGTGTGTGTGTGTGTGTGTGTGTGTGTGTAGTTTGTAATCACACAACTTGTAAATCACCTAGCGTCTCCCTCTCACACACACACACACACACACACACACGTCCTGCTAGTTTCCTCGTCTGTGGAACAGGAGGAAAAACTGCGTCACGCTTTTATCAGACACCTTCAAACTGTCATGATTTGCGATGTTCTCAACACTTTTTGCAGTGTTTCTATCGAGGACATTTGATAAAGACGACAAATCATGCACCTAAATTAAGATAGATTACAGGCTAATTATTCATGTAAAATAAATCCCTGCTTGCAAACTGCAGAAATCAGCCTTTGATTTTCTCTCCACACCATGATTTTACCCTTTTTAATAAACCCAACAACTCAGGATTTAACCACGATAACAAAAAAAAGTACTTCTAATGCGAAAAAAAAAGGCTGCCTTGTAAAGAACAGCGTCATTACTGTGGATTAGGAATCATCCTGACTCGCCAGTGACCCACTCTGACTTCAGAAGCTCCTCCGAGGCTTCTAAAACCATGAAATCAGATGGTTGGAGCTCATTCTACAGTCAAATAAATGATATAACAAATCCATCAGGAGGGTCCCAGTGGAGTTTTTGTCTCTCATGACCCTTTGGCAACCAGGATTCTTTGGGGGAAAAAACAGAGAAACCGTTTGGGACGGTTCCTGCAGCTGCTCGGACCTTCTGTTAATTTGCAGCCATTTTAATCGAGGCAGCTTTTAGACATCAGCATGTTTGTGTTTGATTGGTCTGTGTTTTCTCTCCTTCCTGCACTTTGCGCGGTTTTATATTTACACAGTCTGCTGGGGATTTGAACTCTGGCAGGGGGAAGAAAAAAAAACCCAAAACAAGAGGATGATTTTGCCGTTCTGCAATTGGTTGACTAATGTGACAATGTGGACCTCCTGCCTTTGCTGAGAGCTGCTGATGTTTGTCTCCCTGAAGACACTTTTACAATTCTGGCTTTGAAAACAAAAAATAAACAGAGGTCGGAGCAGCCTGGAATAAAAACACTGGGAGGGGGTTGAGTGATCCATGGCCGAACCGGAGCTGCCGGTGTGAGAACCCAGCAGCAGATATCAAAGCCCAATCAGCCTTTTTTGGAACCGTCTCTACCTCCTTCAGGTGACCATCTCCCTAATTTGTGGGCGAACGTGTTCTTATCTGGAGCGGCAACCTTCAAAGACTACGTTATCTCATTTAATCGCGCTCTGTCTCGTTTTCATGCCGCCGTGTGCAATTCAGACCCGCTCTGCTTGCCTTCAACCTTTCAGCGGAATGCTAAATAGAGAATTTTCTCTCTGGGGACGCAGGAGCCTGCTGACATGTCACTCCGGCTGACATTCCCGACGCTCCCCGGGGTCGTCAGTATGAAGTTTTATCTCTTCGCAGCCGAGGAAAGATGTTGGAGGATCTGTCCATCTGTCCGTGTGGCTGAGGTCCCCCTGGTTCCCGTCAATCTGCTCCGTGCCTCAGGAAGTGTCGGCACTGGCCGGCCCACGCTGCATCTTTCAGGGATTGCTCGTGGGTTGGGGGCGTAAGAGGAAAATAAAAAGGAATGCCTGCGCTAACCTTCAGAAAAAAAAAAAATCAAGCTTTGGTGTCGCTAATTGATGTCGGCAATAAAGCTGAAAGGATGAGTGTGTTCGTACGGAGGTGGAGATCATCCCACTCTTTGATTCAAACCTTGCTGAGCTGAAGGCCAAAGCCCAAGCATGGCAACATAGAGGTCGGCAAAGTGAATCCACTCTGGCGACTTTGGTCCTTTGCAATCAATTTGTACGTCAGTGTTCAAGATGAGGACAGCTGAGTCAGAGTCCCATAGTCTGCTCACCTCTCATTCATAGACAGGGATCATACTCGTGGTACTGGGAAAATAAAATATTTTTAGAGGTGGAAGGTGATCTAAATAACCCCCGACGAAGAGAAATGAGCTTTGGCGAGTAAATAAATGACATGAATCCAATGTTTTAAAGGTCACCTTCTATGAAGTATTTGACACAATTTCATTTAGTTGTCAGAGGCCCAAAAGCGTTCGTTTTTCCTCAGCTTTCGCCGGTGTATGTTGTTAGCGTACAATGCGCTGTTTTTTTACGGCAGAAACACCGTCGTGCAACTGTAGCTTATTGAAGCAGAATGGGACACAGAAGTAGCGGTTCCCGTTCACCAACATCTTCAGATTCTGCACCTGCAGCAGCGTTTCAGAATGGTTGGTTCATTTCTTTCTAAAGCTCTTATTTTGTTGATATGTGTTGTTTCAGTTGTTAGCATGTAGCTAAGGCTAGCTCCAGCTAATAATGAGGCTCATCTTATGTGGGGAGCTGGTGGACAGCAGCCTCCACCACAGCTGGGGGGAGTGGACATTGACCACCTCGATCTGCTCCTTTCAGCTCACAGTGGGTGAAAAATGGAGAAAGCAAGTAAATGAGGTGACAGAATTTAGTCATTTTTGGATGCTACACATGACTGTTAGAAAACCTTGAGAAAAAGCATTTGGCTCGGAAGGTGACCTTTAAATGGAGCATACAGTAATTTTGAGGCATAAAAGCAAATAAAGACGAAATGCAACTTGGGTTCCTTAAACCTCTTGAGAACCCGCCTGCGTGAGGAACAGTTTTAAGATGTCTGGCTTTAATAGAATCAAGGATGTAAATAGAGTCAGTTTGAACTGTTGTTTCCCGTCATCAGGTGCTGCCTGTATTTCATGTCGTCTGCAGACACCAGAAAAAATTTCATGCAGGGAAAGTGTGACAGCGTAACACGTCCTGTTTAGAATATTCCTGCAAATGTGGAGTGAGATGCTTACAAGTCTGCTCTCTTTCTGCCCACAAAAGTGTGTTTCACCTGTGTAACACTCACCTCACCCTGATATGAAAAGCTTTCCGGCAAAGCAATACGACGGGGAAACGGAAACACTATTTCACTGCAGGGCTTCAGGTCAGCGGGGGGCTGTTTGGCCCGAGAAACAACAGTGGGTTGAGTGGAATACTTTGTTTTCATGTTTATTGTGTGTGTGTGTGTGTGTGTGTGTGTGTGTGTGTGTGTGTGTGTGTGTGTGTGTGTGTGTGTGTGGACCCTCTGATTTTGTTCACATCCCCTCAGGAAACTCAGATGCTCTGTCAAGTGATGTTCTCTGGCGCAGAGGCTTGTCTATTTATTTCCTGCATTTACACTTTGATGGCAGATTGAGGGTAACCTGCTTTGAAACATCTGACTTGATGAGTTAATGTAAAGTGCCGGAACACGTCAGCGGTCGTGGTGTCTTTGTGTCTCCGGTTTGGAGAGGAATGGCAGGGCAAGGACATCCTTGGAGGAGCCAAACAACCGAATCAGGACACCCTTTTTGTCTAGAATCGTAAAGGTTTAACCGAACCACTGCAATTATTTGTTTGCAAACACATCAAAAGCACATAAACTTATTATCAGGCCTGAGGAACTGGATCTAAAACCCATATTTGACAGTCCTTGGTGTCCTAACTTGAAGAATGGTTCATCCTGATTCTCCTCAATACCCTGTCTTTCCACAAAGAGTCTTTTCGGATGAACTTGCCAAGAGGATCTTCAATGCACTTTAGTTGGAGTCCCTACATTTTTGTGAAGGGCAAATATTTTCAGTGCTATACAAGAAATTCAAAATGTTCATCAAGGGGTTTAGAAATGTTCCTCAACACCAACAAGCTTTGTTTTCCTAAAGTACCCCCAAGAATCTCCTGGGGCCCTTTAGGATCTTCTAACAGTGTTCTTCCAGGCAGGTCCACATAAGGTGGTATCAAAAGGACGAAACCATCTCTCATTCAGTCTTGAAGAATGCGACTCACCTCTCTGTCTGTAGGGTGACTTTGGAGGGCTCCACGTTGGGGTTCTCCCACTCCATCTGCGGACAGTGCATGAAGTAGCACAGGGTGTAGAGCGCCTCGGGCTCCCAGTGGACCGTGGTGTTGGTCTTCTGGTGGACCGGGGTGCCGTTGCTGGGGTTCTTGATGTGCAGCGGCTGCAGGTGATGCATGGCCCGGGACACCAGGTCACCTGAGCGACACAAGAACACCACACAGCTGCAGATAAGAGGGAGATCAGGTGCGTAGACTCAACACTTGTGACACACGAATAGTCCTCCTGAGATGAAGTACAGACGCACTCCCTGATTCACACTGCCTGAGTCACAGTACATGCACTCATGCACATATGCCCACTCAGTCCCCGCTAAGTGGGAAACGGCTGCCTTGAAATGAAATCTTACGCACATGGAGCCTCTCACAGCAAATCTCTCTGAGGTGCGAGCTCTTGTTCCAACCTCGCTTTATCATCTTGTTTTTCTCGGAGGTTTTTTCCCTGCTCCCAGTATTCTAATGTAGTCCCGGCAATATCTGTGTCAGTGAGCGTGTGCATGCAAAGCGAATTAAAAAGATGGAGGATTTCTCACTTTTGAATCTCTGAGTGCATGCTGGGATTGAGCTGCACTGCAAAGCTGTGACAGGAAGGGGGCGGGACACACGGGCTGTTTGCTAATCGGATGGCTTGTAAATGAGCCTAAAGTAGATTGGAAATTTCGACTGAAGGTGTTTTTGTTTCATTCCAACCAATTGTTTAGTTTTTCTATTGGCATGTGAAACCCACATATTCCTGCATTTGGAGCGATAATCTCCATCTCGGCACATAGCAGATGGTCCACGTTCTTTGTCCCGCCACAACATTTAAGAAATGCCTACATTTGTAATCGCTTAGCAGGGACTATTATCATGAAAAGATTTTTCAAACAATAAATAGACTATGTTTTGTCCAACCAAAACTACTGTACGCAAACCCCAAGAGAGCAACATTCTGTTTTCCTATCTTATCGTTGTCCGTATTTGTGAGATGATCCAAATACTCGCAGATAGAAGCAGGCTGCAGATTGGCTTTCTGACTGCCAATGCTCTGGCACTGGTCTGGAACCAGCCAGACATGGTTTCAGTTTGAAACAATGAACCTCCAGGGAACAATGGTGATATAACAGCGAGAAACAAAGGTCCAAAATGTGTTCAATGACCCGGTCCTTGGTAGAGGGTAAGGGGTTAGGCATGTCTGTGATGAGCAGCGTGTTTGAATTTGAGGCTGCGTGACTCATAGAGCTGTACAACAAACCAATGATTCATAAAATCAACATTTGCTTACACAGACACACACACACACAGACCTTTACTGAACCTCTCAAAACAATGCTACAAACTACACAAGCCCGGGCGATTAACAAACCTTTTCACCCACGCGTTGAATTTTCTGGATTAAATGTGGCCCCTTTGCTTTGAGCAGGGACCTACTTCAAACTGTGTCTGAGCGCCGCGGGAGCCGCAAACAAATGGAAGTCAGAAGAAATTCAACTATTCTAATAGTTGTGAACTCTGGAGGAGGTATGAATTTCTATGTTTGAGATTCAGTGGCTTTGGATTACAGAGGGAGAGATTCCGCGCCGGCGTTTAGAGTCATACTTCTCTGATTCAAGTTTCTGGCATCTTCACAGGCGTTTATTGATGAGGTCATTAGAGATGCAGTTAAGAATGCTGCTCTGGGAGGGAAAATACCGCAATGTGGGCCTTGCATGGTCGATCTCTTTAAGAAAAAAAAGCACTATCATTGATCTAATTATTCACTTTATTGGAGGGCTGGAGGTTCCAGGCGTATAGGAGAACACGAGCTGTTTTAAACATGAGCACTGTAACAGCAAATTTATGAATCCACATGCTGCAGTGCGCCAGTAAACACATCACTTCACAACACACAGCTCTCCTCCTCTGATCTTCTTTGATTGTTTGTTCCAAAAATACCCAGAGTGAGGAGAGCCGGCCCATCCCAAGAACTCATTTCTTAGACAGAGTGACAGAGCCAGTCTGCGTCGGAGGTTCTCCATGTGTCACACTGAAGGGCCCTGACAGAGTTCACAGGCAGTCAGACGGAAACGCAGAAGCAAGCTCACGGCGCGCCTTGCTCCGTGGCTCCCCGGACGATTATGAGAGACAAATTAAATACGTCAACATTGGTGGGGAAAACTGCTGCTCACTCTCAGATTTGATATTTTCTATTGCCAAGGTCCCTGAACTTTTGTTCTTTCCTGTGGCAAACCATGGATTGAGAAACTGATAATGAGCATAAAGTGCGTTGTCCCTGATCCATGTGTGTTTGTGTCCAAACTTCAACAGACCGCAACCCAGTAAGACCTTCAGCAACCTCTACAGAAGCAGTCAAACATTTGAAAACATTCCTTTGAATGACGATATGACAACATGAAAAACAGTCTGTCAACTCCGAGACACATAGGAAGATAACACACTGGTCACCATGATGGACCAACATGGCCACCATAGCGCCTACCGACCTACCTACCCACCTACCTACCGACCTACCTACCCGGCTACCTACCTACCTATCCATCTACTGACCAACCTACCTACCTACCTATCTACTGTCCGACCGACCAACCGACCGACCGACCAACCTACCTACCTACCTACCTATCCATCTACTGACCGACCTACCTACCTACTTACCCACCTACCTACCTACCTACCTATCCATCTACTGGCCGACCGACCTACCTACCTACCAACCTACCTACCTACCTATCCACCGACCTAACTACCTACCTATCCATCTACTGACCGACCTACCTACCTACCTACCTACCTACCTTAACAAATAGCAATACAGCAATTCCTCGGTCAGGGGTCGAGACATCATGACAAACGACGGTGCATTTGTGCATCCAGTCTTAATGGGTTTCATAAAGCATCTTGTAGCGTTGATTGATGACAGGGCAGCCTTGGGGTCAAACGTACAAGTGTAGTCGGGATGACGGACTCCCGGACGTGCCTCCCTCAGCAGCTCGCAGACTTTGTTTGAAACTTCCAGCAGGATAAATAAACTGAGCTCAGGAAACCTTTCCACCTCAGGTACTCGAGAAGTCCCGTCGCTGCTCAGCATGTGTTTACACGGCGCTCTACCTGCTTGAGCAGTAACAAGAGCGGAAAGCCATTAATCAACATAAAGGGGGGCCCAAAACAAAGAGGACTGAGATGCACATTTGTTTTAAAAAAAATCTAAGCTCAGTGGGAGACGGTCCAAGCAACTAAAACAGATCCCACAGAAGGACACTAACCACAGCTACTGCTGGCGCTCCCCTGAGGTGGTTTCTCTACCACCGCACACCCATGAATATTACACCACTTTCCACTTTCTAACACGACTAACCGCTGAGTTTTGCCACAAACATAAGAGGCAGCCACCGCACAAACAGTTAAAAGCGCTACTGTCCCTCCGAGCTGAAGCCAGGCAAAGTACAAGGCGCTCGCTCCCTTCATTAATTGTTCGTGTGACTTTGGTTTTGTCAGCAAGACAACATTTGCTCCCGTCTCTTTTGCCATAATTATCTAAGCAACTCTCCTATGGGGTTCATGCTTCATCTCATTTGAATTAATCATAGGGGACAGCTTAGTCTTCCTCTCTCCAAGCCAAGTCCTTCCCTCTTGGAAGGACTCATTACAGTGCAAAACTTTTGCTCCGTATCGTCGCCGAGGAAAACGATGCAACTGCATTTAGACCCATTACGATAATGAAATGTCACTTATTTAAATTCTGTCACTCAGAAGCTGCAAACTGGCAATTACCTCGTCTTCATTTGCTACGATACAACCAATGCATGAGAAATAGTCTTCTGTTGCCACATATATTTATATATATATATATATTCATGGAGCTATTAATTTCTGCATTCATTGCAGATAAAATAGTCTCTTCAATTGTTGAAGAGTTTGCAGCCATGCTGACGGCTCCGAGCGGCACTGTGACAAAGCTTCAGCCCAGAGGATTCACTCCCGGTGATCCATCCATCCAGCAGTTTAATGCGATATCTCACTTTGCACCAAAAACATGGACCAACCACGGCGCTCGTGCATCTGACAGACGTTAATGATTAAACATGGCAAGCACTTCAGCGAGGCCTCTTCATTAAAAACTAAAGACGACCTTCCATCCTTGAAGTACTTACAAAGTGAAGTGAACGTGCTCTCGATGCGGAGGCCTAAAATTTAATGACTATTTTCTCCGCTTCGTGTCAGTATATCGGGTCCAATTAGACATTGTTTTACCCCACTTTCCTTGTTCGTGGTGCAGAACTGGGAGGGAGATGGAGTTTGGCTGTAAAGTGGGTACCAGTGTTGACAGGAAGCACCAAAGTAACGTCTGTGTGATATTAGGCAGCACATTCGGTTGGTCGCAGTCACCGAATTTGAAGGGAGCCCTCTTTGCTAATGTACTAGGAGGTTAAAGTCCTATGACAGCTCCACATAATTCGAGGCTTTTAAGAGCACAGAAAGCACATAACCTATTTCAGTCAAGTGAGAGGCAATACAGGGTTAGAATGTGCTCACTCTGAGCCTGGAGGGCTTTTGGATTTGCATAAAATGCTTATCGATTGTGAAACGAACCCCTGGGTTGGCACACAGATCTGTTTGTCCCACTCACAGATTCCAATGTTTTCAAGGGTTTGAACGTGTAATGGTCCATTAACACGTCAAATGACTGTTAAAACAGACCTTTTGGAGAACTAAAAATGACTTACAGCGAGTTGAAGTGGCACGCGATGTGACTGAACAGATGTCGGAGCGAGGGAAAAGTCAATAACCATGCCGGTAAGTCGAGCCGACAAAGTGAGACCGGCCAACTTCTGATCAAATGCGAGCCGAGATGATGGCAGCCAGACAACTGTTGCTAATGAAGGGTCAAGATGGAAGATTCCCTGCCGTCCTCTGACACGCCGCCGTGGCCTATGACTCCCCGGAGGCCCGGCTGGGGACATTTAATCATCGCTTGGGTAATACGAGCGACGCGGAGCCCTGCCTTGGGGGCACATTAGCGATTCCACGGTAACTATTAATCACAGTCAATTACAGGACATGTCATCATCAACACCGAGCCGGCAGATACTTTTACCAGCGCTGCTTAAGAGGGGGGATTAATCACACCGACATGTTCAATGTGGGACATTTGAGGGACGGACGGAGTGTTTAAATAGACCCACTGACCGAAACGCGGCAGAAATATATTCATGTCCTCTGAGTATACGAGTTCTATAGTAACCTGGCACGGGTGCAATCAGAGGCTGAGCCGCCATCTGGAGTACTGGGAGTTTACCCACTGGGCCATTCCACCTGTGAGCCAAACCGGAATGAAGCACAAGGATAAAAATATACCCAGAACCGTTTTTTTTTCTCCCTTGCCGGGAATGAAGCTCTTTAGGCCAGATAGAATTGGACATGAAAGCATCGCTGGTCCATCTTCTCTGCTGATGTCGCACACACACCCGAGTTGCTGTAATCTCACTGTGCGAATCACACACGACGCCAGAAAAGCAGCTTCACCTGTCAAAGTGGTGCGGGGGGGCGGGGGAGATGAGGGAGAAGAAAAGCATCTCACCGCGACTGCTAGAAAATGATTTATGTCTTTTGAAGCGGTAGGAATGCGGCGACGTTCCTGCTATTGTGCTGCCACATCACACTCACACACACACCGTGTTCGCGACAAACGGCAGGAAGGAGATCTGAGGGGAGATACGTCGCCTGTTCACGAGCGGAACCTTCGCCGGAAATGTCAAATGTTACAGTTCTTCTTTGTAACCGCGGTAGTAAATGTATATGAGAGGGTTAGAAAAACTACAGCGTGCTGCTTTTGTACTGCATGTCATCCATCTCAGGAGGAGGATCCTAAAGGCACAGAAAAAGGGAATTAGACATCACAAGTCATTATTTTCAACTAAAAATAACAGTTTAAGTATTAATCAATGAAGTCTTAATCAGCTATTTTGTCACTGAATTAAAATCCGTTATTATAATTAGCTAGTTAGCGTGCTAGCATTGCCTCCGTGACGTGACAACAAAGTTTGGATTATTTTCAACAAAAAATGTTGAAGTATTATTCAATTATGTATTAATTGGCTATTTTGTCAATGAATTAAAATCCTCGTATTGGTTAGTGAGTCAGTTAGTGAGAGCGTGTTGTTGTAGGCCATTTTTGGAAAGTTTCACACTTGAATCAAATCTTAAATTGCATTAATCAGCTCTTTCTCCAACCCCCCCCCCCCACACACACACACACATCCACACACACACACACATTTCT
>CAESWR010000106.1:15215-28774 GCA_903171835.1 Mullus surmuletus | reverse complement strand
CCGACATCATAAAGCAGGAGGGGGCTTCGGCATCCCCTGCTGGGAGGTCGGCGGTTAAGCGTCAGAAAGCGAAATACGATCACTGGAATGATTCATTAAAGGGGGAAAAGTGAGATATTTGAGCCGCTAAACGCCTGGAACGCGAGGGGAAAAACACCCCTCCGTGTTCCTGAGTAATATCTCCTCCTGGGAACGTCTCTCTTCTTTCTCTCCTCAAACGGCTCTTTAATGGTTATGTTCTAATCTGGGCGGCGATGAGCGAGCGGGATCCCATGGCTGCCGTCCAGGGACGTTAAAGCGTCACACCGTAATGAATCTGGCCTCGCGCAATTACCGCAGCGTGGAGCAGCCGTCTACCGGGCTCTCCGGCGAGCCTTTGGTGCCAGGAGGAGGGGTTTTGGGGGATTTGGCGTGGGTCGGCGTGCCCTCGCCATCCTCAGCTAAGGAGATGGACAGGCGTGAGTGGCACTGAGAGTGATGTAAAGAGGACGGGGGGGGACGGGGGGATGGGGGGGGGGCAGGAAGCGCCGGAATGTGCTTATTGGCTTTACGGACGAATCCGTATCAGCCTGTTTGCTGCCCGGATCAGGACTTTTCAAGCTTTTAAGAGAGTTTAACTTTGACAGAGTCATTTTTCTCTGGGTTTAAATCCGTCACCGCCGTTGAGAAGTGGGTCAGACTGTATGAGATTAAGAAAAATGATGCATGGCGAAGTAGGAAAATTCTAATATCATGAAAAATGAGTGTGGCGTGGACAGTCTGCAGATGGAATGTAACACGTCCCGGTGTGTGAAGCTGTTCCATTATCCCTTTTTTCACATCACGAGCGTGGGATAATGGAAGTGGCGGCGGCGGCGGCGGCGGCGAGAGCGGTCTGATTCACGGCTTTAAAAAGCAGTGATATTAATATGATCTCGAAGCGTCGGGGAAAGGGAAGCTATGATCCTCTGCACCGACTTTGAGGTTCCACACTCAATGTTCCCGGGCCTCAATCACAGCTGCGGAAAAATCACTTCCTGGATGAATCAAAATAACAACAAACACAACCCCCCCCACCCACACAAAACAGGGATTCCTCCATTTCTGAGCCCCACTCAGTCGGAAAAAAACCCTAATTTTTCAAGCTGCCGTCTTGTCAACTTGGGAGGAACTTCGGGCCGCGCGTCGGCCCGCCACTCCCGTCAGCACGCCGCCCCCGCAGACGTCTGCAGGGCAATTAGGCGGGAAGTCGCCCGGTGAAATTGATCTGCAGCAAACACGCTGATAAAGTCAACTGTGGTGTGAAATAAAACACATTTTACAGCCGCGCGCTAAAGCTGCCATAAGTAATTTTTGAAGCTGAAACTGCCTCTTCCAATAAATATTGGTAAATGCAGGATTGCAGGATGCAGGGTTTCAGTTTTACACACAAGATTGTACACAGCTGCGCGTGGCCATGTAAACACCAATAACTCATCTGAATGTAGTATATTCCGGTTATGAGCATATTCTGGTCCCGAATATTCCCCATGGGTTACTCCTTTTCTAAGCCGAATATTTTATCATGTATGTGCCTCCAGGATATCCCCTTAAAAGGAAACGTGGTCTTTGTAGTCCAGGAACTACTTGTAAACATGGCCAAACGCAAGACTAACACCAAGGGCGCGAGGTTGCCAGTTCGGGTGACAATGCCATGTCGTGCTATCCTTCATTATTGGATCCTACAGATGACTGAAATGGTACAAAAGTCCAGCATTGATCCTTCCTTCAAGGCTTCACACCCGCCTCGGCTCATGCTCGGAATATTTGCCGTCCTCTGCAGTGGAGGAGCGCCCAGCCCCGAGGAATGGAGGGCCCCATTGTTAGCGGCCGGCGCTGGCTTACATTACGCCATTTGTTTGCCCAGCGGCTGCTCTCTGACCCGCAGGCTGGCGGTGGCGCTGACAGACACCCCCCCCCCTCACACACACACACACACTCTTGCCACACCTGGTCACAATATGTCAGTTCAGCGTCTTTTAGGTCCAACACATAATGGGGAAGTGCAAAAAGAAGAAAGAAAGAGAGAAGTTATCCTTCATGGCAGAGTGTCATGGGAAATGAAAAGTGCAAACACCCGGAGCTCCCACCGCCCACACTGACCCTCCATTGTCCCCGTCTGGACAAAGACGTGAAATATGAACGCGGGACGATGAGCGAGGAGGACATAACGGCGCCCTCAGATATGAAAGGGTTATTTTTCCACCTCGGGGGATGAAATTACCAACATATTGATGAATGTCGCTCTTTAAATGGCCTCTTCAATTACTCATTAATTACAGGACAAGCCGGGCGTGAAATGACAAGCGGCGATGCGCGGACGCTCGGCTATCGAGCCTCCTTGTTTATTGTTCAGATGTCACGCTAATAGGCTGAAATTGATTTTAGGTCTCTGCGATCTGAGTGCGATGATGAGCGTAGGGGCTTCTTGCTCGGTGCCTTTGGTGCAGACACCTGCGTCCTGTCATCGATTGGCTGCGGGTCTCTGCTGTGATATTGGAGGAGGTGTGAAGCCTGTCCAGATATTAACCTGCGATTGCCAGCATGTTTCTTATTACCAGCATCAGTGCGATCACCATGAATCACCTCGGCTGTGGACTCGGGCCACAACCTGATCTCTGGAATGATTTTGGAAGGCCATTAACACCGAAGATAACGGACACTAATGGCCTATTGCCTTCTGCGGCCTTCCCATTACTTAGGAATACATGACCTTCCTGCTTTTCAGGGGAGCCTCAAGTCGTGTTTGAACATTCCTTGAAGAAAAGGGAGGAATTCAAACAAAGCTTCCTGATTCAGCGGAAGTTGGTGGAGATTCTGGACCTAGACAAGAATGTTCAGCTAACCTGAAACTCCGGAGATAGACAATAGGTTTGTGCCTCTAGAACATTCCTGCCAAGAGCTCATGCAGCTATTTATAAAGTAGGGTTACTGTAACTGTAATCACACTGCGCTCACAGGTCAGCACGGGAAATCCGTCTTTGTCTGTAGCCTGTTCTCGTCAGGAGTCTATTAGGGTTAGTGCAGCTGTACTGACCACGGGGCCCTGAAGACCCCGAAGTCCATCTTCACAATGGGGTGCTGGAGAGACTTCTCAAGTCTGGAGCGTTGGCTGGTCAAACACCCGCACTAGGGTTAGAGTCTCTAATGAGGGTTCAGAGTATGGAAAGTCGTAGAGAATTGGAAACAAGTCCATCCCATAGGTTTTTGGGTACCCTAAGTTCACTAATATTGGCTCTGAGCTCCTACAACCCATCAGTACCCAATAGAGAGTGTTTGTACATGTTTAGCTCTGCAAGTCCAGCATGTTCAGTCCTCCTATGGGGGAGGTGGGTGGTTTGGAGTCCGTGGGAGATTTCCACACCGGGTTAGGACCTCCTTGCACCCTTTACTGCTTGGGCCTCAGTGATTATTATGCAAAGAGCTTCTGGCTATATTTCTATTCATCCAACTCACCCACATGTGGCACAAGCTGGTGGATTATCGGAGGCTGAAACACAATAAATTGTCTTTTTAACTTTCTGTGAATTAGCAACCTTCTTAAGGTCTTATTGCTAGTACAAAGCCTGTTTGAATTAAAACTGCTTTGTGTCTGATACCAAGAATACCAAGGTCATTATTGGATTCTGAAAAAGATCTGTCAGGATTACTCGTTTCAAAACATTAGTTAATGGTCCAAACTTTCCACAGCACCCAAATCTTAACACACCAAACTTTTCCCAATCAGGCTGTGTAGAGTTGAGCTTTCAAAAAGTCAATGAATAAAGCCACAAATAAATCCATAATAAATAAATGAGGTTTGTGTGCTGGGAACGTGTTAACTCAGGACTGACAATACATACTTAGATAATCACATTTCTGTGGAGTAAAAAGAAAATTTCCACTCACCGAGAGTTGGCAGAACATTTTAAACTCCAAGTTATTTAAAAAAAAAAAACAACAGTGAATTTAGCCAAGTATTTGTCAGAAAAGGATGTTTTCTGGGCTCCAAATTTAGCCCTTGATTGAGCTCAAATAAATGAAAGCTGGTGGACGTGTCGCTGATATGTTCCAGCAGACTCCCGAGGTAATTGCAGCCTAATGCGCTCTTATAAATGTCTTATCAAAAGAGCCCAATCAGCACAGTGCATTAGCGCTTCAATGAGAGTTCCTCCCTACAGGCTCTGGTGTCAGCCAACTCTTCAGCTTCACCCAAATGTATTTTTAATACATCTCCATTACATCTTTTTTTTTTTTTTTTTAAATCATGCTGTATTTACGTGAGGGATGAAATTATCCACCTCTGCAGGGGAACGCTGCTCTTAACCGTCGAACGGAATCATCTGCGAAGTCATTGTAGAATCCATAACTCTGTAATAATCCTCCACATCCCATTGGCAGCCCTAATTGATCCTTATTGGTTCTGCTCTGACTCGTTGATTTTATCGCTGATATAACCGCTAACGGGGCGTGTAAGCTAAGCCAGCTGTGCGCCCGCCAAACTCTCGCGGGGCTCCAGGGCCGCCGTGCTTCCTGTTTTGTTTCGCTCCGTCCAGGTAACTGATTTACCCTAAAAATTGTTCAGAAAACATGTTACCACCACGATCTGGCAGCCCACTCATACCCTCACAAAACACTAACTTAAAGAGCTGGACATCTGAAAGAGAGGTCAAACACAGGTTATTAATGTGTTTTACATATGTATCGACACCACATATAAGAGATGAAACAAAAAATAGACAGTATTAATCTAGTTTTATATTTGAAAACACCTCAAAAGGAAGTACGTGGAGCGTCTGCGACGTGTTAGCGGCTGGTTCGGGCTGTATGACCTCCTCGCTCCCTCAGCGGCTCTCAGCCCTTTTGCTCTTTCTGAAGCAGAATGTTCTTGTTCCCACCTCATCAAATATGGATCGGTGGCCTTCACGCGGCCGCGCGCCTCCTCCGGCGCTGCTTCTAAAGGGCCGCGCTCGGCCCCAAATATGTTTCGGGTTCCGGACACGTGGCGGATTCTTGAGGAAAGGGCTGCGTTTCATGATGCGCCAAACTCCGCAATGAGGTGGAAACACACTTGCTTCACGTTAGGAAAAATGCCATCGTCATAGCGACAAACAACAAACAGTCCTATTTGCTATGACTGGATCCCATCTGTACTCCACACTCCAATATGTGCTTCGTAATAAACCGCCACCCTGTTTCTGACCAAAACTAAATCACCTGATATCTAAATGCACACGACCACAGTATTTATGGCTTGTATTTATTGCTTGTAGTATTTATTGATGATCTTTTCAAAGCTTTATTGGCATACTTGGTATTTCTGATGGTCTGCATAATAATAATTGATCACTGATTGGATGGGCTAATGTTAGCATTAGCACCTGGGTATACAGCATAAAACTTTTTAATCAATGAATAACTATGTATTTCATTTTCATATTGTATTTGTTCGAGACTGTATTAAGTATGGATGTATTCGTGCTCCATCTGACACTGCGTATTAGAGCATCGTGGGAGTGGGATCAGCTCGCAGTCGGCGCCGGCGCGTGTTCATAGTAATGAGGATGAGGCAAGACTTGTGAGGCTTATTGATGTTTTTTAAATAGTCGGCGTGGACAACAAAAGCAGCTCAGAGGAACTCCCGGAATAATTCGCCCGGTTTGGGATTCACAGTCTTCTTGCTAGAGGATCGGTTTGTTGTCTGTGCCGCTCTTTTGATGGGATTTATTGACAGTCGGAAAAAAAGCAGAATCTGACCTGCAGTGGCGTGCGTAGACTTTGTGAAGAGCAGGGGCGAAAAGAAATAAAAGGGCACCTACAGCCCATTCTCTTCACACCTTTTTGCCACCTAAGAGGGCATTTTAGTGTGTTTTTGCCACCCAAGAGGGCATTTTATCATGTTTTACCCAGCCAAAAGGGTAGTTTAGTGTGTTTTTTCCACCCAAGAGGGCATTTTAACATGTTTTAACCAGCCAAAAGGGTAGTTTAGTGTGTTTTTTCCACCCAAGAGGGCATTTTATCATGTTTTAACCAGCCGAAAGGGTAGTTTAGTGTGTTTTTTCCACCCAAGAAGCCTGTTTAGTGTGTTCTGCCAACCAGGGGGGCACGTTAGCATACGTTTTTGCCACCAAAAAGGGCACTTTAGCACGTGTTTAGCCTCCCAAATGGGCACCCATGGCAAGTATACTGCTAAAAAAGCATTGAATGACAGAGCACTGGTAAATGTGGTCACCAAGTGATTCCATTATACAGGTTTTGGCCGCCGCAGCCTTGTTTTGGGTGAACTGGCCCTTTCGAGCGGCCAGGCTGATCAGCAGTTTGTTGTGCCTGCTTGACAGAGGCCTCGTCTGTTCGTGTCTGAAGTTGGAGTGAATGTGCCGCTCCGACTTTCCCCGGCAAAGGCAGATGGCGGAGCGCGCTAAAAGTGGCGCCCTTAATTAAAGCAATCATCGTACACTCCGTAAGCAGAACCGCACCTCAATCTGTTCCTGCACCGCCGCCACACACGTGGCGAGAGAGTGAAAAAATAAATACAGGGAGAATCCACTGAAATCCGCCCGGCGGCTGCGCACAGTTGACCGCCGCTGCTTCACCAGCCGCGCACGCCGCCGACCTCTGGCGGCGCTGCAACGGGCGACCCCGGAGGTGAGCGGGCCCAGCTGAGGCAGCACACATGCACAAACACACACACAATAACACACACATACACACGCCGCATTAAGCAGGAATCAAACGGCAGCCGGTGCTGTTTTTTCCACCTTCTGATCCGACACACACGAACAGAATGCCTTTAATGTCTGGCACCGATGTGGTCGTATTAGCGCTGCTCCACGCCGCATCTTTGCCTTCCACAACACGTGTACTTGTGCTTTAATCCGTGCTGTGTGTTTTACGTCCTGCTGCGCGTGTGCACGGCTTTACAGGTTTGCATGGGGAAGAAAAGCTTTGTGAAATGCCTCCGCGGCTCTTTGTTTACGCCGCTTTTGTTTCGCCCAGGCAGGAAACACTCCCACAGGCTGTAATGAGGGGAGGCGGGAAAGGGTTAACGCGGTTCTGGCCTGATCGGGTCTGTGTGGACGCCGGCGTTTCCCAGGACACACTCTGCCAGCTATACTGCAAACTGGCAGAAATAACATGCTGCTTTATTTTGGGCGAAAAAAACAAAGCTGTTCCCTCTGCTGCCATCCTGTTTCCTTTCTTCAGTACAATTAGGAGTGGTGTTTTAAATTAATTAACTGGTGCCCCGCCGATGGTTTTTGCAGTATTTACCAATGTTCCTGCAGTGTTCATTTGTGCACGTTGCAGCGAATGTTGCCCGACAACAGCTGCTGCGAGCAGAAGATACATGAGCACTCAGAGAAGCTCGTGTCGGGGGAGAGTGGAGACACTCCCGTGTTTGTTTACTTCGCGGGGAGAGCGAGTGTTTGGTCCAAACCAACAGTCCGGCGCGCCACAGATGCTGACACGCTGATTTGTTGTTGCTCGCAAAGGATTTCTGTGGTTATTACGACATGTTAGAGTGAGACAATCAGGGCTGGTGTGTGAATATGGGCGAAATGCCCAAATTAAAAATACATAAATTCGTCAAACAAATAGTGAGAATTAAATAGTAGCATGAATATACAATGAAAATATTTCTTAACTATGTCAATTTGTATACAATTTGAATATATATTGTAAATCAAGTACATAATTCAATAATATTTCACCAAAAATATGTTCATTAATTCCTATTTCATTCAGTATTATTACTATTCATAAACTTTCCCTTATCTTCATTCTTTTTCAAGCATTCTGAGAGTGTCGCCTTTAAATATGCAATCTTTGTACCGTTGAGAACCAACAAAAAGAATGAACAAGTTGCTGCTCCCTTCCCTTTACACAAAATCATATTTCAAATAGCTCCTGCAAAAAAAATCCCACCCTTTGCCTCAAAGAAGGAGGCTTTGAAACGCGCCCGCATCAAAACCTCCCCAGATCTTTGATGCAGCTCCGTCCACCTCCGCTGCCACGCCCATCATTTGTAGACCCGCAAACGCTCGCCACGCTCCTTTAAATTAATGACGAGCCACAGCAATGATCACCATGAAAACAACAAATTAAAGCTTCGTGTTATTGGCAGGGTCAGTGATTTATGCTGCGGGACCTTTTGAGACCCCCTCCCTGCCTTTAAAGTGGGTCACGATGCCGTTATAGCTGCTTCGTTTCAGACGCACCTTTCAGGTCCACGGAGAGCGAGGAGTTGGAACGCAGAGCAGGTGTCGACCAGGATGCTTCTTCAAATGAGGCTGAGTTAAAGACAGCAGTGATATCAAGGCTGCAAATTTGGCTTAAGAATGGCACCTGCCCTCCAGATACCAAAGTCATCCCCGGATTTCTGCTCCCTTATTAGAATTGTGTGTCGAAGCACTTGTGTGTGTGTTTCTTTGATATTCTGCCAATGATTTGATTGATTTTCTTTGGAGAAGTTTTTCTCTTCGCCTCCAGGCTGCATGATTATCAGTTTATATAAGAGAACTCAACTGGTTGTGCTGAGTGGGGAAACATCTGTCGGGGACAGTGTGATCTAAGGCGTGACCGTGCAGAGGTGGATGTGGGCGGGGCTTAAGGTGGCGCCGCTTCCTTTCAAGTGGAGGTGAAAAGCCCCCGAGGCGCTGACCTTGGATGTGAGGGTCCCGCTCGGGGACCGACAAACAGGTGTTAAAACAGCTGTATTAGCTCGCCTCCCGGCTGCTGTGTGACACCGGGCCGAGGGTAGGGGAAGGCCGGGTGGGGGTGGGCCGGCCTCGGACCACCGTGGCGGCCCACAGGGACAGGGAGTGTGCATTCCCTCACACTAATGGGGCCGTTTGGCAGCTAGGAGTGGAAATCCTGCCGAGCAATTAGATCTCTCTAACGAAGCGGCGCATTTGTGCTCTTATGGTTTCCACACATCAGCTGCCACCAGATGTCAGAGTGGAGCACCGGAGCGGCATCAAAAAAATGCTCCCCCTTCTGCGATTGGCTCGGAAATGTTTTTAAGAGTCAAATAGTTTTATGAATTACTCAAAAAGATTAGAAAACATAATTCAAACAGAATAAAAAGAAAACTTATTCTCACCCTTTTGTGTACATAGTCAGCTTCAGAACTGCTAGCTTAGCATAGCCAATGCTATATTATATTACATATTATATATTCATATTTATTCACATAAATCTGTACAGTAGTTGATAGAACCCCAAAGATCTATTCACAATGCCTGTATCTGTATATTATTTCTACATATATATATATATATATAAATACATACATAGATATACCCATTTTAATACTGTATACAATCAAACACTTTCCGTATATAATGCACTTCTGGATTGGATGCCAAAGAACTTTTCGTTACCCTCTACTATATTCAAATGATAACTGCTTGCTGCCATTTCTTCCTCGGCAACAGAAACAAAAAAATACACCCCATATCGTATTTGTCTGCCCCAAATTTGAGATGCTTGCCAACTACTGAGCATTTTAGTTTCACTACAGTACATCTTAGCTCCATAATTCCACAAAATGATAATGAGCTCATCAAGGCTGTTGGTTTCATTCTGCCAATAGCAGCTCATGCTAATGCTGTCAGGCTAGCATGTGCTGCTAGCAAGGCTGTCATGATTCAACATAACTGCTGAGTTTTCATTTACAGCCTGAAAGCAGTACAATAAAAACTAGATTAGCGCGACGGATTGCCGACTTACATCAATGTTTCCTTCCGATGTGAAGTTAACTTTAATTAAATCTTATTTAAAATGTTGCTACGCCGACCATCCTTCTTTGTTACGCTCCGAAAGGAGCCGAGCGTAACACCTCCGAGGTCGGCTACTGACAAGATTCACCACCCTGGCGGGGGGGAACCTCAGCGTGGCTCCACAATAACGATTGTCTGGGATAATTAAACTGTCACGTACGGCTAGTAAATTTAGCGCTCGCTTGATTAGTCGAGTAAATGAAACCTTCTGTGTTTGGGAGGTGGCTGGAGAGCGAGCCTTGGCTTCCCCCTCATCTCCGAGAGCTGCAGATCAGCTTCACCGAGGAGCCTTTATTGTTATTCTTTGATAAATGCTGAAGAATAAATATAAGATTGCATCAGGGGCACGTAAAGACTCCATTATATCCTCACCTGCAAGATACTTTGCTGCTGCGTTAATGTTTAGAATCTTGCGTATTGAAGCTTTAAATGACACTTTATGCCAGCGTGTCATTACATGTGACTGTTTTAAGGCCATTCTGCCATTTAACTGCGTCCACACTTGGATTTCCATCTTCGGCAGCTTTTTACAGCGGAGGAGGAGCGGCAAGCGTGGCCGGTGTGTAATGCGGGCCACCGAGCCGTGTATCATCTGAATGTCACTTTGCGCGGCGTGCTCGGCATACTGATGGCGGGGAGGGAGGGAGGGAGAGAGACAGAGAGACAGAGAGAGAGAATGAGAGGAAAAACGCGCCCACTCACTCAGCTCGGCGATGCTGCCCACTCGGGTGGCGAGCAGCGACTGTTCCAGCGTGCGCAGCTCGGCCTGGGTGTAGCCGTGGCCCTCGCCGCCACCGCCGCTGCCCCTCCCCGAGCGCTGCTGATCCCGGTGCAGGTTCAGGCTCTCCGGAAGGCTCAGCACACCTGAAGATCACACAAAGAAAGTACATGTTGGGGGGGTTTGTTTTGTTTTTTTGGGGGGTGGTAAATTCTAGGGTTGTCCCGACCCAACTTTTTCACTTCCAATAGGATACCCATATTAGAGCCTTGGGTATTGGCCGATACCAATACCAATCTGATGTGATATCAGCAGGAATCATACATACTTTTATGACTTGTTTTGTAGTATGGAATGTTAGAAAAGGCTCGATCAAGAGAGAGAGAAAAACTGACCCACTTAGTATTAACCAATGGTTTACATACATTTGAACCTTAAATATAAGAATATTCTACATAGAAATGCTGGAATGGAGTCTGGAATGGACTGCTTGTATCGGAGTACTAGTCGCAGTAAATTTTAGATGCAGGCCGATATAATCCGATATTTGTTCTTTTTGCTGTCCAGTATCAATATTGGATCGGGACACCCCTAGTAAACTCCCAGTTTGCATTTGCAGCAGCAGACGCTTTTTGCTGATGTCACATGAAAGCCTGTGAAATGACACGGAAATGCAAAAAAAAAAAAAAAGGAAAAAGCGCGCTGTTACAAATGCAGGCAGAGGAGGAGAACTCACAAATCAGCACTTTCGCTTAAATATTCAAAGCAGAGAGTCCGGGAAACCACACTACAGAGAGAGAGAGCAATCATCGTGTGAATGATTAAAAGGAGGGAAAAGAAGTCGCAGGTTAATAGTACACATCTTAATTTCCCAGTGAAAAGTCGGTGGCGGCGGCGGCAGCCAGACTCTGCCCGCTCTAATGGGACGCCACGCTGATGTATTTGCTCTCCGCTGAAGCGTGGCAGATACTTCAGACAAAGGTTTCTCCTATCAGGGATTAAAATGACATGATCCTAAGTGCATAACTCCAGCAGAAGCATCTATCACATCGGAAATGCACCATCTCCACGGTGACCGTTGAACCCTGGTCTCGGCTCCCTGCCAAAAAACGTTCTCGCTCGCAGCCTCCAGTCACCAATTAGTCCGCCAGCCGTGTTTGTTACTTCAAAGCTGTAAATTCCGATTGCGACCTTGAAGGCAGCGGTGTGTGTGTGTGTGTGTTCCTTTTAGTGTTAAATCGTGTGATAACAGGTGTGCGTCGATTTCCGAGCATCGGAGGCGCGGCGGCGAGGATTAATCCCTTCAAGTTGCTGCGGCTGGGCTTTGTTTGGACTGCTGACAGATGTGATATTGAGTTTTTTTTGCACTTTCTCAACAAACAGTCATTACAACGCGGCGGAACTTAGTCCATCTCTGCATTCAACGTCGGCGTCATCTTCCCCCCCGTCCGCGGAGCAAAGGCGGGGAGTGCTGGCCGCCCGACTGGCCGGCTCCGGAATCCTCCCACCGTGTCTTGCAGCGTCCAAGAATTCCACTATTCCCCAGACGGAGCCCCACTCCCTCTCCTTCCCACAGCCTTTCCATGGAGGTCGACTGTTTTTAGAGCCTCCAAATAATGATCGGAACAGCTTTTTCCAGCCGGGCCGTATTGATGGAGCAGCTGGTAGCATGGGTGTGTCCAACAAATTCCTCGAGTGAAATTTGCGGTATTGACAAGAAGAAGAAAAAGAAAAAGGAAGGTTTTGGATTTTTCAGACGTAGCAGCTGCAGTGAGCAGCAGTCGGTTTTAGCTGCGACGTAACAAGGTCCCAATACGAAAATATCTGCGTGGACTGTCACTCTTTAAGGCATGTTTGAGGATCATAAATAAGCTGAAGGTCCCATATGGCTTCAATAAAGAGCTTTTCATCAGTTTATTTAGCACTGGAAGATTATTTAACTGACAATGCATCAGAAAACCTCCAAAACTTTCCAAAACCCAAACTATGGTGATGTCATGAATAATATGAAACTGGGATGAACACCAACCTAGTCGCGTGTGGCCAGGTTAACACCAAAGACACTGCTGAATAACCGGAATATGCTCATAAAAACCCCACTTTTCCCCCCTGGTTCCTCCTTCTCTAAGGTGAATATGTGATGATGTCTCCTCTTATCAGGGTCTCCACATCAAAAGGAAGATTAATTAGTGTTGTGTTCAGGTTCTATCAGCAAGGAATCTTGGTCTTTGGAGTCCAGGAACTCCTTGTAAACACAGCCAAAGGCGAGAGCAACACCAAGCCACACTTTTGGGGTGAGGAGGAAACCAATCACTTCATCAGCGTGATGAAAGACACAAACATCCTGGCATTTGGAGACGCTAGAAAGTAGCGGGATAGACAGATCCACAAAAAGGGGAGCGCAGAGTTACGCCAAGCAGGGTTTGTAGCAGACCTTCTCTGTGCGTGGCTGCTTTGATCGCCATATCACCATTGATTACAATCACTATGGAGACAGGAACAACCCTGTTTACTCACGCATGGAAACACCTTATTCCCAATGTTTCACTAACCGGAATATGGACCTTAACCCCAATATTGACTGACTGCAATCTCCCTGTCCGTCCTATGGGCAACGACTTAGGTAAATTCTGAGTGTGTGGAAAGAAAACAGCATATTCATGTAGCAGCGCTGCTTTAGTCAGCAATAGGAAGCAGGAATTCCTCAAAAAGTCAAAAACAAAGCTAGCAGTCAGAGCACTCTCTCCGCTGCCAATCACCAAATCCATATCGGCGCCCGAAATCTTCTGATTGAGAGGAACACCGATGAATAATTGACGACCCATCAATGATCACAGTGGCCGCAACTTCACCCCCCCCCCCTCAGTCCTCTTTCGAAAATATATTTCTCCACTGTCCAAACTATTCTTTTAATATAAATTCTCGGGTGCCAGGGAGCCTTTTTGCTGAATTATTCATACCGTCAGATCAAGACGTATAAACAACTCTGCAGCTCCCTCTTTCCCCACCTCCCACTCCCGCTACATGTTATCTCTCACTAACACTTGGCTTCTCCAGACAGTTGA
>CAESWR010000105.1:385714-400729 GCA_903171835.1 Mullus surmuletus | reverse complement strand
AGGAGGTGGAGGAGGAGGAGAAGGAGAAGGAGAAGGAGGAGGAGGAGGTGGAGAAGGAGGAGAAGGAGAAGGAGAAGGAGGTGGAGGAGGAGAAGGAGGAGGAGGAGGAGGAGGTTCTGGTTCTCACCCTCCGCTGCTGTGAATCCATCCAGAAGATGTTGGGCTCTTTGTGCCGCAGGACGCCGCTCTTACACACCAGCAGCAGGTGTCCGCTCCGCCTCAGACCGGGACCGCACAGAACCTTCTGGGTCTTCACGGGAGCGGACAGAGAGATGGTGTCGTCGCTCCGGCAGGAGAACTCGTCTCCCGGTACCAGAACCTGCCCGACGCGACTCTTCAGGCAGGAGAACATCGCGAGCCGCGACCCGCACTCGCTCACACGCGTGTTGGTGTTTCCCGTCGGACGGAAATGAGTGTGACACACGCGGAGACACGCAGCGGCGGGGAGCAGCAGTGACGTCAGTGAGCCAGCAGGGGGCAGCAGCCGCGCAGTGATCCCAGTGTTTCTCCTCCAGGCTGATTCTCATTAAACCTCAGAAGAACTCAGAGGTTCTTTGACTCCAGTGAGGCTTCAAAGCACCAGTTCATGAATCTTCTTCTTCTTGTTTTCCTTTTGAAGTCTCTTGTTGTTGCCAAATCCTCATTTTATTTTATTCATTTCAAATTTTTGATCATTTTGTCAAAACATTGTTTCTCCCCCACAGTGAGAAGATCAGAGCAGGTTTCTGGTGCTCATGGAGTGACGTGAGGAGGTTCTCAGGATCTCCATCATCGTCATCGGTGTCACTGGACTGAAGGTCTAACAACATCTCTGCTGCCAAGTGAGGAGCTGCTGAGGAACCAATGAGGAGCCGCCGAGGAGCCACTAAGGAGCCGCCACTCACGTCTGCGCCGCCGTAACTTCAGACTGGCGTCCAGCTGTGAGCAGCTGTGTCGCATTATGAGCTGCTGTCAATCATCTGCTGCTCAGTGTGGATCATCAGCTGGAGCTCAGAGAGGAGACGCCGGAGAAGCTGCAGACGCTGCTGAAGGTCAAAGGTCAGAAAGCTGAAGCAGCTGATTTATCAGGAGAGAAGAGTTTTACATCTGAAGGTCACACACACACACACACACACACACACACACACACACAGAGCAGTCAGTCACCGCGCTGCCTCGGTTCTCCTCGTTGTATTTGGCTGGAAGAGAAATTACTTTTCATTTCTACATCCATTAATTCCTGTTTTTGAGAAGAAGCTTCACAAAAACATTCCTGCTGCATTTTATTTTGAAAGGTTCTCATCACAAGTTCAGTTCCTTCTGCATTTTCTCCTCATTTTCTTTCATGCAAAACATGAAGCCTTAAAACGAATGTGATGTAAATGAGCGTCATGCAACTCAAACTGTGTGTGTGTGTGTGTGTGTGTGTGTGTGTGAGCTGATGTGATGTGAACACTGTGGGTTTTGTGTCGGCCTCTGCTTCTGTTGACCTCACCTGCACCACATTAATATTTCATTGCCGCTCTGAGGAAACACACACACACACACACACACACACACAGACTCCAGATGATTTAAGCCAGAGTGGCGGCTGTGACGCGTCGACGCTCCGCGGCCTTTTGACGAAGCAGCAGCGAGCGACGCGTGGCTTTATTGAGACGGACGCACACTGGTTTCACTTTTCAGAGCTCGTTTTCAGCTTTATTTTATAAAAACACCGGAGAAAAATTCCTACAAACGTCCAGGAGAAAAAAAAGGGGGAAAAAATTCCTCAGGTCACTTTGCTTAGTTTTAGTTTAGTTAGTTTTGCTGCCAACATGCTGCAGGACACACACACACACACACACACACACACAGAGAAACACACTTTACGAGTCGTACAGAAATGAAAGTCGAAACGCTGGACTTCAGAAAAGACTTTTGGTCAAAACTAGTTGGTCTTTTTCTTTTTTTTTCTTCTTCTTTTTTTACACACAACACCCAAAACTTTGATTGAAAATAATACAAAAGAAAGTAAAAAGCAAAAATTCCCCACAAACAATATTTCATCTTTTCTCTTCGAACTTTGACGGAAAAGAATAAAAATCCCCCTCAGATCCACAAACGTCTCACTTCACCTCCTGAAAACTCTTCTTTCACTTTTATTGTTTCAAGCTTGGACTTCTTATCACTGCTCTCGCTCCCCTCCACCTGCTTCTTTACATTCCTACATTTCCCAGGATCCCCCTCTGCAATTCTGAATAACAAAACACAGCATTAATTTTTCACATTAAAACAGATCAAACCTCCGTCGAGCTGTGAAGTTTCACTGTGGAAAAAAAAAAAAAAGTGACGCTCTTTGGCTGCGCTGGCTAATGCTAAGCTAGCTTATGCTAAGCTAGCCAATGCTAAGCTAGTTACTCAGTCTGCCATCAACACACAAACACTCACTGATCAGCAAAATGGCTTCATCCTCAGCTGATAAATGTTGCTGTCTGAGGGACGCGCTGAGCGTGAAGATAGACGAGGACGTTGGAGGTTCTTCAGGAGTCGATGACAAGAAGAATTGGAAATAAAAACCCTGCCAGATCAAAGTCAAAATGTGAAAAACTAAATCAAAAAGGATCCTGAAACAAAACAAACAGCAACAAGCGATGGATTCGGGGGGATTTTTTTCCTTTCAGCTTTATGAGTCTTTGGGATGAGAACATGCCGTTCTTCTTCTCCTCCTTCTTCTTCTTCTTCTTTGGTTGCTCAGTCGCTGACGTCCGCCGCCTCACTGAGTCTTGCTCATCGTCCTGCTGGAGCGACTCCTGAGCACCTTCTGGAAAAGATCGTCTGAAAAACAGGAAGAGCAGGTTTTATGTGGGGCTCCGCCCTCGGGTGGCGGCGCGGCGGCGCGGCGAGGTGCACTCACCGTTCCTGAAGCTCCTGGAAGCTCCTTCGGGCTGCGGGACAGAAGCAGGACGGTCAGAACTCATCCAGAACTCAGCAGGACGCGATGATAAAAACGTCATGTGACTCAGCGTGATCGTAAATCCTCATGTGGGTTGAAGGCAAAAGCAGACGAGCGGAATCGAGAAATCCCAACTCGGCCCGACTGCTCTGCTCTTCATGAGATGGTAATGATGATCACATGAGCAGAAGCTACTTCCTGTGTCACACACACACACACACACAGTTCCAGAGTTATCTCACCCTGGAGGAAGCAGCTGATCGGGCCGGAGCGTCGGCTTGTTCTCTGTCCACCTTAGGAGCTGCAGACACACAGGGCATCATGTAGCAGACATCACACACACACACACACACACACGGGAGATGGCGGCCAAAAAGTCGCAAGCTAAACAATTTCCCAAACTGTATCTGGACTACTTATTTAGCACAAAAATCCTTCTGTCAGAACTCCCTCAGCAGCAAACTTCTCCCGTGACCACCGCGAGGCGCCACACAAGGACTCACGCAGAGGTTTGACGATGGTGTTCATGGCGTGGACGACGCCGTTGGTGGCCATCAGGTCGGCGTCGGCCAGCGGGATCCTGTTCACGTAGATGGTGTAGTTCCTCTGCAACACACACACACACACACACACACACACGTGTATCAGAGCCTGATTACAAGCCTTGTAGTGTGAATGATTGGCGGGCGGAGGGAGCACTGACCACGCCCAGCTCCAGCTTCTCGCCCTGCAGAGGGCTGAGTCGGGTGTGAGAGCCCACGCCGCCGCTCACCAGCATCCCCTGGCTCATGTGATACTTGAGCAGGTTGGACAGCTCCTGGCGGTTACCTGACACACACACACACACACACACACGCGTCACTCCCATGGAGCACACTGGTGCCACTCTGCGCCCCGTCTGCTCCCTCATGTCTTTATTAGGCCGCCGTCGAGCCTCTTTGTACAAACACTGCCGAGCGTTGAATCATTGGCGGCGTAAACAAAGTGTCTGCGACCAAACAAGGAGGCAGCGGCTCCTCGGCTCGCTTCCCGCTCGCTTCCCGCCCGGCTTCCCGCTCGCTTCCCGCTCGCTTCCCGCCTCACTCACGCAGCAGCTTGTTGAGCTCGGGTCGCGGCAGAGCGTTGAAGGCGTTGTTGGTGGGAGCGAAGAAGGTCAGCGACCCCTGCTGGTTCAGCAGCTCCGTCATGCCGGCCGTCTGGATCGCCCCGACCAGGAGGCTGGAGAGAGAGGGAGGCCATGAGTCACACACACACATACACACACACACACACACACACACACACACGGTGCTATTTGGCTTTGAAGATCCTCGTACGGGTCGATGGATTAACCCGTAACCTGGACCTCAAACTTTAAACTGCTAGCCTAGCCTAGCATAGCCTAGCTGAACCGACCCAAAACGTTGTAGCATCACAGCTGTTAGCACTGGACGTCTCCAACCTCATGGGAGTTTAGGGGTTAGCTTTGTGCTAGCTAACCACAAAGCCTGCCGGCAGAGAATGGGTGTTAGCTTAGCTCGACAACAAAACAAGCTCCGGTCAGAGTGTTTGGTTAGATTTAGATTGGGATTCCTAACTACCACGCCGCGTCCTGGTGGACGGACGCTGCAGATTAACGTGAATTATTTGAACAAAATGGAATTTGTTCAAATTAAAACAGACTGTCGATCTGTCCTTTACAGAGCTCGTAAACCAGGCTGTGGGCTCATTAATCCACCACGGATCATCTGCCAGCATGTGTCTGGTGGTTAGCCGACATTTGACTTGGCTTTATAAACTCTGCTGCTTTCATCCATTAAAGAAGATGAAGAGCTCTTTAAGGATTTCCCAGAGATACTTTCCCTCAGCGACGGGACGATGAAGAGATTAAATTACAGCCGGGAGCTTTATTAGCCGTATGAGGGCCGTTACCGCGTCTGGCTCCGCCCCCTCCGCCTGCTTTAACCATCGCAGGTCTCCGAGGTTCCACATCAAACCTCAGACCAAACTGTTCCTGGAACAACCAGACGAGACCAAACCTCCTGGCGGAGCCGAGCCCTTTTCATCTCAGGTTCAGCTGGTGTTTCTGTCATCTGGAAGCACTTTGAGCCTCCAGAGGCTAGACAACAGGACCCACGACCTCCTGATGCCAGCCGGAGGTGCTGAGGAAGCTCTGCTCACCTGAAGCGGTCGTCAGCCTTCAGCACGTCCATGACGGTGCCCATGGGGGGCGTGAGCACCTTGTCCACGGTGAACATGGTGGCGTAGCGACCCGTCTTGTCGTGGGCGGCGATGCAGGCGTTCTCGATGCACAGGTTCTACGAGCGCAGAGAGGAAACACACACACAGCTGAGAGGAGGCCAGACCTTCAGCGGCTAAATCACCTCCAACGCCAGCTTCCAACAGGTTGTTTTCTTTGCATCTGCCTGCCAAGTTCTGAAGGTGTTGGAGTCCACTGGGATCTTCTCACGCAGGGTTAAACCTCGCTAAAGTGTTTCCTGTAACTGCTCCTCTGGGACAAATAAAAGGCAGGAATTTGTTATTGAAAGTCTCAGCAAATTGAAATCCAGGCCTGCGGAGAAGGTTAGGAACTGTGAGGAACCGGCCGCTGGAGAGCATGAAGGTGGTAGAGATGTTTGAGAGCAGACGCCGTCTGCAACCTGTCTGTGCTCCCCTCATATAACTACTGCTATCAGTGAGAAGTTCAAACACACACACACACACGCACGTGTCTGGAAAGATTTAGCAGCTGTGGGAGGCGGGCGAAGGCTTGTGGTCTGCTGAGTTCATTACTGAGCAGAAACGTGAGCCACCCACGAGCCCAGAACCTGAAGCATGTGGAGCCACCGTGGAGTCCACAGACCACCACGGCCCACCAGAGACACCCAGAGACCACGAGAGTCCAGCAGAAACCACCAGAGAAGTCGATGGCTCTTCTCTGGAGGTCGAGTCCGGCCGAGCGGAAGCTGGAGATGATTCATCTGTCCTGGTCCAGGGACGGAGCGTGTCATTGGTTCTGCTCCCGGCTGATGTTAATGAGTCACAGCTGGACTCTCTCAGGTCTGGTTGACGTTAACTTCTCCTGGTTGAATCATCGGAATAAAAGATGAACAACCGTGTCGGAATATTTGCCTCGGACCCAAACCGACACTCTGTCGCTGGTTGAGATGATTTGTAAAGCTTGTAACCGTCTGTGGTTCCTCGTCCCCCCGAGCTCGGCGCGACCCCCCCCCGCGCCAGGCTTTGACTCCGACGGTCCTGACTCACATCCCTGCGTGATGTCATCCTCCGCTGTGGTCGGGCTAACGAGGCGGCGGTGAAGGACATGCATGCGATCGCCGCACTTCCCTGTTTCCACTCGACAAATGGTTTTAAAAGTCAGAGGATGTTTGATGTCTTTGCTCTCGCTGAAGTTCTCCTCTGCTGCTGGTCCTCAGCTCTGCCTCCCACCAGAGCGGGAACCAGCCGGCTTCCATTGTTTGTTATTAATGAGAAACAGAAAAACTCAGTGACCTGATGACATCATCGCGCAGGATGAAGAGGCAGATGATATTTTTGGCTGCTGAGGACACAGAAATGCCTCGAATCCTTTCAGAAGTTCAGGTCGAGCGAAAATGCAAATCCAAAGACTGGATTCTAAAGAAGTGTTTGCTGTAGTTTGGCTATGAGGTCGGAGAGGAAGGTCTGACACCCACAATTTATGATGCGCCGCTCTGGGAGCTTCTGCAGATCTTGAGGATGAACCTTCATGGCTTTGATGGTCCTCAGACTTTCCCTCCAGCAGAGAAACGACCTTAGAACCTCTGACCTTTCTTCGTCCATCTGGTCCTCTCTTCCCACGCTGTGGCGTGTGTTCAACAGATCTGACCTGCTAATTAGCATCGCTGCACGCTCAGGGAAACATCAAGCTGACTTGCTCGCACGCCGAGTTAGTGTGTTGTTCAAATAGCTTCAGTTTGGAACATGAGCAGATGATTCCTCAGATAGGAGGTTTGATGTTTGACACAATCGAGAAACGTGATGAAAACGACCAAACGGGAAACAAAAACACTCTGGACAAAGAAATGGAGGCTCCTACGTTTCTGTAGACGAAGACTCTGAGCCGGAGGCCTCCCAGCGTCTCCAGCTCCTGGCCGTGGTACAGAGCCTTGGAGGACAGCTGCTCCTTCAGGAGGTGGTTGGTCATCACCTTCCTCATGTCGGGCGTCATGGTAACGCTACCTGACGACCACACGGACGACAAGCTCACCGTCAAGAGCCGCTTTGTTTCATATGAATGAAAATATTCAGTTTGTTTCCCCCCCCTTCACTGTTAAGTAACCGCCGATGACACTGAAGACTTCCTGCAGATGTTTCACATTAAAAGCCCTGGAGGAAGGGAAGGAGCTCCGAGAGGCTGCTTAATGAGAAACATGTGCGGGAGCCGAGCTTCATCGCTTAAAGATGTTTGATGATCAGTGAATGAGCGCAGTGTTTCAAGCAGAGTATCACATGACAGGAACCAAATCATCTGCAAGCCGAGATCCGAGCAGAGTGGAGGCCGGCGGACGGATGTTGGGCCGTGTTTGTACGACGGCAGAGCGAGCGCCAGCACGCTGAGCTGCTCGGGGTCAGAGGTGGAGACGCTCACCCCTGAAGGCGTCGTTCAGAGGAGCCAGCATGGTCAGCGCCTCGGTCCCCGTCAGGTGAGACTGCAGACCCGCGTCCACAAAGTGTTTGGTTGCCGTGGCGACGGTGGAACCCTCTGCAAGCTCCAGGAGAGTTTTAGCTGCAAAACAAAAAGAGTCTTTGTTAACATCCATGAGTTTGAAGATGTCACTTTGTGCTTCACAGACTGTTGTGACTCCTGGTGACTATATTTGGGCGAGAAGTTTCTCAACCTGCCAAGATGGCTGTTAGTATGTGGTCTACAAATGGATCAAACAAACTGAAGAAGACGTGAAAGGGTTTGGGTCTCTGCACCAGTGATTCTTCATGCCATGCGTGGCTACCTGAGTCGGGGATGAGCAGCTCGTTGATGTAGTGGATGACACCGTTGGTTCCCAGCTGGTCCTTCCTTGAGATGATGGCCTTTCCGTTGAGCGTGATCTCGCTGCCGTCACAGCCGACCTCCAGCATGGTGCCCTGCAGCGTCTCCATGGGTGTGCCGGACACGATGGACTCGGCGCACTGCATCTGATTCAGGATGTGGTAGGTCAGCATGTCTGCAGGGGGAGAACATCTCGTCAGCGAGGAGACCCTCAGAGCAGACTAGCAGACATGGGACCAAGTCGCACGTGTGAAAGTCTCAAGCAGGTCTCAAGTCTTAATATTCAAGTCTCAAGAAGGTCTCTAGTGATTTTTTCTTGGCCAAGTCAAGTCACAGGTTATGTCAGGTCAAGTCAGTCCTGTAATAGTTCAAGTCAAGTCCAAGTGATGTCACCTTTAATCGCACAATCTGATCTTAATAAAGATCAGATTGTGCCTGCTGCTCACCCTTCAGAGCCACGGGGTCTCCCAGGATCCTGTTGAGGGTCTCCTGAGGGATCTTCTCAAAGGCCTCGTTGGTGGGAGCAAAGATGGTGTAGTGGCCGTCGTTCTCCAGGATGTTGGTCAGACCGGCGGCGGCGATGGCCGTCTGAAACGCAGCACATCACAGCCATGTCTGAGCACTGCTTCGGCCCCGTCAGGACAGAGTCTCCGTGTCTCCGACTCACGCGCAGCGTCTCCAGCTCGTCGTCCACGTCGATCAGCGTGGCCACGTTGTTGGAGACGGCGGTGATGACGCGGTCGACCACGTGCACGATGCCGTTGGTGGCGTGTTGGTCGGGTTTGATCAGGCGAGCGCAGTTCACCGTGATGATCTGAGGAGACACAGAGGACAGTCAGTCTCACTCACTCCTCACTTTGCTGGAGCTTTTCCAAAAACTTGCAATGGAAGTTGACAAAAGTGTTTTTTTAGGTTTTTGTTACATTGCGGGAGGAAGTGAAAGTTGCTATATATTGTTGCAATTTTCCCTTTTTGCAATTAAAACTGCGTTGTTATGTTAAATTTCCAGGGTGTCCTGATCCGATATTGACAGGATATCGGTCCGATATACACCAACCGTGTGTGTGCGTGTGTGTGCGTGTGTGTGTGTGTGTGTGTACGTGTGGCGGCACGGACCCCGTTGGAGTAGTGGTGGACGTGGACGGGGAAGTCCTGGTACATGGACAGGAAGGAGGATCCGTGTCGGAGCTCCTCGGAGGTCAGCCGGCTGTTCACCATGTGGTAGTGCAGAGCGTTGAGCAGCTCGATGTTCACGTTGCTCACCAGCGCGTCCAGGATCTCCTGCAGCGTCACAGCAACACACACACACACACACACGGTCACACACATGCGTGGCCCGGTGGCCTGCGGCGAGCGGTGCGCGCGTACTGACGGTGGGCAGAGCGGCCCAGGCCTCGTTGCTCGGGGCGAAGAAGGTGAAGCTGCCGGGACCCTCGATCTCCTCCCTCAGATTGGCTCGGTCAGAGTACATCTGGGTGGTGGTGGCTCCCACCACTCCCAGCGTGTTGTAGATGTTCACCAGAGGCAGCGCTGCAAACACACACACACACACACACACACACTCACTCAGCTGGTGGATGGAAGCCGCCAACACAGTCATGGGAATAACAGCGTTTTTCAGTAGCAAGTCATGTAATCGATTACTCCTCCCATCGCGATAACGCCGCCCCTGCGACTGCGACTGACGCACCTGATCAACTCGCTAGTTGTTAACTCGTAGCTCCTCCTGTGAGGCCGCGTGTGTCTGTGCAGCCAATCAGCATTGACTTCAGCGGCTCCACTGGACCAAGTGTTGCTCAGAGATCATTGCTGTGATCTTTGTATGAATCCACCATATAAACACAGTCATTGTATCTCCAATCATCAATGGCGAGTCTCACTTTGTCCCGCAGCAACATTCAAATAGTTTAGATTTGTGCACATTGTTTCTGTTGATAACGTATAAATGCCCAATTCATTATAATATTCTGATTTATCGTCAATAATTGAACATGTATTTTAAATTACAGAGGGGTGGAGGTGGAGGTCGGCTCCATTGAATGATTTACTTGAAAATAACGCAATCGTTACATTCCGCTTTTTAGAATTTGTCACTGAGTAACTAATGGAGTTAGTTTTTGGGAGAAGTAACCAGTAACTGTAACTAATTCCTTTTTTTTTTTAGCTCCCCCAACACTGTCCCTGTGCAAACCGAAGCTCGGTTGGGAAATGAGAGTGTCAGTCGGAGCTCCTACCTGCCGGGCAGCCCTTCTCGCCAGGGATCTTCTCGTATCCGGGGCAACACTCGTAGGTGATCACACTGCGGGAGATGGAGGACATGCGTCATCACACACACACAGATTCTCCGGTGTGAAGCTTTGTCCTGCAGCTCCACCCTGAACCTGCAGAGGTGCCGGTGAGTCGGTGCAGCAGAGCGGCCTGCTGCCCCCTGCTGGTTTGGAGGAGCAGAGGAGGCGTTGCAGCATCAGTTTTGGTCGGGATGAGTGAACTCGCCCAGCTGAGGTCACTCAAAGGGGAAGTGAGTGGTTGGGAAGATGCTTACACGACACATCAGAGTTCTACTTCCTGTCCAGATTTCATCAGAAACCATCCAAACTGCCTCCACTTCCTGTGTGGGTGTTTGGACCCGAGCGTTCTCAGACTGCAGCGCGTTTTGCTGATTTTAGCCTCCAGAGGAAAAAACTTTTCTACCAATAAAACTCAGTTTTCCACCTGAGAAACTCGTAACTCCTCGGCAATATTTCTGCTGCAGGAGACACATAAATTCCTGTCTGTGCATAAAGATGCTAATGAACTGATTTAGTTGACTGTTTCCGTGTGTATAATCACAATCACGCTGCTGCTGCTGCTGCTGCTGCTCGAAGTGTGAGGATCTCAGACGCCAGACTCTTAAAGGGCCAGTGTGTCCATCGCAGCCGCTGGCCGCCTCGTCGCTCCACGGCAGCGGCGGCTTCTGCGGCTCTGAAGGCAGCAGACGACCGTAAAACCCGCCGCCTCAACACGACCGTTCCCTCCAGAGCCACATTCTCCGCTCCTCATCGGAATCCCTGGAGCTTTTCCTGCTGTGGAAAACACGCCCGGGCTTCACCATCAGGACTCTCCGTACCGACGCTTTTCACTTCATTGTTTGAGAACCAATAACTGGATGGACGGTTTCAGCGTGATCCTGACTAAGTGCTTTTGAGCCCCATTTTCAGTCGATAATAGTTTCCAGAAAGTCCTGGGATGGACTTTCTGCTTTCAGTGAAGCCGAGCGACTGCAGAGGACTTGAGGACGGCACGGCGGTCCGGCCGCGTCTCCTCTTGAAGTCTGAAGGGGGTTTATCGGCGACGGACGCCAGAGATCACAGTGATCCCCCCGATTTGAAACTCAATGTTTCATTTCCACAGAGTTATGAGGAGGGTAGAATGGGATGAAAACTTTCCATGGGAAGTTAAGCCGGGGAACTTTGAGAATATTCATTATTCAAAATATTGTACAATTGATGGATGATTTCTTGGCGAGAGAAAAGCTTCCTGGAGGAGGAAGGAGCAGCATCACGTGTGCGCTGACCAGCAGTGCGAGCCACCACAAACGTGCTGCAGACGCCTCAAATATGATGCTGTTGCTTCTCCTTCGTGACCATTTTAGAGGCTAGCTCATTATGGTGCTAGCTTAGCAACAGTTTAACATGGACGCATTGAAAAACTACAGTAGTTGCTTAAAATGCACCATGTGAAGCTAGACTCTTAAACGGCCAATGAAATGGTTTCCATCTAGCTTACGTTTAGCACCTATTTTACCAGCTAGCCTGCGTATGAATACTTTTTCATGTGATATTTGCAAGTTAAACATTACGACCATAGATCAAATATAGTGACCCCATAATATTGTCAAAGCTGACTGACTTCACGTAGAGCAGTAGAAGAGTTTTGTGCTTTGGTCTCAAAAGTGGCCTAAACCATCTGTGTCTGTGATGGAGGAGCAGCAAAGATATTCATCTGTGCTTGCATTTAATCTGGTTGTTTTAGTCAAGATTATGGATACGATATTTTGCTCCCAACTACATTTACCTTAAATTAATTGTAAATTAGTTGTTGATGAACTGTTAATTCCCATGGAATGTTTCAAATTTTCAAAGTTCTGTAAAACCCTCGTCCTGAGTCTGAGGAGGAGTTTTTCCTCACAGTATCTTTGCCGTGACAGTAGATCTCTGTGTTGACGTGAAGCAGAGTTTCAGCTGACGCGAGCAGCAGCCGGGCGGCGGCGGCGGCGGCGGCGGCGGCGGCGGCGGCGAATCAACCCGTTAAGGTGGTCAGACTGTCACGTTGGAATCCCACCTGAAGGCGCCTATGGAGCCGGCCGGTGCGCGGGGCTCGGCGGCAGCCAGCGGGCACATGTGGGCCCGTAATGAAGCGTGGAGCAGCAGCGCTCAGGACTTCCTGTCGAGATTTCCATAATAAATGTGGCTCAGCCGTCTGGGCTCATAAAGCTCATTTCCTCAGGAGAGAAGAAGAATCCGCCGCCAGACCAGACGCCTGCCGGGGACCCGCAGCCACTGCCAGGAAAAACACCCAACCGCCAGGACCTCCGCACTTCCTGCCCACTTCAAAATAAGGCAAAGGGAGGAGACTTTAATTGGTGCGGTTGGCGACAAGTTTTCCCATTAACACACTGATGACTCCGATATTGAATCATTCCAGTCATTTTATGCTCTGCAGCTCAGTTTTTCCTCCAAATGCCGGCTGGGAAACCAGACCAGACCTGCTTCACAGCGTGCAGTCGGATTTGTGTGCAGTTTGAAGTGCTCCTGTAGTCTGACTTTACGGTAAACTGGCCAAAAGTGCTGGTGTGGGAGCAGAGCAGAGCATCAAGGCTACTTTGGCATTCGTGACATCACAGCGGGTTCTCATACTAAACGTTCTCCACTAAAGCAGCTCCTGACGGTCAGCAGCTGCTGGAGGCCGAGGTGACGGCGAGCCGAGACCTTCAGCAGGACGTGATGTCGCGAAGCTCGCTGCCGCCCGACATTCTTCCCTCAGCGCATCATGGAAACTCTCGCCGGCTTCGAGCTCGCGGCGATCACTCAAACACCTAACTGATCCTCCTCGGTTCATATTTCCCAACTCAGAAAGTGAGAAGTGAAATTCCAGTTTGTCTTCACGCTCTGCAGCTCCGTCAGCAGCTTCTCTAATAAATGAAATTTAACGTCTGGAGACAGAAAAAGGAAAAACTCCCGAGTTCACGCAGCCGCATATCAGAGTGGCAGTAAAATGTAAACAGATGGAGATCAGCTACTAAGAGAGTGTGTGTGTGTGTGTGTGTGTGTGTGTGTGTGTGTTGGCACACACGTTGGACTGATTATCAAACCAGATGGAAACTTGACTCCCGTTTGTTCTCCACATAAACAAAGATGGCCGCTGTGGCTTTCTGACAAAACAAACAGTGAGGTCGCAGTAACTCAGCCGGCGGGTCGAGCTGCTGCTGCGAGGAAACGTTCCAGCAGCCTCGACTTCACAGGAGACGTTTCTCTGAGCGCCGGCCTTCGCTTCGACTGCTCTGAGGAAATGTTTCAGTCAAACATGAAACGGCTCCAAAGTCAACCAGCGAGGAAGGCGAGCGGATGGGATTTGCAGAGACGCTGTGCTGAGAAGAGGCGGCGCCGAGGTGGAGGAACGTCAGCGGGATCTTCACCGTCCCTCTGCTGCCAGAACAAACGCCGGCGTGAGACTCACTTTCCACCAAAATTACTCATCAAGGATGGCAGGAACAACCATCTCCGAGAACCCTCAGCTAGAGACGGTTGCCATGGTGACGTTCCTGGAAACGGACATCCGCTGACATCCCAGTGTTTCCACGGTAACAGACAGCCACAGTAAAAAACCTGTCTCGCGGGTTGCCACTATGTTGAGCAGCGCTACCAGGAAGGAGAGGCTGTCGTCATGGAAACGGAGTTTGACAGAGACCAGAGCTGGACTGAAGCTTGAATTTTTCCTGAAACATCTACCCAGAATTCATTGCGACTGAGTCCCGAAAAGCCGATTTGCAAAAGCAGTTTGGGGTCAGAGTGAGAGTGGGGGTCAGTGGGCGGAGCCGCGACCTGTGTCACCACTTATGAGGGGAGTTACGAGTCTCCCTGCTGCTGACCTTTGACCTCTCCCTTAGAAACCCACCGACACAGAAAAGCTGAGAGGGTTCACACACACCTACGACCCCCAACGTGGGCGTAAATCACACAAAGCTGTCAGCGAGTATTTACACTCTCAGACCGCGCGTGTGTGTGTGTGTGTGTGTGTCAAAGTCCTCAAACTTCCTAATAACGTCCGCAGAGTCTCGCTTCCTTTTTCAACTTTCCTTCATCAGAAATCTGTGTGTGAGACTGAACTCGTCGTCCTGGAGACTCACAGGCGACGTCGTCCAAACAACGACAACAGCTCCGAGGTTACAGAGCGTCACAACACACACATACACACACACACACACACACACACACAGACGATCACCACTCTGATTTTACATCAGGGTCAAGTCCAGCTGGTTCTGGCCACGCCCACTTTACCACTTTTTGTCTGTTTATTAAAACTCCCTTTACAGCAAGAAACCACCAAATACAACCATCCACACACACATACATACATACACACACACACACAACCACACATACACACACACACCAAAACGTACATACAAACACACATTCATACACACACAACCACACCCACACGCATGCACATACATGCACACACACACACACACACACCCACGTATTAATCATACATGTACACACACATACGCACATACACAAACACACACAGTAGGAAGCCCCCTGTCAGCAGACACTCTCTGTGGGTGTGGCCTCTGAAAGCTCCGCCCCCATCAAAGCTCACAGGTTTCAAAGGCAGTTTGTTTAAAAACGGGCTCAAAATCACACAACCTGGATTACAGTGTCACCAGGTGTTCGCCTCGTAACCATGGCAACCAGAGCAGGAAGCAGGAACCAAACGCTGCTGGTTTCCTTTGACCTTATAAAAAGATCCGAGAAACTCAATCAGACAGACGTGCAGGACGAGTCAGTCAGCAGGTCGGAGTGTGTGTGTGTGTGTGTGTCTGTGT
>CAESWR010000105.1:272707-285320 GCA_903171835.1 Mullus surmuletus | reverse complement strand
ATGTGCGTTGGATGTGCGTTGGATGTTTGTTGGATGTGCGTTGGATTTGCGTTGGATGTGTGTTGGATGTGTGTTGGATGTGCGTTGGATGTGCGTTGGATGTGTGTTGGATGTGCGTTGGATGTGTGTTGGATGTGCGTGGGTTGTGTGTGTACTCACAGTGCCACCTGTGACAGCTGCTCCTTGGTGAGGTTGAGCGGGTGGTTGAAGCCGCGGATGCCGTACTGACTGGGGTCTTTGCCCTCGGGCAGGTTTGCCCTCAGGATGCCGTTGCTCATCACGTTGATGAAGGCGCCGATGCTGTGCCAGCCTTTGTTGTTGAACCAGATCTGAGGAGCGTTTCAGGAAGCCACTGGTCAGTGATGCTCGGTCACATGACCTCAAAAACCCTAAGCTCTCTCACTGCCTCCCTCACCTTGACGTTATTTTTGGTGTCCAGACCGTTGATGAAACCAGACAGACTGTCGAGGAAGCGATCTGCCGCTGTTCCCTGATACAAATGCAAATAGATCATCAATAATCAACAATGGTTTCCTCTCTGTTGATTCATCAGAGCTTGTTTGGAGAGCAGAGACGTGAAACAAACCTTTTTCAATTCAAAGATCTTCCTGACTCGTCTGATGGCGTCGTCGATCTCGTTGGCCGGTGGGAGGACCTGAGTGCTCCTGGCACCCAATGAGAAGCCGCCATACCTGCAAAGGACCAACAAAACAAAACACCATTCAAACTCATAATAAATCAATCATTTCTGAATTCATGAGCTGAAAACAAAGCGTGACGGCACGAACCTGAATTCATTGACCCAGACCTTGTTCTTCAAACTGGGGGAACAGACAGGAAGCTTTAGTCACCACCACCACAGTTCATTTCCAGGTGTGTGTCTGAACGTGTGTGTGTGAACGTGTGTGTGTGTGTGTGTCTGAACGTGTGTGTGTGTGTGTGTCTGAACGTGTGTGTGTGTGTGTGTCCCACCTCTTGCCGATGATCTCAGCGTAGGTCTTCACCAGGTAGTCGGAGATGTTTCTCCCCGTCAGGTTCTGCAGCGTGTCGGTGGCGCTCAGCTTCATCTGAGAGGAGAGCCGAGCAGAGGTCAGAGAGGCGCCCTTTGACTGCTCTTTGGTCAGAGGTCATCAGAGGTCATCAGCCGCTCACCTCGGGTGGAGGTAAACCTCCGGCTCCGGCCGGACACTCTGGCAGCATCTTCTTCTTGCCTTCACAGCTGCAGACGCAGGCCGGGGACGGATCCTCCATGGTCCAGTTCCCGGAGCTGAAGAGCTGCTGGAGGGTCTCGGGGACCTCCGGGATGTGCCAGTCCTCGTCGCCCAGCGTGCAGGGAGTGTCCCTGAGGAGGAGGGGGGTCAGCCGGCAGCCAATCACAACTCACTACCCAGAATCCTGTGTAATGATGTCCCACTGAGGCCCGGTGAAAGGTCTTACGGTATTGGGTTTCCTTCCATGCAGCGAGTCCCGAAGCCCGGAGCGTCCATCAGAGCGCTCAGGAGCTTCTGCATGTTGGCGTCTGTCGGAGCGTCATCACTGACAACACACACACACAAACACACACTTTACTGGGGAGGATCTTCAGTGTTGAAGGCGCAGTTCAGATTTCCTCCCCCGTGGAAAGTCACACACACTAACTGAGGTCCTGCCTTGTTTGTACCTGATGAAGGTGACCTGGTCCTCGTACATCCACGGCTGCAGCTCCAAACTGGGATATTTTCCAAACGGCGGGACGATGAGGCTGAAGACGAGGGCGATGCAGACAAACACGGCGGGAAGTACAATCTGGAAGACAGAGATTCAGGATCTTTACTGATTTCTTTGATCTCTAAATTCCTTTTAATTGACTGATTTGTGTGATTTCAATTATTCCTTTTCATCCGGTTTTTAAATGATTTCTTTTACTAATCCATTCAATTTTTATTTATTCATTTCCCTGCTCTTACTCTTATCATAGTTAATCCTTCCAATACTTTTTTAGTCACTTGCTTAAGGTTTTAATCTCTGCTTCTAGATTATTCTTACCTGCTAAAGAGCATTTTACTTATTTATTCGTCTTTCGTTTCTATTGTTGTTTTTGGCCTTTGAACTGCATAATGTACAAAAAGTGCTACATATAAAGCTGATTTGATTTAAATCAGGACTAAACAGGACGGCAGGTCGTCAGATGTGTGTGTCTCTGCCTCACCTGAGCAAAGAAGCCCTTCCTGGAGCGCCGAGCGTAGAGGAAGCGCTTCCACATCAGAGCCACGAACTGCTGGCGCTTCAGAGCCCAACCGCTCACCTTGTGAGAGCCTTTTCCGTCCGTGCAGTTCAGCCAGTCCGTCTCCCGGCACTCTGCTGAATCACAGCACCACGTCAGCGCCCGCCACGAGTGTGCATGCCTTGGCTTGTGTATGTGTGTGTGTGTGTGTGTGTGTGTGTGTGTACCTGGGTCGGCCTCAGAGTCATTGTTGTCGTTGTTGTCGTCCTCGGTCAAAGGTTTCAGGCAGCTCTGATGGTCTCCTCCTCCGAAGGCGTGAGTCCTCCTCCGCCGCCGGACTGGAAGTGTCCCATCTACACACACGCGCACGCGCACACACACACACACACACACACACACACACACACACACACACACACACACACACACACACACACACACACACACACACACACACACACACACACACACACACACACACACACACACACACACACAGTTCAGGCTCACTGTTTTTAGCCTCAACTGGTCTGATCCGGTTTGTTGAGCTACTCAGACTTCACTCCTCACCTGAAGGCACTTCAGTGTCGACTCCGTTATCTTCAGCCACTTTCAGGAAAATCTAAAAAAAAAAAAAAATCATGACATGGTTTAGTTTTCCCGTCACTGCCGATCACGTCCCCGGGGACAGTAAAGATGGACGCGGTTGGTATTCGAGTTGAGGGGGGATGAAGGGGGTGACATCCCCCCTGGATTTAAAACAGTTAAAACGCCCGTCCCCTCTTTCCATCCCTTCTGTCATTTTATCAGTGGACGTAGTATTACTGCTATTTCAACATTGATTCTGTGCATATTGAATAAACTTTACAGACTGTACTTTACACATATTATTAACTTTCAGTCAATAGCATCTGACACCCCGGGTTGCATTAACCAAATATTTTCCGTCATTGACTGTTTTTTTTAAAACAGTGACGGAAAAATCTGAAGTGCATTTGTCATTTTGACAGATTGTAATTCACACCCCTGACCACTTGGTGGCGAGTGAGGATATTAGTTAACTACTGTCTCTCTTGATGCATGACCCCGATGGCTTCACTCAGTAAAAAGTTTCTTCAAAAATCCCAATAACAATGATATCAACGGGTAAAAATAGAGTAAGAGAGGATTTCTATGACCGTATCAGTCAAAAAGACTGATGCTGACACCTAACGTCCAAAAGATGCTGTTTTAGTATAACCATTATCTTTACCCTTTAACAATAATCACCAGGGAACACTGACGGTCTCCCACCTTCTGCACTGTTATCAGCACAAACTCCGTCCCCATACGATAAAATCCATCATTCCCCCCCGATTTCTTTTTACAACGTGAGTGCTGGTGGCGGTACCTCCTCCAGCGTGGTGTCCGACACTCCGTAGCTGGAGATGCCGAGGTCGGCCAGCTTGTCGTCCATGTCTTTGAAGAGCTTGACGAAGGCTCCGTCCTTGGCGGCGCTGTAGGGCAGCACGTAGGTCAGCTCGTGTCCCTGCTCCTCCACCAGGCGGGCGGCGGGGACGTGGCGCAGGATCAGGCCGGACACCAGGGACACGTCCGGGGGGACGAAGGGCGCGTTGCAGATGGACGCGGCCGGGCCGTTCTCTGAGGGCGGAGGCGCTCGGTGAGACTGGCTTTGGAGCGAAGCGCGGCGGCGCGCGGCGGGAGCGCGGAGCTTACCGATGGTGGCAGCCTCACTTTCATGTTCGCTGCCGAGTCCCGCGTCGCTGCTGCTGACCGAGGCGCACTCCTCCTCCTGCAGCACAAACAGGCTGATCAGTAATCGATCATAACCATCACGCAGCGCAGCTCCCTGGGAGAGAGGATGTGTCGGCCGCCCTCATTCGCTGCTGAACTCACCTTCTTGGTGAAGGAGACGGTGCTGGAGGAGTTCCTGCAGGAGCTGAGCGAGGGCTCCGGCTCCTTCTTCACCAGCGTCAGGTAGTAGCCCGTCCCCAGCTGGTTCTTCAGGTAGAGCGAGGAGCCCACGCAGCACAGCTTCCCGTGAGAGATGATGGCGATGCGGTCGCCCAGGATGTCGGCCTCGTCCATGTGGTGCGTGGACAGGATGATGGTGCGACCTGCGGAGGTCAGGAGGTCACAGCGTTAAACACGTCAAACTCACTGTGTCGGATGTACTTCATGTATGTTTACTTGATTGGTCGGATGACAAGTAGAAACGTATACCGTTCCTCAGAATCATACATATGGTTCTTTCATGTATTTGCGTTGTACTAAAATGAGCTCATTGTCAATGGGAATAAATGCGACAGAAGATTTTTAATATAACATTATCGTCATGATGGCCTTTAGAAATGTGTTTTTGGGGGACGTGGGCTCGTGCACAACCTAAGCTTTGGTCTTTAATGGCATTTTTACTCGGGTTAAAAGCTCGAGTTGATACTTCAACTTCTACAGAAGTCTGTTTAAAGCCTAGTATCTGTAAAATCCACCTGATCAATGAATGTGAATACTTTTGACACCTCTGTCGAACTGGAAGGAGCTGAGGTGAGAGACTCACCCTGTCTGTACTGCAGCAGCAGGTCCCAGATTCCTCTGCGGGCGAACGGGTCGACGCCAGCCGTGGGCTCATCCAGGATGACGACCTTTGACCCCCCGACGAAGGCCAGCGCCACCGACAGCTTCCTCTGCATGCCGCCGGAGAGCGTGCTGGTCCTGGAGGAGCGCTTGTGCGGCAGGCCGGTGTCCTGCAGGATCTGCTCGATCTCGCCCTTCACCTGCTCCTCCGACAGGCCTTTGAGGCGCCCGTAGAACCAGATGTGCTCCTCCACCGTCAGCCTGCAGGGGGCGTCGCCACACACTCAGTAACGCGGCAACCACGGCAAAGTGAGGAGGAGGACCAGACGAGAGGGGACTCACATGCTGAAGAGGACGTTGTGTTGCGGACAGACGCCCAGACTCTGGCGGATGGCGCTCAGATCGGTGCGGATGTCTCGGCCCAGGATGTAGGCGGTGCCAGAGGTGGGCGGGAACAGCCCGGTCAGGATGGACCTGCAGTGGGAGCACGGTTTGTTTTCTGCTTCAGATCTACACCCCGATTCCCCACTTCACGCCCGTCTCACTCACATGGTCGTGGTCTTGCCGGCGCCGTTGTGGCCGAGGAAGGAGGTGATCTGCCCCTCGTAGAAGCCGAGCGTCAGGCCGTCCACCGCCAGCTTCTTCCCGTGCCGATACACCTTCACCAGGTTCTCGATGTAGACGCCGGGCTCCAGGTGGGCCGGCTCCTCCTCGATACACACCACTGGAACCACAGAGAGGAACCCTGGCTGCTAAAGATTCTTTACACTGATTTAAAAAAATTAAAGAAGAAGACCAGCAGTGAGTGAGCACTCACCTCCTGCGTTTCCTTTGCGATTCAGGGGGACTTTGTTGGTCTTTCCCTCTTTGTCTCCCAGCCAGTAGGACTTGGTGAAGGGGAAGTACCAGGGCCGAGGGATCCCGTACTGACCTGAGACACACACACGCCATCTTTATCACTGAGCTACAAAATCACATGTGGATGTAACACACATTAAGAGTGGTGTGGGCTGTTGTGTGTTAAGGCCAGCAGAGGGCAGCAAACACCATTGCAGCTCTGACTATTTACATGCGGTCAATAAGCCTCCTATCTCCTCCTATCAGGATCTCCCCATCAAAAGGAAGATGAATTAGTGTTCCGCGATCATGTTCTATCAGCAAGGAATCTTGGTCTTTGGAGTCCAGGACCTCCTTGTAAACATGGCCAAAGGCGAGAGCAACATCACGCCACACTTTTAGAGTGAGGAGGAAACCAATCACTTCATCAGTGTGATGAAAGACACAAACATCCTGGCATTTGGAGACGCTAGAAAGTAGCGGGATAGAAGATCCAAAAAAAGGGGGAGCGCAAAGTTATGCCAAGCAGGGTTTGTAGCAGAACTTCTCCGTGCGTGGCTGTTTTGATCACCATATCACCATTGATTACAATCACCATGGAGACAGGAACAACCCTGTTTGCTCACCATGGAAACGCCTTAATATGGACCTTAACCCTAATATTGACTGGAAACGTGGCCTGTGTTGACAGAGACTGGTGGAACTTGTGTTGGGTAGATGCTCTTCTCCTCACCTGGAAACACGGCCTCGATGTACCAGGTGAGGAGTCCATACAGGAAGGAGTCGATGTACATCATGGTGATGGCGGTGCGCAGGCTGAAGTCGTCCTCCTCCAGCGGACTGGACACCAGGTTCTTCCACTGGATGCCGACGCCCTGCTCCTCGAACAGAGCGAAGTACTCGCAGCCGAACCCGAACGCCACGGGGGACAGCAGACTCTGCCAGGACAAGGAGGACACGTGACTACAACGATACGGTGCTGCAGCGCGACAACACGTGGATGGAAAGGCGAACTTACTGCGAAGACTTTGGCGCCAAAGCCGATGTAGTCCTGCCAGGCCACGCAGAGCACGTAGGGCAAGTAGAGGGTGAAGTAGATGATTCCTCCGCAGGCCGCGGCCAGGTTGGCGCGGGCGAACGCCGTGCTGAGGAGGAAACACTGCATGATGGTCACCACGGCGAAGGAGCCCAGGAAGAGGAAGACGACGCCCGGGTCACTGTAGGGCAGCAGGTTCCCCATCTGTAACCGACAAGGGAGAGGTTTAACACGCGAGAGCTTGTGTGGGACATCAGAGGGACCAAGCAGACGATTCCCTCCGCTCACCTTCAGCAGCAGCACCAGCAACCCGGCGCTGATCAGCAGAGGGATCAGGCTGCTGATGAACCAGCTGAACCACAGGATGCCGTTATTCAATCCCATGATCCTCATGGTCTCCTTCAGCCGCGCCTCCTTCTCGTACACCACGCTCTTCAGGATGATGGCCACCGAGTACATCCAGGCCAGCGTCATGAAGAGCGGCATGGAGCGGCTCATCACGCGCAGGAAGCTGAGGCAGAGGGAGCAGAGGTTAGGGGGGGCGGGCTCAGACAAACACCAGACACACACACAGCAGGAAGGGGGCGGAGCCTACATGTCGTCCACGTAGCAGGGGTACGGCATCTGCTGGATGTAGACGCCAGTCTTCTCCTTGGTGCCGGTCAGCGCTCGCACGATGGCCTGCTCGATGACGTCCTGCAGGTAGGAGAATCCGCCCCAGATGTACCGCATGTCCTCAAAGGGGTCGGCACGAGGACCCGGGTCCCAGTACCTGGAGAGGAGGGGGACCAGAGCAGCTTTTGATGTCTCTGAATGGAATCTGGCATCTTCTAGAGCTTAAGTTCCTGGGGACGTTTTGTGTCTTCAAACCATTTTGACTGCTGAATTAATGAAGCGACATTTTTCTAAAGAATATTAATTTTCTCCTAAATTTAACATTCTGATGTCATTCAGCTACAGACAAGGTCTCATTAGTTGCCTCACATTCAGTGCTGATCACAGACCCATTTGAGGCTCTAAAAGTAATGATAATTAAATCCTCCATGAACTGCATTTTATGGAATTATGGAGTTTTTGTGTTTTTGTGTTTTTTCGATAAAACACTGTTGAGTTACGTTAACAAACTGGCGTGTAGAGGGTTAACATCCCACCAAATAATTAATATTTGATATTTATATTTCAGGCTGATAATATTAATTTATATTATTTTTACTGAAGTTTTTACAGTTTTTAAGGAGGGGACGTTTTTGGTCCTGAGAGACGATTGAGAAAGTTTTTTTAAGGAAATCAAAAGGATTAAAAAAGGTTCATGCTAACTGCTAACTGCTAATGTTTACAAAGGATGTTACAGCACATAAACAGCCGAACTAACAAGACAAAATAAACCTTTTTGTGCAACAAATCTTAGGAGAATGTCCCTCCTCTCTTAACCCAACAACTTGTGACTCTGCTCTGAAGCTTCCTCTTTCAAAGGGAGTTTTTTGGAGGTAACTGCGGTCGTTCTTTGTTATACATTAGGACTTTATTACTTGACTTGACTACGACTATTGAAAGTAGTTTTAAACTTCACAGACCGAGATCAAACTCAGTTTAACTTCTTGACTGGCTGATATTTGGAGAGCCATCAATGTGAACATCTAACGCTCAGCAGGAGAGAGAAGAGGAGCTTCCTGAGACTGTGTGTACAAACACTGCTCTCTGGCTCCTGTGATGCTTTTAATCTAAGAAGCATCGGGAACAGGAACACTTTCATCTGTGCATGTGTGTGTGTGTGTGTGTGTGTGTGTGTGTGTGTGTGTCTCCTTACGCGTCTTTGATCTTATTGGTCCGCTCCACGTTGTCGATGTCCATGCGGATCTTGTAGTTGAGATTGGCCGGCAGCTCGGTGGCGTTGGGGGCCACGTCCGGGAACACGATCCCCGCCCAGAACTTCCTGTCCTCCAACAGCAGCATGGACTGGTTGACCAGCCGCTCCTCGGTGGAGACGGGTTCCAGCTTGTCCAGGTTCACACACTAGCACAGAGACAGTGAGGGCGGGTAATGAGAACGGATGGTCTGAAGGTTAAGGCTAGTTGCCATGGCAGCAGCGACCCTGGGGTGATGCTGACCTCCATGAAGCTTGAGATGCTCTGGATGGCCTGGTCGGTCTCGTTGAACACCTCCCTCCAGGTCACGGCGCTGCCGGGCGGCCGCGAGTCGTCCACCTGTTTGGAGAGGAAGCTGGAGAGGTCGGCGGTGGTCCACTCGGTGCCGGCTAGCTGAGCGTGGAAGAAGTTGGCGGTCACGTTGTTTTTCAGAAGAGTCTAAAAAAGCAGGAGGAGAAGTGTGAAGCTGAAGAATTAAACGTGAAGGTCCTACAGAGAGACATTTCTTAACCCCGAATATTGAACATTTCCATATTTAAAAGACCCTCAATGACCGACAGAGCAAACAGGTTCGACCCAATTCCGGCCCCAATCTGGCAACTGGTGTCACTGACAAGTGGTCTGTCAGCCAGATGTGGTCCAGGTCTGGCAATGATGGCAATGGTAAGATGATGGCATGACACATGTGGACCCATTGTGGTTGGACTCATGTCTCATACTTTAACAGGGACCACAGTGGGTCTACAGCTGGTCCAGTGCTGGTCCATACAGTGTCCACAGCTGGTCCAGCGCTGGTCCATGTATGGCTCAGCTCTGGCAAACCAGATCTGAGCCGGAAAAGGTCCAGCTTTCTTTGCCACTTGTGGACCAAATCTGGACCAGTGGGGACCCATGTATGGTCCACCTCTGGCAATCAGATATGGGCCTCAAAAGCGCCGTCATTCATTGCAGTGTGTGTGCCGAGAACAACAGAACAAGAGGGAGAAAGAACACGTTACCCTGAGTAGATCCATCTCCTCGCTGTTCTCCAGGAAGTTCCACACTTTAGGTCTCATCTCCTCCCACATGCCTCCCAGGTCCCTGAACACACCCAGCTCCTGGAAGGTCCGGTTCACCTAAAGGCATCGTCAAAGGAGACACAGTTCACACACCGCTCCTACCACAGGAGACCCGGGGAGCCGACAGGACAGGAAGTGACATCACCACCCACCTCATGGATGATCTTCTGAGTGGCCGGGGTGTGGGGGGTGTAGAGGATCTTTCCCAATAACAGTGGCTTCAGAGCCTGCCAGATCATCCTGGACATGGGGTTGGAGTCCATGTTCTTCACCAGACTGTTACAGTACGGGGCTACACACACACACACAGAAATACAGTCAGCATCTAATAAGTGTGGTGGGCTGTTAGAGGAAGTGAGACATCTACTCACTGGACGAGTTGTCGTAGAGCGCCATGGGCTCGTCCTCGCTGCTGTTGTGGTTGCCAAACAGCGCCTTGTAGTTGCTGTCCTCGTACCAGTTGAGGGATTTGATCTGCAGGCCGCCGCCCTCGGGGTGACCGCACACGATGCGGGACACGGCCTGGTACATGGAGCTGGGCGAGGACGTGGCGTTGTGTGTGAGGAAGAGGATCTCGTTCCTCAGGTCGATCCAGCTCTTCATACCAGCCAACTGGGGGGGGGGGGGTTCATTATTAATATTAGTCGTAGAAGCAGTGGTGGAATTTAGTCCTCACACATAACTGCAATTTTGACGCCCTGAACATCCTCGAAAAGTCACAAAACTTTCCAGGATTGTCGGATTGGCAAAAAAATGTGATGTTTATAAATAATAATAATAATCAATTATTATTTTAGTATTTTAACCTTTTTAGGATTTAACATTTTGAAATATTTACAGCTTGTGTCTTGTCAACCAAAGCAGATTTGACCCTTAACCTCTAAAAACTAATGAAATTCAACAATGACAACATTCAGTCGGAATCCACGTTATGACAAATTAATTTCCGGGGAGGGCGAGGACGGGCAGAAACACCAGAAACCATCCAAGTGTAAGACGCGATCATGAGCTCCAGCTGTCACACAGATGTGCACTTTTCTGACGGAGGGACCGTCATCACTTCCTGCCGCAGCAGCGTCAGAGGAGGAAGTTGGCACTGGAGGTCACGGCAGGTCGTCATTTCACAGAAGCCTCAGCAGAAGTGAAACCTCATTTTTTTCTTTTTTGAAACCCTCACGTGTGGTGTGAAGAAATGTATTTTTCCAGAACCAGGAAATTTGATCCAACCCTTAAAATTCTATAATTATGAATATATCTATTGATCACCAGCTTGTTGTTGTAAATGTGAAGCAGTTGGACGACAGAAGTAGGTCAGATGTTTGTTTTTTTGCTTTTCAAGAAAAGCTATCAATTGTCTTGCTTCAGGGCAACGAGGCGACAGCGCTGTCGGCCAAAGTGGAGAGAAAATACCGAGTAAAAAAAAAAAGAGGGGGGGGTCGTTTCTTACAGGGTGAAAAAACCAAAGCGACGTATTTATGGTCAAAGGCCGTAAAACAGGCGCAGGAGGAGCTCCTTCTGCTTGGAGAAGAAAGAACCCCCCCAAACAAATACAGCCAGGTCCTGAAAAAAACATCCGCTTTTATTGAAATTCTAAAAAATGAACAACAAAGGAGAGAATTTAAGGTTCCCAAATATTATAATAATCTACCCTCACAGTGGCCCTGACTCAGCATCCACACACACCAAACACAACACTGTCACATGTCTGCGACTCAGCCGTGTGTGTGTGTGTGTGTGTGTGTGTGTAGATAACCTCAGGGTGAGAGTTCAGTGTGACTGAACTTTCCCCTGATTAGGAGGCTGTTCTCACTTCCAGCAGCGCAGAGAAAATATTTAACTGACCGCAAAACTTCCAGTTTATCACCAGTCTGCTCCCAGTTCCGTCCAGTTGGCTGCGACTTTGCTCCCAGTCGGGGCCCGATTTTCTCAGCCGGCTCTCAAAGCCAGAACTCTGATGTCATGATCTCACGCATGCATCGACTGCTCTGATGGAACATGTACGTATGGACGCCTGCAGCGTTGCCGTGGCGACAGCGTGCAGCCACCTGCAGGCCGCGGCGCCTCAGCAGGGGCGGGACGGAGCGCCAGCTGTTTGTTGTTTCTCCAGACCCGTGTCGCCTCCTCCCGAGACGAGCCGAGTGAAAAAGGTCCAGTCTTTGTTCAGCTGCGACCTGCCGTGTCCCCGCTGACTCAGTCCTGCCCAGTAAACCCGCCGACCCGAACAGGTGAACCGGCGCCACCAACCACAAGGAGGCGCCGCTGACACACTGACCCGAGTGGACCGAACCCCCCCCCAACGCCAACAGGTTCAGCCCAATTCTGGCCCCAATTTGGCAACTGTAGTTGCTGGCAACTGGTCTGTCAGCCAGATATGGTCCAGGTCGGGCAATGATGGCAATGGTTAAGATCTAAATGGTCCACAGCTGGTCCATGTACGGCTCAGCTCTGGCAAGAAGATATGGGCCTCAAAAGGGCCGCCGTTGATGGCGGTGTGTGCGGCGAGCGTTGGACTGGTGGTCGATGCGTGTGACATCATCACTGAGCAAGTCTTACCTCCACAGCCAGCAATCCAAGGTTGTCCAGGAGGTTGTTGGTCGCCTTGACGACGCGTTGGACGGCTTCGGGGTCGTTCGTCACGTCCCTCTGAGACACAGAAAGTTCAGGTGTGAGTGGCTGCCTTTCCGTGCACTCAATACGCCTTTTCTAACCGGAATATTAGCGACAACCGGGTTGTGCAATAACTCCATCGAACGACGGGAATCTGCTCGTATCCTCCTCTTCCACGGAGAATATTTGATCCTGTAACCCAATTTACGCATCAAATCGCACACTTGAGACGGTTTAACTCGAATCTCTGTAAAGATTTGAGGATTTCTGGCTGTTGCCGTGGAAACCGTTCAGGCTGAAACGGACGGCAGCGGTTTGTTTTTTCGGCTGGTTTCAGGTTCACACAGTCTGTCAGCGGCTCGTAGATTTCGTGCGGACAAAAGGCAGCGAGGCCGCGCTGACACACAGCTCGCTTTCAAACTTCCAGGGAAAA
>CAESWR010000105.1:230243-250265 GCA_903171835.1 Mullus surmuletus | reverse complement strand
ACACACAACCGTGGCTCTGCCTTCATCAGCCTATTTTTACCTGCAGCTCCACCTGCAGGAGCCCAGCTGATGAAATATGGAGCTCAATGTTGTTCAGACCTACTTCCACTGACGGGGAGAATCTGCAGCAGCTCGCTCATCCTTTGATTATTGATGAGTCAGTGTGCGAGCAGCTGAAACACACACTGGATTCGTGTCGCTGCGACATTCCGCCACATCGCCGTCGGGAGTTCGCAGCGTATTTATGTTTTAGCAGAAAAGAATCGGCTCTTAATTAGAAACTCAAACCGCGTCTAATGATTCGAAGCTGGTGTGATGAGGACTTTTACATTTTATTTCCCCCATCTGGGAAGCCAAAAGCTGTCACAATTATATGTCACGCTCTGTGTGTGTGTGTGTGTGTGTGTGTGTGTGTGTGTGTGTGTGTGTGTGTGTGTGTGTGTGTGTGTGGGGGACTCACTCCACAGACTAATTGTGAGAGAGCAGCATCTCATCATCTCGTGTTTGGGGGAATCTGCATAAAGTTATTTAATCTTGCTTTGGCAGCAGCAGCGTGTGTGTGTGGCACGTGAGTGTGTGTGCGCACGTGATTGTGTATAAGTGTGTGTGTGCGTGTAAGTGTTGTGTGTGTGTGTGTATATCAGTGTGTGTGTATGGAAGTGTGTGCGTATAACTGTGTGTGTACATATTGTGTGTTTGTGTGTACAACAGTCTGTGTGTGTGTGTGTGTGTGTGTGTATCTGTGAGTGTGTGTGTGTGTTTTGCTGTCAGAGGAGCAAGTTAACGCGACCCTCGAGGGACACAATGGCCACATTTAGAGGGCAAACAGAGGAATTTTCACTGAGCAGGTTGGAAGTGCAGACGAGGGGCTGCGTGAGTCGGTACCAGCTGTCTGTCACTGTACAACGACTTTGCTGTGTGACATCATCAGTGTGCGACGCGCGGCCGTCTGCGCCTCATTCAAATCAGCTGTGACGATGTGACAGAGACGGACTGTTCTCTGCTCCAGCCAGCGCCCAAAAAAAAAACCGGAGAAGTGGGAGGTGTGGAGGTTTCATCTCCCCTGGAGGCGTGAAGGTTTTATCAGGACGCAGCACACACACACACACACACACACACACACACACACACACACCACATACACACACACACATACTCCTCCTGCCAGTGGTGTGTTTGGACTCAGAGTGGTGTGAGCTGAGCGGGATGATCTGCCCTCAGGAAGCAGTTTGGGATGATGATCAGTTTGAAAAATGATCCACATCAGGCCGCGCGATGATCCTCTCGGGCAGCTTTTTTCGCTTCTTTTCCAAAAAACGAGAAGGGGACTCGGGGACAGAGAAACATCTCTATCCTCATATTGCAAATTAGAAAAGTGTGCGGGATGACTTTTATGTTGCCAGAATCAGGAGGAGGAGCGACGACCTTGAAATCAGGGAGAAGTGCGGCGTCGGCAGGCAGATGCGTCGAGTCCTGCGATGAAATATGGATGCGGCCGCTCAGTGAGCCGGCAGGTCGGAGCCGAGCAGGAGGAGCTCCTCGGCTCGGCTCCGACCTGAGAAGCAGCCGCTTCTTCAAGCCGAGCCGCGCCTCCATCAGCGCGCGATAATAATAACTCGCCATCTGTGACGGAGACGCCTCGCCAACGTCTCCTGTGTGTGTGTGTGTGTGTGTGTGTGTGTGTGTGTGTGTGTGTGTGTGTTTTCCCTCTCTGTGACGCTCTGAAGCATAGTCGCTCCTCTGCTGCCTTTTTAAAAACAGGTCAGTCAGTCTCAGGTGGTGTGTGTGTGTGTTGTGTGTGTGCGTGTATCAGTGTGTGTGTGTTTGTCAGTGTACATCAGTGTGTGTGTGTATCAGTGCTTGTACGTGTGTGTGTGTGTGTGTGTGTGTGTGTGTGTGTGTGTGTGTGTGTGTTAATCAGCAGCCATCACATGTTTCCTGTAGGAGTGTAACAGTGTAGGTTCCCCTCTGGACTCTCCTCACTGGTGTTGTTGTCTCTCCTCCAACATTCCAACATTCTGCTCGGCTCTCATCCTCCGCTGCCTCCTCGCTTCCTTTTTTTTTTTCTTCCCTTTTTTCTTTTGGAAGCTGCTCGATGTAAGGCTGCCACACGACAGACGCGCGCGGCCACGCTCGCTGGCAGCAGGTGGAGGAGGAGGTCTGCTTCCTGTTTGTGAAAGTCCCGCAGGAATCCTTGTTAACGGTTTATTAGACGAGCGGATTTTCACATCCGAAGCCAGCGTGGCGCCAAAAAGCCCCGCCCCCGCTCGCTATCGTCCACATCTGTGTTTGTGGGCGTCGTCGCTGCCAGGTTGCCAGGTTTGCATTCCTGCCGCGGCCCGCGCAGCCCAACAAACCCATCAGTTGTTATAACCGGAGCCCATTTGATCCTTCTTTCTCTCTTTTCAGAGGCTCTTATTTTGAAGGACTAACCCGCCTCTAAGGAATAACTCCCCCCCCCCCACTCTCTATCGCCCCCCACAGGTACGTCTTCTTCTTAGATCCCTGTAACATTGACATCGTTCAGAGGAAAATCAAGTCCATGGCGCTGTGCGTCTCGCTGTGTCCGCCGGAGGAGCTCAAGAGCTACCAGGACCTGAAGAGGTTCGCCATGATGAACGGTGAGCACACCAGAGGTCAGAGGTCACCTGAGGTCACTGACTGATCACCAGATGTGATGTTTGTGGTGAGGACCTGCGCCCAGGTTCAGCATGAGGTTCAGGAAGCTGTGATGTCACCAGCTGGCCGAGTGTGTGTGTGTCACATCACTGTGATGATTCAACGTCTGCGACAGCAACACACCCACACACACTCACCCACACACACACACACACACACACACACACACACACACATGCTCCGTAACAAAGGCCGTACAGTATGGAGCGCCGGTGGTGCCATTCACTCCCGCCGTCATGGCCGCCGTCACGCTGACTGTCCAGTGTTTGTTCCTGTGAAAACATTTGATTGTGATGATGCAGGCGGCCATGTTGGCGTGGAGGTGATGGTGATGATGATGGTGCTCAGCCTGAAGATGAGGCTGAAGGTGACGGTGATGTTTGTCTCTCTCAGGCTCGGAGTTGTGCTCGTACGAGTTAGCGGGTCACAAGTATCCCGGTCTGCCCGAGAGATTCTCCAAATGTCCCAAACTTCCTGTCCCACCCAGGTAGGTTCAGCCTCCACCTCAGCATGACCCCTGTGTCGCTGACCTCTGACCTTTGAGGCGTCTCTCCCTCTGCCTCCCAGCAAGCCGCTGCCGGTGTTTAACCGCTGCACGCCGCTGGACATCTCCTGCTACGCCAAGTTTGCAGAGGCCGTGGTGACGTTTGTCAGCGATAACAGCGTCCTGCACCGACTTATCGCCGGCGTCGCTGCCAGCAAAGAGATCATCATCGGACTGTGTGTGCTCGCACTGGGTGAGTGTGTGTGTCTGTGTGTGTGTGTGTGTGCGTGTGTGTGGGTGTGTGCTCACTGCTGCCCATCTCTGTGACCCCACCATGCCTGACCTCTGACCCTTCTTTCTGCCCCTCAGTCCTCTCCATGATCCTCATGGTGATCATCCGCTACATCTCCGCCGTCCTGGTTTGGATCCTCACCTCGCTGGTCGTCCTCGGATCTCTGGGTGAGGTCACTTCCTGCTCACGTTTCCAAAGTGCCCGCATAGCAAACATTGTAGGCCCAATTCCAGCAGCAATTTGGCAACTGCTAGCAACTGCTGTCAACTGGTGTCACTGGCAAGTGGTCTGTCAGCCAGATGTGGTCCAGGTCTGGCAATGATGGCAATGGTTAGATGATGGCATGACACATGTGGACCCATTGTGGTTGGACTCATATGGGCCACAAAAACCAAATCACTGTCCAGTCTGGATACTTGAGGTATCTGGTGCCAGTGCTCAAACTGTGCTGGACCATAACAGGGACAACAGTGGGTCCACAGCTGGTCCAGTGCTGGTCCATACAGTGTCCGCAGCTGGTCCAGTGCTGGTCCATGTATGGCTCAGCTCTGGCAAAACGAAATCTGGCAGCAAAAGGTCCAGCTTTCTTTGCCACATATGGACCAAATCTGGACCAGTGGGGACCCATGTATGGTCCACCTCTGGCAAGCAGATATTGTGGTATGTGCATGGCAGAACTTGAATGAGTTTTGCTCTGTGGGAAAAAGCCTTTATGTGAGGTTGCTAAGCGTTCTGACCGTCTCCGCCCAGCTGGGACCAGCGTGCTGTGGTGGCTCTACATCGACCACCGTCTCTATGGAAATGAAACAACCGTGAAAGTGACGCAGGAGGCGAGCAAGGAGGCGGGGACCAGCAAAGACAACAGCCAGGCGCTGCTCGTCTACGCCATCTCCGCCACCGTCTTCACTGTACGTACTCGTACCCTGACAGCCGCGTGCCTCGTTACCATGGGAACGGACTTTGACGTCCGCTGATTTCTGCTCCAGATCATCCTGCTGCTGCTGATGCTGTTCATGAGGAAGCGTGTGGCTCTGACCATCGCTCTATTCCATGTGGCCGGGAAGGTCTTCATCCACCTGCCCCTCCTCACGCTGCAGCCCTTCCTCACCTTCCTCGCCCTGCTGCTCTTCTGGATCTACTGGATCCTGGTCCTGCTCTTCCTGGGAACCAGCGGTGAGTTGGAAAGGCTTGTAGGAATGATGCTGAAACAAAGAGACAAAACAAACGTGTTGACATTGCTGACTCTTGGAGACGCCGGGCTTTACCTGCTGCCCTCTGCTGGCAACCAGTCAGAACTTCAGTGTGCTGAGATGAAACACTGCCACTTTGTCTCCCACACTCAGCTGATTGAGGAGGAGGACGTCCCACACCAGGACAAACAGCTTGTTCTCCTGTTTGTTTTCTTTCTCCCTTGAAAGCTGCTTCATGATTGTTCAGATGATGCGTGTTGAGGTTCTGCTGGCGTTCTGCTGACAGGTAACCCGGTCCAGAACGAGGAGACGGGACTGACGGAGTTCCGGCTGACGGGGCCTCTGCAGTACCTGACCTGGTACCACGCCGTGGGTCTGGTGTGGATCAGTGAGTTCATCCTGGCCTGCCAGCAGATGACCGTGGCCGGAGCCGTGGTCACCTACTACTTCACCAGGTGAGACCAAGCCGACACACACACAAGGCCGACAAAAGTGCAAGGCCACCACATTAACTCGTCCCTCAGGCTGATGGGAAACGTGGTCCTTCTCTCTGGTTAGCAGAGTCCACCAGCTCTGACCCGTTTAGTTCTGCTGGCTCAGATCTTGGAGGAGGAAACCGGATTGATCTGGACTTTTCTGTCCCCAGGGACAAGAACCGACTCCCGGTGACCCCCATCCTGTCGTCGGTCCTGAGGCTGGTCAGGTATCACCTGGGTACCGTCGCCAAAGGGTCCTTCATCATCACTCTTGTCAAGATCCCACGACTCATCCTCATGTACATCCACAACCAGCTGAAAGGAAAGGTACCAGCAAAGCTCTACTGAAGCGGGAGGGAAACTTTACCTCACGTGCTTTTGGATCACAGGTTGTTTCACCTGTTTGTGAAGATCAGGATATTATGTGACATCATGACATCCATTGCTAGTCACCAACTAAATAACACATAGGGACGCGTTACCATATTGAGGCAGACTCATGCGGTCGATGTCTTTTGTGTGTCTCAGGAGAACGCCTGTGCTCGCTGTCTGCTGAAGACCTGCATCTGCTGCCTGTGGTGTTTGGAGAAGTGCCTCAACTATCTCAATCAGGTAAAAGCGACTTCATCTGCTTCTTTGGCCAGAAAACATTTGTTGCATACCCAATAAAATGACACTGAAGGTAAATACTGGATTACAGAAGAAGGTTGTAGCCGCTGATGGCACTATTGTTGAAGAGCATGAGCTAAAATGTCGCCCTGTTTGGCAAAACAGACTCCAATCTCTTCTTGGGAGGCAAAAACATGCGCTAAATTGCCGTCTGGGCTGGTTGAAACACCTTGAGGTGCCCTCTTCAGTGGCGTGTCGTCATTGTAGAAGACACGCTATGAATGTCTTTTTTTTTTTTCTTTTGGTCCCTGCCCTTCAAAAAGTCTATGCCCGCCGCTGGTTGTAACTCATTGTAATGTTCCCAGAATGCATATGCAGCCACAGCCATCAACAGCACCAGCTTCTGCACATCCGCGCGCGACGCCTTTGTGATCCTGGTGGAAAACGCCCTGCGCGTCGCCACAATCAACGCCGTCGGAGACTTTGTGCTCTTCCTGGGGAAGGTGAGAAGACAGAGGCTCGGAAGTTTGTGTTGCAGCTGGCGCCCCCTGGAGGCCGCTGTGCCATGAGCCACTGCAGGTGTTGACTGCTGTGTGTGTCTCAGATCCTGATTGTCACCTCGACGGCCTTCGCCGGCGTCCTGCTCCTGAACTACCAGCGGGACTACGCCGAGTGGCTGCTGCCGCTCATCATCGTGTGTCTGTTCGCCTTTCTGGTGGCTCACTGCTTCCTGTCCATCTTTGAGATCGTGGTGGACGTCCTCTTCCTGTGTTTCGCCATCGACACCAAGTACAACGACGGCACTCCGGGGAAGGAGTTCTTCATGGACAAAGCTCTGATGGTGAGACGCCTCGCCCGTCACCGCCGCCGTGCAAAGGTTCTTTCAGCTCAACTCTGTTTCCTCCCCCTCCCTATGTTACTCTCCACCCTCCGTATGGCCCCGCCTCTCCCATGTGGCCCCGCCCCTCCCATGTGGCCCCACCCCTGCAGGAGTTTGTGGAGAGCAGCCGGCGGTTGGAACGCGCAGCGGAACGCGGGCGGAGCCGGGTGAAAGAGTCAGTGTCGGAGGGGGCGGAGATGAAGCCCATGGTGAGTGACAGCGGTGGAGAAGGGGGCGTGGCCATGCAGAGGAGCACGCCGGAGGAGGTGGGGGCGGGGCCCGAGGAGGACGGGGTGGATTGGGAGGAGCTTCAGGAGTTCCAGGTGTACTACCTGCTGGTGGGGGTGTTCGTGGACTGGGTGCTGACGGAGCAGAGCGACCTGGTCCTCTGCTTTAGCGAGGACATGGTGCTCTTCTTCTGCATCTACCTGCCCACCTCCACCTTCTTCCTGTTCGTCAGCCTGCTGCATGCACCAAACCCCGGCCCCGCCCCTTCCTCCCCCACCAAACCACCCGCCGCCGCCGCCATCAAACCCTGCTAACAGAGGATGCACGCTGACAGATGCATGCAGAGAGACACAAGCTAACAGTGGAATAACAAAGGCATGCTAACAGATACATGCTAACAACAGCACGCTAACAGACTAATGAAAAGAGACACAAGCTAACAGTGGAATAGCAAAGGCATGCTAATGAAGGCATGCTAACAGACGTTCATGGTCATGCTAACACATCTGCTAATTTTGGTGTATTGAAAGACCAATGCTAACAGATACATGCTAACATACATGCTCACGATAGCATGCAAACTGACATTCGTACCAAAAAGCATGCTAACAGACGCATGCAGAGAGACAGTCTAACAGTGGAATAACAATGGCATGCTAACAGACAAATGCTAACAGCAGCATGCTAACACACATTCATTCACTCTTTCACTTGCTAACATATCTGCTAATGTTGGTATGTTGAAAGACCAATGCTAACAGATGTGCAAACAAAGGCATTCTAAGAGACCCATGCTAACAGGCACAAGCTAACAGTGGAATAACAAATGCATGCTAACGACAGCATGCTAACAGAGACATAAGAACTATCCTGAGCAAATGGAGCAACGCTGAGTGTCAACGGCTCTTCATCCTCATCGCTGTCTTCCTTCTTTTCATCATCTCCTCCATTGTCATTGTTGTTGTCATCATGTTTGTGTTTTGTACTTTTCTAAAAACTCATTTTTGTATGTTTGTATTTGAGCTTTGTGACGTCGCTACGTTTTTGTCACCATGGTGCTTTAAGGACTCAGCAGACGTAGAAGCTGCCGTCGCTCTAAAAGAGAGATGAGATTGGATGGAGGTGAAGGTCTGATTGAGTTCCTTATTGTTACGGCCGGTGGCTGCGTTTGAGGTGAACTCTCACTAATGTACTATCGAACCACAATGCCATTAAAACAAACAAAAAAAATTGTACGCAAGAAATGCCTTTGAGCGACTAAAGGCGACCAGAGGGTTTGTAGTGTTTGGTGGTTTTGTCCAAATTTCGCAGCTTGAGTTGGTAGCAGCAGGAGGATCTTCTCACGGGGCTCTGGGCGCGTCAGGAGCCGTGTTAGTCAGACTCAAGTCAGCTTCATTAGACGAAGAAGAATTAAAAAAAGCAGAAACGGCTCTTGTTGCCTGCTGGGTCCTAACGTGCAACCGCTTCTTAAATCACTCCCCTGAGGACAGTCGGGCTCACAGTGTTTCAGTGGAGTAACGGCTGATACCGATCGGAGGGGATCAATATTTGAGGAGGAGGAGGTTTGTCGTGAACGTCACCTCAGCCAGCTCACATTCACAAACACCGAAATCAAGCAGCTCACTGAGATGTTCGGTTTCCTCTGTTTGGAGCCTCAAAAACCGACTGCAGCCAGTGAGCTAATGCACTTCTGTGAAGTTACCACATATTTGTGTACATACCTGAAAATAAAACCTTTTCTACCAGCTGATCGGCACGTAGAGAAGTTTGGTGTTTAATCCGACTAACATGCTTTCTTTATTTTCATATTGTTGGGTTTTTCAAAGCATGATGAAGGCCAGTCGGAGACGAGCATGTGTCTCCTGCCTGCCTGCCTGCCTGACTACCCATAATGCCCCACTTCCAGGTGGATTTTTAACCATGTGACTCATGTCCTGTTTCAGGCTCCGGGGACGAGTTCAGCTTGACCAAAATCAGCCAATGGGACTTCTTAAACAGAAAAGAGACATTCCAAATGTTTATTTTTACCAACGTGTAACATGTTTACTATGGTTTCACTCCAGGGAAAACAATATTTTAATAAGAAACTGTAAAAACGTAACAATGTAACGAAGCACTTTATATTGAAGCGCTGCAGATTTTAAACCGGCTGATGCATTTTTTCGTAGTGATGTCCTTTTTTATAAAACTAAGGTCGGACTCATCGTCTGCACTCACCCTTCAGTTCCACGGCGACGCCACTTTTTCTCTTTTCTTCACGTTTTGGTTCACGGAGGAGCTGCCTGTTTTCTTTTTCTTTTTTCAAAACACACCTGGACTCCATGTTGGATTTGGAGCGCTGTGACGTCATATGGGGGGGGGGGGGGGGGGGGGTCTCTGGAACCTCTGGAACCTCTGGACTGCGTCTTCGAGAGGACCGGCGGCCCGATCAATATGTCTGCCTGTTTGGCTGATATCAGACTGGGGTTTGTCGAAGGAAATTCAAAATAGCATCCTGATTGTTCTTGACGTCGCTACAGCAACCGAGCCTGTCTGGGTGACGATCCCCACCAGGACGTGTTGCTGTCGAGGCTCAGCGACACCTGTTTCTGACGGCATGTCGGATGTGTCATCACAAGACTCCACGGACCACTACAACCTGCAGAGCGAGGGTCATTCAAGGTCGTCAGGACTCTCAGCTCAACAACTCGTAGCATTTTTAGTAAGACTGTAAGTTCAAAATTTGTTTCGCTTAACCCAAACTACAAGCAATCAAAACTAACAGGAAGTGATGCGTTAAAGGATGGCCCCAACACCCCGCAGGTCATAGCGGTCCACAGAGTCTCCCGCAGTCTGTCAAAACATTGGGGGAAAAAAAGAGAAAAGAATGAAGAGGAAAGTCAGAGATGTGGGCGGGGCTTCCCGTGAAGGCGACAGCTGATTGGACGGTCAGCAATAAAAACAAACTGCATCATGTGACCACGTCAGCAACTACAAGTCTTCCTGCTTCTGTTGGTTGCATCGAATGTTCTAAGGTTCTCAGAGCGAGTGAGGCTGAGTCCCAGCTCGGGGGTTCCACCCTTGTTATTGTGCAACACAGGCAACCGGGGGCAACCTGACCGCGTTTGAGCAACGCCAACGAGCAAAAGTCAGTTCCTAGCAACACGTTGGCCTGAACTGAAGGTCCAACTCCTGCAGAGGTTGCTGAGGTTGCCATGTTGCCGTGACGCGGTCACTCCCATCTGACTGGTTGCCCTTTGTTCTGCCCTGTTGCCCACCATGTTGCTCAACTTGTGCCTGCTGCCAAATTTAAGTTGCTCGGCATGTTGTTTCCTGTTGCCCGACATGCTTCCCAATATGTTGCTCTGTTACTCATCATCCTGTTGCCTAATATGTTTCACATTTTGCCCCAAATGTTGACTAGCAGGATGAATCCGAACATCTCTGCAGAGCCTCGGGTTGAACATTCATACCTTCATCAATTAGAAACATTAAACATGAAGCTGAAGCACCGGGGCGTCTCCTTGACGACGCCTGAATCACCAATGAGACGTAGGTGGAGATGTTTGGATTCAACCTGACGAGTCAAACCCAGACGATTGCCTCAAACCCTTTTTTGTTGCTGGATTCCGTGTGGAAGCTGCTGATTGGCTGGTTTGCCTGCAGGAGGACGGATGGTTTACTGGCTGCGACTGTTCTCATCCATCACGTTACTGAAATCAAACGTCCAGACTCTCGGCAGCGACGATTCCGGCCAAACAAACCCTCGAACCTGCGGAAAAGAAAAACCCGCTTCAGCTCACTCGAGTCACGTTGTTTTGTCGACCTCTTCCTGTGGTCGCTGAGATTTAGCAGTTTTAGGAGCATGTCAACTAATTGCACTAAAGATGGACACTGACGTCAGTTAGATGTTGTAGGTGAAGCGTGTTTGTAGCTCAGATATTCACTCACAAACACGCATTCGCAGCTAAATCTGTTTCTCGAGCACATTTACACGCGGCGCTCTGGGTGATCATGTGACACCCGTTACCGGGCAGATTAATCCTTAAGGGTTCCTGGGGACGTTAAATGGTCAAAAAAATTATAACATATATATAATATGTGATAATTGATATGTATCTTTCAGACTGAAGCTGATTACCAAAACGGACTAATTTGAAGTTGAAAAAAATATGAATATATATTTTTACAGCAGTCTTTTGGAAGGAGACGCTTTTTGTCCCCAGGAACTAATAAGAGAGTTTGCTATAAAATCTGTCACTGCAGAAAAAATCTGAATGCCTCAAATTCAATGTTGCTGCTAATCATTGACCATCTGAGGCTCTAATAATAATAATAATAATAATGATTATTAAATCCTCCTTGAATTGCATTTTATGGAAATTATGAGTTTTTGTATGTTTTTCAATTAAAATACTGTGGAGCAAACAAACTGGCATTTAGAGGGTTAAAATGGTAAATATATGTATTTCAGGCTGAAGTTGATTAAAAAGATTAGCTCATTTAAAGTGGAAAATATTAACATGTTATTTTTACAACAGTTTTTGGGCAGGGGACGATTTTGGTTGTGAGGGACGATTGAGAAGGTTTTTTTTAAGGAACTCTTAAGGGTTAACCTGCCGCCTGTAGGGGGCGCGAGGGTCTGATTTCTGGAGCAAGTCTTCATGCTTTGTGAGGCCGACGATGAGCTGACGTTCCCTTCACGCCGGATGTTTTAACAGTGAAAACTCTGGAATATTCAGTTTTTGTGATAAAAAAAGAAACAAGTTTAGCTCTTGAACGTCACACCAACGAGCTCTTCCCACATCCACTTCCTGTTTCCCTTTTTTGAATCCATCTGGTCTGGTTGTGAGAATGCGAGTTGCCGTGTGTGTGAGCGAGGGGGCGGAGCTTCCTCATTAGTTTAGGGGCAAAGTTGATTCTTCTCAGCTACTTTGTGGGCAGACGTGGAGGAACGTCAGTGTTGGTGCAGATCCCGGGTGGTAATGGAGGGTCACATGCTGCAGAATCCTCAGCTCACCTCAGTCTGGAGGCTCCAGCGCCCCAATGGCGCCACCTGGTGACTGCGTGTCACGCTTTCAGCTGTGTGAAAAGCATGTAGGAAGCACACGAGCTCCACATTCAGACTATTTCTTCACTGCTCGCTTTAAAACAGGGTATCAACAAACAGCAACAAGTGGTGTGTGTGTGTGTGTGTGCGTGTGCAGTTTGATGCAGTGATTTTGTCGAGTTGTGGAGCAAGAGGCAGCGCAGCAGGGCGGCTGTGTGGAGGAAGGGATGCTTTGTAAAATACTGTTAGAGTTATTAGCATTATTGTTGTTGATTGGCGGCTCAGACGGGGGGGAGGAGCCAATTAAAACCTTTGGGATGTAAATCTAACAACTGATGACGGAGGGAGAAGCGAGCCTCGCCTCAGCTGAGACGAAATAGTAAATATTAAGTTTGGCAAAAAATTGGGACCTGCTTTCTCCACAAAATAACAACTTTGAGGTCTGTAACTTTTAAATTGTAACAGTTTTCTAACAAAACTGTGATTTTCCGTTTGAAACTTCAAAGAATTTGATGGCAGAGACTCCGGACGGAGAGAAGATGTGGAGTTTTCCTTCCATGCCGTTCCATCAATCAGTAGATGTTATATACTGTGGCCCTGGCAGGGGTCCCCGGGCCTCATGCTGGGAACCGCAAGAAGCTAGAACAGATAATCACAACAGAAACATGTTGAACTCTACGGCAGAGGGGAGGTCAGAGGTCATCGATGGCGTGCTGTGTCTCAACGGAAACTGATTTTTACTGTGAAGTTTGAGCTGATGTGACGGCGTGTGCGTGTGGCGTGGGCGGCGTAGGGCGGCGGCGAATCGCCAACAATAACTGAGGGCGTAACTGTAGTTTTTTGCGAGTGATTCTCACCGACTCTCATTTTTAAGGCACCGATCAAGTCGTTTGTACTCAACATCATCGGATATCAATCAGCCTGATCGATTGGTGCATCTCTAATCCTGCATTGTTTTTCTAACTTTGGTTGTTTTTTTAAATAAAGCATCTTCAATCTGCAGAGCGTCTCGTAATGTTCCTTCCTCCAGACGGTCGGACGGACGGACGGACGGACGAGGCGGAGCAGCTGATCCAGAGCCGCTGCATGTTCACGTTTCTGCTCTTTGTCGCGCCATCGTCCTCACCTGCCGCAGGTCACATGACTCAAAGCGTAGATCCCCGATAGACGCCCGCGTTTCTGTCGGATGTGATGATGTTCTGGCTCAATAACGAGACAAAGTTAAAGATTTTAGCTCAAACACATGAGTTTAACTGTCAGGTGTAACACTAGTGGTTAGATTTTCTCTGCAGTAAAAGTTTGTAACATTGAAGAACTTTTTCTTCTGTTATGGGTTGATTTTTTTATATTTATCATTTCTTATGTATATTTGTTTTTTAAGAAAAATAATAAAAGGGAAAATTATCACGCGCTTGTTGTCTTCTATTGCTTCACAGTGTGACGACAAAACCATTTGTTCAGACCCGACACACACTTTAAATTACAAAATATTTATGTACAAAAACAGCATCATTAATACAAAAGGTTTGGAAAAAGTGCACAGAAAAAAGGGATGAAACAACATGACGCACTATTGCTTTGGCCCAATCAGTGGGGATTATGAAAACACTGCAGACATAGAAGTTAGTGTTAGTATTTGCGTACCTTCTAGCTAGCTAGCAGCACGCAGTCCGTTCCTGTGTTCATACAACAAGGGATTTACCTCCGGGCGAGGACTGAAGACACCTGCACCCTCAGAAGATCAGTGTTTCAGATTCAGAGTTTCTGTCAGTGTTTGTCCGACCTGGACCATCTCAGTGTATCTCCATGTGCAAAATGAGTGTGTGTGCAGACAGCAGCTGTGTGTCGGGTCGTACTCGGGGGATGTGTGTCGGTTTAGTGAAGGATGAACAACATCCACCCACATAGCAAAACTGGTGTGGCTCAGTTCTGGCTCCTAAACTCGGCCCACGCACCGCAATGAATGACGGGCCTTTTGAGGCCCATATCTGCTTGCCAGAGGTGGACCCTACATGGGTCCCCACTGGTCCAGATTTGGTCCACATGTGGCAAAAAAAGCTTGAGCTTTTGTACTCCAGATCTGGTTTGCCAGAGCTGAGCCAGCACTGGACCAGCTGTGGTCACTGTATGGACCAGCACTGGACCAGCTGTGGAGACTGTATGGACCAGCACTGGACCAGCTGTGGTCACTGTATGGACCACACTGGACCAGCTGTGGTCACTGTATGGACCAGCACCGGACCAGCTGTGGACACTGTATGGACCAGCACTGGACCAGCTGTGGACACGGAATGGACCAGCACTGGACCAGTTGTGGACCCACTGTTGTCCCTGTTATGGTCCAGCACAGTTTGAGCACTGGCACCAGATGCCTCAAGTATCCAGACTGGACAGTGATTTGGTTTTTGTGGCCCATATGAGTCCAACCACAATGGGTCCACATGTGTCATGCCACCATCTAACCATTGCCATCATTGCCAGACCTGGACCAGATCATGTGACCAGTTGCCAGATTGGGGCCAGAATTGGGCCGAACCTGTTTGCTATGTGGGCAGGAAATCAACGAGCCTCCAAGATGCATTTCAGCATCAGACCAATCACAGGGTTTGTTTTGAACCTCAAACATCGCAGCAGAGTTGATGAGTATACCGGCAGAATCGTTCAGAGTCTCTTTCCTGGTGCTTCTCTCCTTGTCAGCTGGAATCAGAGCTCCTCGTCGTCCTCGCTCACCATGGTGTCCAGCTCCTTGTCCTTACGCTCGGCGCTCTCTGTGACAAACTCCCGCTGCTGCTCCTCCAGCTCCCGCAGCTCCCCCTGCAGGCGCTCCAGGTGAAGCGCTCGGCGGTTCCTCAGCAGGCGGCCCGGGAACGGGTTCATGTCACAGAAGGCAATGTTGGTCAGCTTCCTGCAAGGACGGGAGGAGTCCAGATTACAGCAGAAGAAGACCAAGATAAGCAGAGCTTCAGAGAGGCCAGTGTGTGCACCTGCTGTCAGAGATGGTCTTGGTGAAAAAGCGCAGGTACTGATAGATCTCCACACTGTCATGGATCTTCAGGAAGTCCTCCTCTTTGTACTTGAAGAGAGCCAACGTGTACCTGAAGATCACCTGGGGAACACAACCACTGATGAAGCTCGTCTCATGAGGTCTGCTGAGGTGTTCTCAGCGCCGTGCCCTGGTTGGCTACCTTGGTGCCCTCGTACAGGAAGGCGTCCCACAGCGGCAGCAGGATGTCGCTGGGCAGGCTCTCCACGAAAACCACCAGGAACCAGTTGAAGGTGATGAGAGACACGTCGATGCTGTGGTCCTCAAAGTGAGCAGCCAGCCGCGGGAGCTTCTCCGCCATGAAGTCCTTCAGCACCCGCTGGTCCGCCTACACACACAATCAATCAATACAACCTCCAGAGACTGCAGCAGAATGAAAGTTCTTGACAAGGACTTCCAACCTGAGAGGCCACCAGGTCCTTGGTGTAGTAGTCCTGAGGCATGATGGCCTCCACCACAGCCACCACACACCAGAAGGCGTCTTCCTCACTCTGGAGGACCAGCAGAGCAATGGCTGCCAGCCTAACACCAAACATCACACCAGAACATGTGATGTTACATCGTACCTCCAATGGTATCTGTGCGTGTGTGTGTGTGTGTGTGTGTGTGTGTGTGTTTACCTGTTGAGGCCCTGGCAGTAGCCCACAGCAGGGTTCTGCCAGGAGAAGGCCAACAGGATGCGGCGGAGCTGCTGGAGGGCGGGACTGGAGGGCGAGGAGAAGTGGTGGTTGGTGGTGAGGGTGCGGTGGAGGTCCAGCTGGATCTGCCTGGAGGCCGGGTGTGGAGACGTGCGGCTCTTGTCACACAGCTGAAAAAAACACAGCAGCTGGATTACTGTCACAAGACTCGGGTCGCCACTCGGAGTTGGCGGTGGCGGCGGCGGCTGGCGTCCGCTCACCTCTTGGTAGCGCAGCGGGTGGCGCTCTCTGACGGTTCTGGTTCTGGTGTGGACCAGCCAGCGCCACAGACGCTGGCGGTACTCCTGAGGGACGCCGCCACGCAGCAGACCTTTGAGCTCCGGAGAAGGGCAAAGGTCGTCGTCTGATCGGCCCGCCAGATACTGAGCCCAGCGGCTCACCAGAGGATGCTCCATGGCCTCCTGCAGGAGCCACACACACACATATTTAGGTATTTAGTTTTTACCCTACCTTTGGGGACTGACTTTGATTTTCTGGAGACTTATACACAACAACTATTTGCCAAACGCTAGCCCGAGGCTAGGGTTAATTAATGCTAGTCTTTGACTGACCGTAGCTCCTGACCAGAAAATGCCAGAAGCCTGAAAATAGTGCCCCTTACCAGATTTTAGAATGTGCCAAACGCGCTGGTATCCGTCCCGAGTTTCTAAGACCCTCCAGTTCTGGTATACGCATGTTCAAATGATCACATTTGGGCTGAATCTTGAGAACGCAAGGTTGTAGGAGCTCAGGACCCACCTCATTGCACTCGTTGTGCCCAAAAACCTATGGGTAGAACTTGGCCCCATGTCTCTACGACCTTCCGTTCTCTGAACCCTAATCCTAGTGGGAGGCAAATTAGGGTTGAGAAACCCTAACCCTAACCCTAGCTCGGGAGTTAAGGCTTGTCTTTGACTGACCGTAGCTCCTGACCAGAAAATGCTAGAGGCCTGGAAACAGTGCCCCACCCCAGGTTTTAGGACGTGCTGAACGCGCTGGTATTGGTCCCCAGTCTCTACGACGCTCCGTTGCGGACATGGCCTTTGCCCCCCTTGTCATTGCACTTTTGGTAACCCTAATTTGGAAAGACTCGCCATAACTTGAGATGCAAATGTGCTAGCGACACCAAACCAGCGTCTACCCCCATATTTTCAGGGCTGCCGAACACAACGGTCTTCGTCCCGAGTCTCCAGGAGCCTCCAGTGCCGAGATACGCGTGTTCAGACAATCATAAATAGGCTGTATCTCGAGAACGCAAGGTTGTAGGAGCTCAGGACCCAGCTCATTGCACTCGTTGTGCCCAAAAACCTATGGGTAGAACTTGGCCCAATGTTTCTACGACCATCCGTTCTCTGAACCCTAACCCTAGTGGGAGGCAAATTAGGGTTGAGAAACCCTAACCCTAACCCTAGCTCCCCCCATATTTTCAGGGCTGCCGAACACACCAGGCTTCGTCCCGAGGCTCTAGGAGCCTTCAATGCTGAGATACACAACGTTTTTTGGCCATTTCGAGGGTCAAAATCCCTAAAAATATTTGATAGCTCATATGTAGCTTTCAGGCTGAAGCTGATTAACAAGACTGACTCATTTGAAGTTGGAAAACATTTCAATATATGACATTTTCACAGCAGTCTTTTGGAAGGAGACGCTTTTTGTCCCCAGGAACTAATAAGAGAGTTTGCTATCAAAATCTGTCACTGCAGAAAAAATCAGAATGCCTCAAATTCAATATTTGCTAATCATTGACCTCCTTCAAATCAATTGCATTTTATGGAAATTATTAGTTTTTTTCAGATTAAAATACTTGCATTTAGACGGTTAAAATCCCCCCAATCAATTAATAATTGACATATATTTTAGAATAAAGTTGATTAATCAAAAGTTTAAAAAAATACTAAGATATGTTATTTTTACAGCAGTTTTAGGGGGAGGACGTTTTTCCTTCTGAGGGACGATTGAGAATGGTTTTTTTTCCAGAGTTCAGACCTGGTGCAGCAAGTTGTGTGAGCGGATCTCCAGTGCCTGGATCTTGGCCAGAAGCTTCATGTCTTCCACCTCGTAGTCTGGGATGATCTTAAAGCCGTACTCATCGTGATGCCTGAGGAAGCAGAGAACATCTTCATCGAGCACCAGGTGTCACATGGTGTCCAGGAGAAGCAGGCACCTACTTGTTGGTGTTGAGCCTGATCACACTCTTCAGCTCTCCTTTGAGGGCGTCCTCAATCATCTTCTGCACCGCCCCCCGCTGGACCGGATCCAGAGCTTTGTTCTCCTGCAGCTTCCTCAGGATGCCCAGGTATCTGCTCTCTACCTGGCAGTTACTGGCCTCCAGGTTGGCGCACTGCAGCCAATCAGAGGGCAGGAAAAGTGTCAGCGAGCAGGAAAGGAGAGAAGGAAAAAAAGCTCCAGCGCTCCGAGTCGGACCCACCTTCACCATCAGACTCTTCTGCTGCTCCGAGCTGTTCCGCCACAGTTTGGTCAGCTGGTAGATCTCAGAGTTCAGGAACTTGGTCTGAGTCTTGTAGGCCTCGATGTCGTCCTGAAGGCGTGGAGGCTCAGTGTCAGCACTGATGTGGACCAAAACTCATATCCGATATATTATCTATACTATAGATATACAATATATATATGTACAAATATTTGTGTGGGTGAAATGTTCAGTCGCAGTCGGATATGACAACATGTGGTTTTATTGAAACCAGCTATTTCAATGAACAGCTGCAAAAACAAATAAAAGGGTTTCTTCGACTGGTTCAACCTCAGCTGTTCAAATGACACTTAAACATAAATACTTTAGAACAAAAGGAGTAACTTTTTTGAAATGTTAAAGCTCCATGTGAGGTGCAGATTAAAAACATCTAAATGAAAATAGCCTCAAAAACAAAATATGCCCCTTTTCTTTTTTAATAAATATGAGAAAAGTAAAATATCTGTTAATCTTTTTTGTTTAGTTTGACAACTGAATGGCTTATTGAAATATGATCGCAGATTTTCCTGTCCTTTATAACAAATATACTATATAGGGTTATAATAAATATTTAAACGATATGGTCTCATTGCATATCTTGTTTAAAAAATATCGGTATATTTTTTAAATTGTTATATCTCCCAGCCCTGTCAGCCTGAGCCTCAGAGTAGCAAAGTTGAGGAATGTTCCTTTAATGTGTCTAACTAAAGTGGCACATTGGTGCCCTCTGCTGGACAAGTCCAAAAAAAGCGGCTTCATGAGATGAAAACAAAGTGAGGGACTTGATGATATTTTTCACCTTGAGGTTCTCGATGTGCTGGTGCAGCTGTTTGAGGGAGTCCACGCTGCCGGTGCAGGTCGGGACGCAGCGCGGCGGCTCCGACAGGCAGGCGGTGACCTGATCCGACAGCTTAATGATCACCTGGAGGGGAGCAGAAGAAGGTTAGAAGGTGGTGGAGAAACACACAAACACAAGAACGATCTCTCACGGTTCAGCACCTCCTGCTTGGCATCGTTCTTCTCCATCAGCATCCCGATGTTCTCCTGCAGCTCCGCCACCCGGGCGTCTCTCTCCGCCAGGCTCCTCCTGGCTGACTCCGCCTCCAGCTTGGCCTCCTCCAGGCGGCTGCGCAGGTCGGCCGCCTGCCGCTCGCGGTGCCGCAGCAGCTCCAGCCGCTCCTGCTCGCCCTCCGCCGCCAGGAACTCGGCGCAGGTTCGCTTCTCCAGCTGAGCCGCTTCCAGGGCTTTGTGGAGGAGCCACACCAGCTCCTGCGTGACACACACACACGCACATCAGTGTGTCAAAACAACCATGTTGTTTTTTGGAGCAAAACACTTTATCCGTGTGACTCCAGCAACTAGACAGAACTACTTTCTGCAACACCGGAACTGGGCCGGAACTTACGGGACGCAGTGGAGGAAACGTCACTGCTGGTGAAGCTCACTGATGGTGAGGAGCTCATACAACTCAATGTCAAAAACATCCAACTATCCCTTTAAAAATTAGCGACATTATTCAAAGAACATAAATGTCTCTGCAGCTTGTGAGGCGTCCTGCTTCACTTCACCCTCGGGGGAATTTTCACCATCTGTGCAGACTCACAGCAACTTGAAATGACATCACCAGCTTCACGGCGGCGACTTACCAGGTCTGCATTTCTTAAATATAACAAGAGAGGATCAGCAAATTGTTTGTTTTTTCTTTCCCTCGAAATGTACAAAACCTTCACAGTGCGCTCAGCTGTTTCAGGTCGATGTTTGATGATGTCATCACCTTCTGCGCTTTGACCTCCTCCATCAGCATCTGTTTGTCCTGCTGCAGGCGGGACGTGCGCTCAGAGGACAGCGTGTCCCTGCGGAACACCGGCGAGGACGGCAGGGTGCGGTTCTTCCTCCTCCACTGGCTGTCCACCAGCGTTGGGGACGCTCGTCCCTCAGCTGAGGGCGTCTGAGCTACTGGATCAGCTG
>CAESWR010000105.1:218241-230197 GCA_903171835.1 Mullus surmuletus | reverse complement strand
GGACAGGAAGTGACTAAATGTATCTGTATCACAAATAAGTCCTGCATCAAAGCGCTTATGAGCCAAATACGTCCAGGTCCTGACCCATAAATGTACAAGAGGTGAAGCACTGCAGCGGTGTAGTGTGTACTTATACTACAGTACTTATACTGCACTTTATGTACTGCTATTGCTACTTACTAGTGTTGTTGGGGACGGTTGGTGTTGGACATTCAACATGAAACACACTTTGGCCCCACTCCTGAGATGACCTCTTCCGAAGACTGTGGACCGAGTTTCTACACACACACACACACAAACACAGGTTACACACACACACACACAGACACACAGACACACAGACACACAGACACACAGACACACACACACACACAAACACACACACACACACACAGCAGCAACATTAGACACTGGGATTGATGGGAAATGTCCTCTGAACACGTGACACGGCGCCACTCACTGGATCTCAATCAGCGGGTGTTTGATGGACATGTTGGCGAGCGGCGTCCGCTGAGTCGGCACGTTGGCCGCCTCCTCCCCGACCAAACCCATTGGGCTCTTCAGCAGCGGCAGGAAGTCATCTGCAGAAACAGGAAACGAGGTTGAAACGAGGTTGGATTCTGGTGTTTGAAGGCTGCCATGCCGCGCGCAGCCTCCAGGGGGCCACGGTCAGACACACACTCAGACACGTCACAGGTGGAACATGAAACTCTGACTTGATGTTGAGTCGCTGTTAAACAAGTCAGGACATGAGCGGAATTCCTGACAAGCAGGTGCTGTGAGAACCAGGCAGCCATTCTGAGGCCCAACATGGAGCTTCAATCAGTGGATCCACTGTATGTTGGACTCCTGAGGATTTTCCGGAAAGCCCAGCAAATTAAACTTTCACTTTTATTTACATTCCCATGAAAGAGTTCTCACTGTTCTGCGATAGAAAGCCCCATTGTGTTTACTCTGGTTAGAACAAGAGAAACAAATAATCGCCTCAGAATCGCTTTTTTAGGCATTCTGAGTGAGGATTTATTGGGCATTTGTGGGATCAAAGCATCATAACAAACGTGGCAAGCAAGGAACACAGCTGAAGAATAAACCAAGACCCTCAAATTCCCACAGCTTCATCACAGCCTCGACTGCACAAACATTCTACAATTAGACTTGAAACAGACATAAACGAGACATAAAAACAATTTTTATTGAGTAAAAGTATAGTATAAAGAGGCGCCCACCCTCTGCTGGCTGCCGGCTAGTATGACAGCCTCAGACGCGTCAGACCACCTGCTGCACTGATATTACATATTTCCCACATAGCAAACAGGTTCGGCCCAATTCCAGCCCCAATCTGGCAACTGGTGTCACTGGCAAGTGGTTTGTCAGCCAGATGTGGTCCAGGTCTTGCTTATAATGGTTAGATGATGGCATGACACATGTGGACCCATTGTGGTTGGACTCATATGGGCCACAAAAACCAAATCACTGTCCAGTCTGGATACTTGAGGCATCTGGTGCCAGTGCTCAAACTGTGCTGGACCATAACAGAGACAACAGTGGGTCCACAGCTGGTCCATACAGTGTGTCCACAGCTGGTCCAGTGCTGGTCCATGTATGGCTCAGCTCTGGAAAACCAGAAAAAGGTCCAGCTTTCTTTGCCACATGTGGACTAAATCTGGACCAGTGGTGACCTATGTATGGTCCACCTCTGGCAAGCAGATATGGGCCTCAAAAGGGCCGTCATTCATTGCGGTATGTGTGCCAAGTGTGCGTGTCAGAACTGGGACACACCAATTTTGTTGTGTAGGTCCAGGTCTACAAATGGTCTCTCAACAACAGGAAGTGGGCCCCCTCAAACGGCGACTGAACACATCACATCCTGCTTCCTGCCATCCCGCCCAGCTGCACACACCAGTGAGAGCAGACCCACTTTGCGCTCGAAACACTGTGGCATCTGAAATCCAGATCAGCTGATGTTTAATCTGTCACAGTTCAGCTCCAGCACAGCACACTGGTTCTCCTCTTGTTTTCTCGCCCTGCCCTGCTTTTCTGTGTTGGGAGGCAGACGCTTTGTTTCTCAGCTAGAATGACTCAAAGCCGTCACACCGGCTGCTGCCGTCGCCGCTCAGCCAGAAGCTTGGCGGCTGCAGAGAGGTGACCCCGCTGACCCCTGAGGAGGCTGATTCAGAGGGACAGAAACAAGAGTGAAGTTGTGATGCCAGCCGAGCGCACACTCGCTGCTCCCTCAAACCCACTGATGACATCGCTGACGGTGTTTTGGCGAGGAGGAGTGAGTCATAATTTATGGGTGGTGCTCATCCTCAGCTGGGGGGGGGCAGCACACCCGTCTATTTCCACACCAATTCCGGAACATGACTCCATGTGGTTGTGACACAAGAGTCCTCAGCAGTTATTTCCGTGTAGTCGCACCAGTGAAAACCATCATCAGAGCAGTGAGAGCGGCTACAGCTGTTAGCCTCGTTAGCTACGTTAGCTTCTCACCTGCTGTGTTGTTGTTGTTGTTGGTCGGGTCCAGACAGGCGGTCATCTGCCGGTGCTGCCAGCGCTTCACCTGCAGCTGCTGCAGCCAGTAGAGCATCAGCTCCTGGGTCACGGCCTGGGGGGGGGGGTTCAGATCAGCTGTGCCTGCTCGTCCCTGCTGATGCTAACAGCCTACTAGCTACTAGCATACCTGAGTGGCATCAGCTGAGTCTGTGGGACACACTGCAGCGTGTGTGTGTGTGTGTGTGTGTGTGTGTGTGTGTGAGTGAGTTGGGGGGGTGCCCAGGCCTCCCCTCTCCCCTGACAGTGTTCTTTAAACAAAGTCGAGGACCAGCTGAGGCCCCTGCAGATCTCAGCATGCATCTTTGCGTGACAGATAAGTGTGTGTTTTGTCAAGATCGGCGATGCTACATGTTTCACCTCCTTACATGGAGAGAGAGAACGAGTGACGCTCGGCTCCAGCTCGCTCTCCCTCGATGCCCCAACAATACTTTCCCAAGCTTTGAAAAACAAATCTGCTGTTTGTTTTAAAATAATGGGCATCAGCAGCAACTTTGAACATCATTCAAATTCAGGAGGAAAAGGACTCAAACCCGTTAAAATCAGTCAAATATCCTCAAGAGGAGGAGCCGACTGACATCAGCTCCCGTGAGCTCCTACCTTGAGGATGAAGGTGCGTTCAAGTGTCTTGATGTGGAAGGTGCCCATCTCAGCCTTCAGCGGGAAGGTGAAGGTGGCGCCGCTGAGCTCCACCCTCCCCAGCGGCGTCACGTCCTGCGGCGTGCGGTAATAGAAGAGTTGGTTCTTCTTGTCCTCGTAGGTGAACCAGCGCTGCTTCCAGGCCTTCAGAGGGCCGCCCTGCTTCTGAAGGAACCCGCACAGTTTGGGCTGACATGAAGAGAGCGGCACGGGGCGGGGCCACACCTGGTCACCCACCTCCTCCATGGTGAGGGGCGGAGCCTGCGGGGGCTTCAGGTGATCAGGAGGAGGAGCTTGTTGGGTCTTCAGGTGATCAGGAGGAGGAAGAGGCTGGGTAATGTTCAGGTGATCAGGAGGAGAAGCTTGAGTCTCAGCTGTGACTGCAGCAGGTGTCTCTGTTGGACTCTGGCTCTTCTGCTGGACCTCAGGCAGGTTTGCCTCCTGTGGTTCCAGATCTGGTTTGTGGCAGAGAACAGTTAAAGGTTCCGTTCTTTGTTGCTCCGGAGAGACGTCGCGGTTCGGAGGATCCTCTGGATGAAGCTGATCTACTGGATGAGAAACAGGTTCTTGCTCTGTAGAAGCCAGAGCTGGTTCTGACTGACCTCTCTGAGAAAGAGAATCCGTCTCTCCGGTTTTCTGGTTTTCTCTCAGAGGATCCTGGTGGGCTCTGGTGAGATCCAGTGGGTGCGGTTCTTCTACAGGATTCTGGTGAGCCTCAGCTTGACCGTGGTGGACCTCAGAGGGACTGTGCTGGGTTTCAGTGGGACTCTGGTGGGCCTCCTCAGGAGTCCCTTTGGTGTCTGCTGGATTCTGGTGGGCCTCCTCAGGAGTCCCTTTGGTGTCTGCTGGATTGTGGTGGACCTCCTCAGGACTCTCCTGGGTGTCTGCTGGATTGTGGTGGACGACCTCCTCGGGACTCCCTGTGGTGTCTGCTGGATTGTGGTGGACCTCCTCAGGACTCTCCTGGGTGTCTACCGGACTCTGCTGGGCCGCTGCCAGACCTTCTCGGGTCTCTGTTGGACTCCGGCGGCCCTCAGCAGGGTTTTGATGAGCCTCGGCCCTCTGCAGGTCTTCGCCAGGACTCAGCTGGTTCTGGGACCCAGTCAGGCTTTCTGACTGGTCTCTGCTCTGCTGGTCGTGGTCCTCAGAAGACGGGATCCAATCAGCTCTTTGATGCGTCTCCTGGTCTTTGGCAGGAAGTGAGCCAGACGCGGGAGCTCTGGGATTTCCTGCCAAGCCAATTTCATCCATCCTGCTGCAAACAAGAACACACACGCACACACACACACACACGTACACATCACACACACACATCGGTTAATGATGTTTATGTCACTGACTCAGCAAGACTTTGTATGAGAAAAACTGAAAATGCTGACATATTAGCTCATAATATTTGTATATGTACAGTATATATATAAAGAGAGAATATATAAATACACTCCTCAAAAAAAAGTTCAGAAACGTTACACACAGCTAAACGCGTGGGTAACGCCCCCAAAAGACGTGCCAAAATCCCTCAAAGACAGTTCGGAAACGTTATTTAAGCCAATGATTTCCCTCCTTTAATAACACCAATTGTTGTTGTATTTGATACGGTTGTAAAGCCCGGTTAGTCTCCTTTACAACGAGGTACAACTTGTAAGGATCGTGCATTCATGGAATGAGCAACACAGCTAAACGTGTGGGTAACGCACCCCCAAAATGTGCCTAAATCCCCTTCAATATTCTCCTGTTGATACTGAAAGCTTTTATTTTGGAAAATGGCAGCGAAGAGACTTTGTTGGAGATAACGGATGCACTGTAACATGATTTACAATGAAACCACAAATGAATCATGTACTTTTATTATCCCGTTTTTTCAACTGCTGACATGCAGAGCTGATAAAATAGTCAGCTGATAAGAGAGATAGATTCCCCGACTGGGAGGCTGCAGCAGAGGAGCCCAGTTCTTCCCCTGAAATCTGAAGGTTGAGAGGAAACGATTTGCACGGTAATGAACATAATGACAGGAAGTGGGCCGGACTCCGAGCGTCAGAGCGCCGGCCGGCCGTCCTCACGAGCCGCGCAGCCTCCACTCACACCGTCTCAAATACTGGAGCTCCATCCAAACATCTGCAGGAAAAATCCCACATCACGACGGGCGGGCGCTGCCGGCCCGACAGGAAGTGATGTCATTGTTATGTGCACCCACACACACACTACACACATATGCACTGTACAATAAACCCTCATTCATAGTCATAGTAATTACTCTATTTAAGGCATGTGTATATATTGTTTACATCCTGTTTTATTGTATTTTCCTTCTCTTCTTCTTCTTCTTTATTCAGTATTTTATTGTGTTTATTGTGATTTGTATTAAACCCGACTGCTGCTATGACAACATCATTTCCCTTCAGGGATTAATAAAGTACTCCATCTATTCAACATGTTGGCCTCAATTATGACAGCAAGAGTACGCAAATACTGCACTTCCCCCAAAGTACAACAATAATGTGCTTTATCAGCTTGATGTAGTTGTATTATGACAGTAAAATATATAAATAAATATTCTCCACTGAGTGTTGTACCACATAAAAGTTAGGCATTATAATCTTCGAGGGGTGGAAGTGCTGCAGTATTTGTACACCGGCTTTGTCTTGCCACGGAAGGAAAGCAAGTACACGTTATTAGGTTTGTGTTGAGCGGTGACGACACAGTACAACGGTATGAAAGTTAAAGTACTACAGTTGTCTTCACATACTTTAAGGAGTACACACATTTACAGGTATTTAAATTGGCCAGTGACAGTTAAAGTACAAGGGTGGTAAACTTCATGATACGGCACTGAAGGTACATAAGTAATAAGTATTCTGAATGTGGTAAAAGTACACAAAATGTTTGGAGCTCACCTGGAGGGGCGTGGCCTGAACACACCTCGCTGCTGCAACTTGTGTTTGAGTGACATCTGCAGCAGCTGAGCACTCAGGGAGGAAAACAAGCCGCAGTCTGGAGCAGCTGTTCTTTCTTCTCCTTCTTCGTGTTCACTCCATGTTCCCTTTTCTTCCTCTGTGGTTTGTGTAGTTTTCGCCACGTTCTGTCCAGAATCCGCCTCCCTTCTCTTCCTGATCTGTCGCCTCCAGCCGGTTGAGCTTCTCTCAGCTCAAGTCAAAAACACGCCGCGAGCCGGATGAGCGGAACGTCCGGGCGGCTCTTTCAGAATAAGACGGCTGTGCCCTTTCGCAATAAATGTTGTTGCTAGTTGTTTGGTTTTTTAAAAGGTTTTTTTTTACTTTGGTAACCCTTAAGAGTTCCTGGGGACGTTTGTTTTTCTGTTTTTTTTTTTACTATTTCGAGGGTCAAAATCCCTAAAAAAGAATTTGATATTTGATATTTATCTTTTAGGCGGAAGCTGATTAACAAGACTGACTCATTTAAAGTTGGAAAAAATATTGATATATGATATTTTACAGCAGTCTTTTGGAAGGAGACACTTTTTGTCGCCATAACAAACTAATAAGAGAGTTTGCTATAAAAATCCGTCACTGCAGAAAAAATCAGAATGCCTCAAATTCAATGTTGCTGCTAATCATTGATCATCTGAGGCTCTAATGATAATAATAATAATGATCAGTAAATCCTCCTTGAATTACATTTTTTGTAGTTTTTTAAAATTAGAATACCTTGGAAATACGTAAATAAACTGGCATTTAGAGGGTTTAAATCCCCCCAAATAAATAATATTTGATAGTAGTAGTTTTCAGCGAGGGGACCTTCATTTTTTCTTAAGGGTTAACGTTTAAACACATGACAGGAGCTTCTGTTTAAAATAAAACTGAAGGAAACCCATTTAGAAGCCGCTGCTGAGTCTTCACTGCCACCATTTCACAGGGCTTTAAATCCTCACACGAGCTTCCTGTGTGTCAAAGAAGTATTCAGACTCCTCTTTGCTGCTCTTTAAAACGGTTAAAAGGTATTCAGCCCAAATATGTGGCAAACAGCTGGGCGGGTCAGGTGGGTCACCTGGGTTCACCGCCAGCCATGTTTGCATGATCAAACCCCCAGAAGCAGAGTTAGCAGAAGCACACGCGTGGCTCACGGAAGCATCAGAACACATGTTTTTGTGAGGAAGGAAATAAAAGGAAAGCAGGAGAGGTCGAGGTTGTGGTTTGACTTCTTCACTCTGAAATGCTTCTCTGAGGCTTTCAGGGGGAGCTCTAAAAAACTGTCCACTGTGTCCTATCTTCCCCACAATGAGGTGCCGAAAATGAAGAAAGAATAAACGTGTCGTGGCTGTGTGTGTTTATTTCCTTGTTAGATGTTCATTTTTTTTCAAAACATTCGTCTTAATTCAATAACATAATTGCACGTTTCCTGCTGTGGCCGTGCGGGTGCTGGACTAGAATTGCTAGATTTACGACACCACCTGAACGCCTCATTTGTTTGGACATTTAAAAAAGCTGTTTTGGCGGGATTTGGATGTATTTTTCTGAGATATCGAAAATAAGCAGCCGTCATGACGACAACAGAGAAAGTACAGCACCAGTAGCTACACCTGGCAGTGACGGCATAGATATATGTTATATAGATGAAAGCCACCGTGTAATTCAAACCCTGGCAACAATCAATGTCCGGAGCTCCACATTTGCTCAAAAACCGTCTTGTCTCTTCTTAAAAACCAAATACGTTGGTGACCTGAACTCGTGTGAACTTGCTGCTTGCGCTCGTCCATCAGTACAGACTGAATCTGAGGGGGAAGCCAGACCGGATCCTGCCAGTCTCTCTCGGCTCTCCCCGAACTCCACTGTCACGGTATTTCAGACCTGGAGTGGGAACATTCTTAAGTTATTGTTGTTGTTGTTCAGCTGTTTTTCTCTCAGTACAAACAGAAGGCTCACAGCTTGGTGCAGCTTCGTCTTTTTTATTGATGCAGAAACAAGCTAGAGGTGATTTAATTTCATGGACAGTTAATCAGTTGATATCAGAGACAATCAGAGACAATCAGAGACAGTTAATCAAGTGGTCGGCTGAGTTAATCCTTCATCTTCTTGCTCAGTCGTGTGACCTCAGTTTCTTCGTCAGAGTGACGCCTCTTCACGGCACCTCCCTGTCAGACACATTGCGCTGACTGGACTTGGACAGCAGGGTGAGCTTTGACCTCTGCCCTGATGAGGACTCCACGTTCTCCAGAGAGGATGGTTTGTCCCCGGCGTCACCACGGCAACAGAGAACCTTCCTGGCCTTCTCCCTGAACTCTGTCGACACGTAGTAGTAGATGAAGGGGTCGATGCAGCTGTTGAAGGTGCTGACCGCCAGGCTGACCATGTAGGGGACGTAGAGGTCCTCTCCGTCTCTGTCCAGCGAGCTGTCGGCGTAGGTGAGCAGGAGCAGGATGTTACTGGGCAGCAGGCAGACGATGAAGACCACCAGCACCAGCACTGTCACGCGGACGGCGTGACCGTAGCGCTTCCCATTGGCCAGCAGCGTCCGCAGCACGGCCGTGTGGCAGAACACGATGCAGATGAAGGGCAACACGAAGCAGAAGGAGAACAAGGTGACAAAGTAGGGCAGGAAGAAGTTCTCCTGCTCGTCCCCGGGGAGCGCGTCATGGCAGGTGGTGATCTGCAGCGAGTCCAGCACGTACGTCTGCTGGGAGACCAGCAGGGGCAGCATGGCGGCCAGCACCACCACCCACACCGCCACCGTCATGTACAGGGACATCCGCCGGGTTCGCAGGGTCTTGGCGCCAAACGGATGAACCAGGGCGATGTAGCGGTCCAGAGCCACCAGCGCCAGACACAGCACGGACCCGTACATGTTCCCGTAGAACATCGCCGTGACGACACGACAGAAGGGCTCGCCCAGCTCCCAGTTGTTCCCTCTGAAATGGTAGATGATGCGGAAGGGGAGCGCCAGCATCAGCAGGCAGTCGGTGATGGTCAGCTGGATCAGCAGCACGGTAGATGGCAGACGCTTGGTCCGGAACAAGAGGACCCACAGAGCCACCAGGTTGGCCGGCAGACCCACCGTGAGGGCCAGCAGGTAGAGGACCGGCAGGTAGACGTTGGTTGTCGGAGCCTGGATCTCCTTCAGCTGCTTGGGTTTCAGAGTCGTGAAGGTTTTCAGAGTCGTATAGTTACAGGATGTTATCACCCGGAATCCCCGAGGACCTGCAAACACCAGAGCACGCATCAGTCTGTGGACTCGCAGAGACTAAAAGACCCCCAGCAGTCTCTAGACCGAAACACAGCACCTGTAGACTGGCTAGTAAAAGTAGGTCTTGACCATGACTAGACCACACATCGGTCTGTAGGCTGGAACACAAATACTATGGACTTGTCTAGACTAAGACCTGCAGCGGACTCCACAACACACATCGGACTATGGACTGGCAGAGACTAGAAGACCTCCCAGTAGTCTGTAGACCACAACACACAGCCTGTAGACCTGCTATCAAAAGTAGGTCTAGATCACGACAAGACCACACGTAGGTCTGTAGGCTGGACCACAAAGTCAGACAATGGACTCGCAGAGACTAGAAGACCGCCCCGTCTGTAGACCACAGCACACTTCCTGTATATTTTCTAGGTCTAGTAGGTGTAGATCATGACCCAACCACTCGGTCTGTAGGCACAAAGTCTATGAACTTCTAAAGACTAAGACCTGCAGCGGACTCCAGACCAAGACAGACCAGAACATCCTTCAGTCTGTGAGCTAAGACCAACATTGGTGACAAATGCTCAGGAGGTGACTCAACATTTTTGACTCAACAATACACAGATGAGTCAATATGAGTATTTGTACTTATAAGGACCTTCATGAGCTCATCCCTGACTCTTAAAAAAATCCAACAACAAACAACTGCAATGTTCTTTTATATCTGAAATCACTCAAAAAAATCTGAAATTACCGACAAACTAACTTCCAAACAAACCCAGCAATTTATACTAATCTTCAGCAAAAAACCTTCTAAATAAATTTCCTTCACTTCCACCTCCATGTTTATATGTGTATTCAGTGAGGAGCTTCACTGAAATATATAAACATGAAGGTGGAAGAGATGTTCATGTTCACGTAAACTTCACTGTGATCAACCAAAGTCAGAAACTGTCTTTTAGACCCAGTTGATTGAGTTTTCCTCAGAACCGGAGCCTCCAGCCCACCCGGACCAGGTTCTCACAGCAGGAGCAGAAGCAGAGAGAACTTACGGATGCCAGTGCCGGTGCATTCTTCTGCAGGCGGCGGCGGCGGCGAGCTGCAGCAGACGGGTGACAGCAGGGTGACGAAGAGCACGACTCCACTCAGCAGCCTCATTGCTCACGCTTGCCTCTTACGCAACACCTCGCCTTCTGCTCCAAGCCTCCTCTTCTTCTTCTGTTTTCTTCTTCTGTTTTTTTCCCTCCTTTTTTAAGCCTCTCCTCCAGGTCCTCTAACTTCTCCCTCAGCCGCCGACACTCAGCGTCCCCGTCGACAGGACTGGTCTTCCTCTTCCTCCTCTGTGGTCTCTGGCTGCTGCTGCTGCAGCTCCTCTCCGTGTGCTCCTCAGGGCAGTACTGAGTGCAGTAGAGTGCAGTACTGGCTGTAGTACTGGGAGCAGCAGGCGTCGTACTGGGTGTAGCTTAAGTGTCCGGCGAGAGTCTGCGTCTGTTATCTGATGGAATCCAGATGTGTGTGTGTGTGTGTGTGTGTGTGTGTGTGTGTGTGTGTGTGTGCATGTGTGTGTGTGTGTGAATGTTATGGGATGTGTGTCTTTGTGAGGGCTGGTGTAAACAGCTGCAGATGTATCGTGCATGCTTGGCTCTGACTGGGACTTGTGGGAGGTGCTGAGATGGTTGGACGTAGTGAGATGTTTAGAGGTGCTGTGATGGTTGGAGGTGCTGTGATGGTTGGAGTTGCTGTGATGTTTAGAGGTGCTGTGATGGTTGGAGGTGCTGTGATGGTTGGAGGTGCTGTGATGGTTGGAGGTGCTGAGATGGCTGAAGATGCTGAGATGGCTGAAGATGCTGAGATGATGGATGTGCTGTGATGGTTGGAGGTGCTGAGATGGTTGGAGGTGCTGTGATGGTTGGAGGTGCTGAGATGGTTGGACGTGCTGAGATGTTTGGATGATGGATGTGCTGTGATGGTTGCATGTGCGGTGATGGTTGGAGGTGCTGAGATGTTTAGAGGTGCTGAGATGGTTGGACGTGCTGAGATGTTTAGAGGTGCTGTGATGGTTCGAGGTGCTGAGATGGTTGGAGGTGCTGAGATGGTTGGAGGTGCTGTGATGGTTGGAGGTGCTGAGATGATGGATGTGCTGAGATGGTTGGAGATACTGGGGGAGAAGTGAGCTGCTGTCCAATCAGACACCATCAGATTTCCGTGGCTGAGCCGTAAAACAGAGCCGTGTTGAATGAAGCTTGTTTCTTCTCAGTGTCAAACAGGAAGGAGTGAAGCGGTTTCTGTCAGAGATGAATCCATGTCTCACACGCTGCCGAGCGAAGCAGAAAAAGTCCCTCATCTTTCTCACCATCAGCAGCGTCTTCCTGTAAAACCCACCAAAGAGGAGACCACTCGGCCACCGCTGGTCCTCACAATGATCAGGGGAGTCTACGTGTGTGTGTGTGTGTGTGTGTGTGTGTGTGTGTGTGTGTGTGCGTGTGTTTATGTGGTGTGTGTTTATGTGTCCGGTGAACATTTCTGTCTGAACAAGTTTATTTACAAACAAATCCGCTTCTCAGGATGACGATCAACTGCGCTCGTCCCACGCTGGGGTCAACAAGCCCCCTCTCCTTCACCCTCTCAC
>CAESWR010000105.1:192330-203971 GCA_903171835.1 Mullus surmuletus | reverse complement strand
AAATGTAAAATATCTGCCAATCTTTTTAGCTTGAAGACTGAATATCTATTAAAATCATATTACAGCTTTTCTTCTCCTAATAACAAATATACTATACAGGGCTATAATCAATATCAACTATATGGTCTAATTCCACATCTCATTTTTGATATTGATATATTTTTGATATTGATATATTTTTGATATTGACATATTCCCCAGCCCTAGTTTAGAGCTTTTCGATGTTGTTGTTGTTGTTGATGTTGTATGTTCTAACGTGAAATGTCTTGAATTTTGTCCCAGCAGCTGGTTCTCGGGGACGCTCTGTCCAGCTCCTCCTGTTGTCTTTGTCCTTGACGGTGTTTGACTCACATGTGAACGCCGTCACACGTGTTCCTGGACACGCTGTAACCTGTCGCTTCTGTGTCTCCATCAGCGTCGCCTTGGTGATGCAGCCAAGAAGGCCATCGGGAAGCTTACCACGAGGACGGTGAAAAAAGGAGACAAGGTCTGTGTGTGTGTGTGTCTGTGTGTGTGTGTGTGTGTGTTAGATGCTTGGTGGCGCTTCACACCCTTCTCATGTGGTTCCACTCACGTTTTGAGCCTTGCTCACGGGCACTGTGGCAGCGCCCTGCACATGTGCGGGCCGATGGGCAGTAGGACCCAGAGGGGAACATGTGGAATTTATGTTGTTGACCTTCAAGCTGCAGATGAAGCAGTCAGGAGTGATGGATGTCCACTGACATAAAGGTCAGAGGTCGTCAGATGATGGTGGAGGAAGAACAACATGATGAAAATATAAATCAGAAGTGCCGAGCGGCTGCTGAGGGTTTTGATAGGGTTGATGGAGATGTGGACAAAGTGTCTCTGGATCAGAAAATATGGAAAATAACTATATTTATTGAAGCAGAATCTGAGAGTTTTATTCTTTCGTCAGCACACACTGTTGCGTTCAGCCACTTTAATGTCATCCCTCCCCCTGTGCGTGCGCGTGTGTGTGTGTGTGTGTGTTCCAGGAGACGGATCCAGACTTTAACCACTGCGCGGTGTGTATCGAGGCGTACCAGCTGAACGACGTGGTTCGCATCCTGCCTTGCAAGTGAGTGTGAGACGCTGTCGGAGTTGAACCCGCGTCTCTGTGGGCTCAGATGACGCGTCACTAACACACGCCTCTGTCTGCAGACATGTCTTCCACAAGGTGTGTGTGGACCCCTGGCTGAACGAGCACTGCACCTGCCCCATGTGTAAACTCAACATCCTCAAAGCGCTCGGCATCATGGTGAGTCACCGCTGATTAAAACAACGGCACACTTCGGTTCTGATGAGTCATTCCTGATTTAAACAACAGTGAACTCTGGTTCTGATGAGTCACCCGGCAGCAGCAGCAGCAGCAGCAGCAGCAGGTGTGCGTTGCCATGACGACGGTGCTGGAGTGAGCGTGTCCTCTTGTGTCCTCAGACCAGCCTGCCCTGCGTGGACAGCGTGGTGCTGGACGTGGAGCGTCTCGGCATCAGTCAGGCGTCCAGCAGCCAGAGGACGACTCTGAGCGAGAGCAGCCAGCCGGCCATCAGCCTGGAGCCGCTCAGCCCCCCCCACCCTGAGGCCACGCCCAGGACACCTGCTGACATCACCATCGCCGTGACCAGTAAGAACCCAGAACGCCAAACAGGAAGTGACCGCTGTTTCCTCAAGTGACCTACGCCATGCCAAGGTTTTCCAAAACAAACCAGCAAGATGCACAGCGGCGGTTAGCGCGCTAAGCTAGGAACCTTCAAGTGGTTTTTCTGGACCCACACCAAGCAGTCCTGAACCGTGGAGAACGTGATGCAACACACTGTGTTGGCTTTCACTTCGGTCCGACCAAAGCATACAAGCAAAACTTGGCAATTCATTCCACTGTTTCCAAACGCCCAAAAAGGGCGGACAATAGCGCAGCTTCGTAGATGGTCTTCGTAGACCATCTCTTCTTTTATTATTTTTTTTCTTTTATATTTTTTTCATTTTCCTGCGCAAAGATGTGATCGGATCTCAGTCAGATCTCAACGTGGACACTGAATAAGCATGTTAATGGCAGGTGTAAATGCTGTCCAACATTCTATCCAGATACAATCTGCATCAAAGACGCATGTGTGGAGATCTTTAGATAGATAGATAGATAGATAGATAGATAGATACATAGATAGATAGATAGATGCTGTATTGTCTGTCCCAAGTGGTGACAGAAATTCTTTTTGACAGAACAAACACAGTACCACCAAGACCAGCATCAGCATTAAAAACACATGGAGGGAAACGTAAGGTGTTAATTCCTCTGACCTCTGTCATCAGTTCCAGCCTAGGGATCCGAAGCCCCAGAGGGGAAATAAGAAGAACCATGATTTGATAATGTGGTTTGGTGAGACGCTGCAGAGGCTGATGGGATTTTGTTTGTTGTCGTGCCATTCCTCTAATAGTCCACTAGGTGGAGACAGCCGTGTAAGCTCGACTTTAGTGAAGGTGATAAACAGTCTGAGAGTGAAAGTATTATTCACATGTTTTCTGGGTTTTCAGTCTTAAGTAAGACGACAGTTGTTGTGATGTCAGCTGACTCTTCTTCTCCTCCTCTCACCAGGCGGGCACTTCTTCAACAGGAACTCCATGTCTCCTCGCAGCATCGTCTGTGAGATGGAGCTGCCGGACATCCAGGCCTCCCTGGACCTTTACGATGATAACAAGTCCTGAGGTTCGTTGTCACGGTTACGACCCCCAACGCAGTCCCCCCTGCTGATGGACAGATGACGTCTCCGGATGCAGGAAGTGTTGAAAGAGTGTCTTGTGTGTGTGTGTGCGTGTGTGTGTGTGTGGAGGGGTGGGAGGGGTGGGGGGGGGGTCGGGAACGACGACCTGGATGGACTTTTGATTATTTATCCCATCAGACTGAACTCTGGATCTGGTCTCAGGTCAGACTGGTGTTTGGTTTTCCCAGAAGAAGAAGAAGGAAACAGGAAGTGCAGCCAGTAAATTGAATCTTACAATTGATTTATCCAGAGAACTCGACTCCAGAACCAGGACCTCAACGAGCTTCCCCTGCTTGAACAAAAAGTGGAGACCATCTTTTGAAGTTCCGAGGAAAAGTTCATTAGGAACCAACTGGTTTCTCTCGGTCCTCGGCAATGTTCTTGAAAGGTCCCTGAAGATATTCTGGACTTCCTCCGAAGGGTTCCTCCTTCCACGTTCAACATTTTTGGCCTCCTGAAAAAGTTCCTGTCTCCTAAAAAGATCACTTTTGTGGGATGCTAAAAGGGCTCTTTAGTTCTTGGAAAATTGTAAACTGCTGGAAGATGTCAAGATCCTGACGATGTTCCTGGAAATGCTCCTCACTTCCTAAAAACTTCCTGGAAAATATTCTTAGCTTGCAATGGGTTCTTGGGTTTCTGCAAAGGGTTAATGGGGAGGTTCTTGATTTCTAGAAAAGGTTCCAAGAATTCAGTGAACTATTTCTGCACTCACACAGAGGTTCTGGAAACGTCTCCATGTGGATAAGGTTCTTGGGTTCTTGTCAATGACTTCAAGGTTCATATCAAGGGTTTATGAAATTCCTGAGTGCCTAAATGTTCTTGGAAAAGTTACTGAGCTAGCAAAAAAGGATCCTGCTTTCCTGGAAAAATGGGTCCAAAGACTTATACCCGAGACTGTCCGACCTGAACTGAACTGAACTGGACCAGAACCAGAGTACACCCAAAGAACCAGAACCAGAACCAGAACCAGTGATCCCGGATGTCCTGCCATCACTTAGTCTGAGGTCAGCTGTTGGTCTCCAAACTGACTTGTGAAACACACCTGGAGTCCATCTGACATTCTGATTGGCGGGCCGATTGTAAATACTGACCAAGCTGGTTCTTCCCGTTCCTCAGACCAGAACCAGAGGGAGAACTGGACCCTGATCCTCTGTAGAGACTCTTGAGGAAACAATCATGTTAACTGTAACAGTGTTAACTCCCCTGTAGCAAAAAACGTATTTCTCTGTAAAGAGACATTTTATTTAAAGGACCAGTCCAACATTTCTTTGAACGCTCCTGTTCTCTGTGTTCAGGAACTTGTGAGGTTCCTCAGGGAGACGTTGGTTCCTCCTCCCGAACCCCTCACAGTAACATTGACCTCGTGTTCGGAGGCAGAAACATCTCCAGAGTGCGTCAGAGGAACAATGAGGCACATGGAGCTACTGATGGGAGTTGTTTGTTGAGTCACATGTTGCAGCCAATGATTAGCTTTATTATAAGTGTTCAGTCTGTGAAATCACAACAAAGAAAAGGGAAAAAACTGAGCTCCTTGTAATCTGCAAGCACCCAGTGACACATCGTCATGAGACTAAACCCCAGTTCCTGTCACACAAGACGAAGCAAACAGCAAATCCTCATGTTTGAGAAACCGGCGCTGACAGACATTGTGCATTCTGCTTGGCAAAATATAGTAAATAATCAATGAAATCAGCGGTTGCAGCTCCAGGTTCCATTTGCACCAACTGACTGTAGGTAGACGATATATGCAAAATGCTGATGCCAAAGGTAACAAGTAGTCCGGGCTCTTCACGACATGGAAGGAAACAAAGAGCTCTTGCATGACTTCAATACAAGGAGAAACGTGCCGACATGTCGGCAAGAAGAGAACAAATGTTACGACTCGGTGGTGTTTCAGCCTGAAACGGTGCTGCGTCGAGTAGTAGTTTAGCACAAGGGAGGAAGTGCCATGTTAACGCTCCTATAGGCACCAAATGCAGCACAACGATATAGACTTAAAAAGCTCCACTAGGGTTCAGAGTATTATGGATGTGTGTGTGTGTGTGTGTGTGTGTGTGCGCGTGTGCGTGATTCACTATCCTGTGATTCAATCATTCACCCACACTTTCACAACAATAGCTCAGCACAGAAAACTGGAAATGGAGGGAAACCGCCATCTTGTTTCAGCATGAAGGCAAAGCAGATGTACACCCGTAGCCTAGCCTAGCCTAGCCTATCTTAGCGGAAAGTGGGACAATGCTATCGTAGATTAGCGCCTCAGCTGTAAGCAGCGGGAAATGCTCTATTAGACTAGCAAGTAGACGCCAAACAGAGGGAACCTGCTAGCTTAGCTTTGCCAAGGTGATTAAAATGGCCACAGAGGAGCAGCCAATGCTTCTGGTTCTGCTCCCATTAGCGGACCAACCAATCAGAGGACGGTGACTAAGAGGTGTTTGGCTTTTGTAATGGATTTTGGTTCCCTGGGTTACAGTGATGTCACAACTATAAACGACAGCATTAACAACTTCCTGTGTTTGCACCTTAAAGTGACAACATTTCAGTAAATGAACCTGGATGGAATTTCTGCAGAAATGTCTTCTTGAGGTTAAAAAAAAAAGGCAAAACACCATGAAATCCATCTTTGAATGTTGTGCTTTTCATGCTGATTGTTGATGAAAGAATTATTAGCCTAAAAAAAGTCACCTTTTGCCATACAATCAATAAGTACACAGCCCACCAATCAATCCTACGCACTCCTTGATTCCCATTAAATCTTCATGAAAGAGAAAATAATCAATCCCGTTCAGTGAACAGCAGAGAATCGCAGGGGTTCGAGAAGTGTCGGACTGCTCCTTTAAAGTGTATTAAACAGCTTGTGAATTATTCAGCGTGTACTAATCAGCCCTCGGTGCAGGGACTCATATATAAACAGCATTATACAATCTATATCCTGACTGATCGATCAATATTATCTCTGAAGTGGCCTAATGACGTCCTGCGGGACTCGGAGCTTCTGTCTCTTTGTGTTCTCGTCTCTGTGTCCCAGTTAAGTGATGACGATGGTGACGATGATGATGGTGATGTAACAGGAGGACGATGTGTGTTACGCTTTCAGTTCACTGTGTCTTTTACTGCCTCAGCATTAAAGTGTCATTAAAGTGTCATTATTGCCTTTAACGTGCACGCTGACTCCGTTTGTCCCACACTCACAGCCAGCGCTCGGGCTCGGTTCATCTTCTAATTATTCACTGGTTTACTGTGAAGCTGCAGACGGAGCCAGGATCTTATTAACACAAATACCTAAGATTTATCAAAGTGCCTTTAATTTAATGGGCTAGAAACACGAGTGGCGAGTGTGTTTTTAATGTTTTCAATGATGTTTGTAATGATTATGATTTTAACAGCCCATTCAATTCAAGGCCTTTATTTTTCAAACCCACTTTAAGTGTCTTGACCTGGATTATTTATGCATTTTTGACATAATCATGACATTTTCTCCTCGTCATTGATGCTACGCTGGTTTGAGGGAAACCAGTCTTTTCTTCATCTTTTCTTCCCGCTGGGTGGAACTTTTTCACAGATGTCTGAGACGCTCAAGGCCACACACTGAAATGTGTCTTTGCTCTGGTCGGGCATGAAATGTGAACTCAAGTGTTTGAACCCACACTCGACGTCGCGTCGGTCAGCTCTACATCGCTTCAGTTTCAACACATCTTAGAAGAATCATTGATTATTGACTCTTAATTCTTGCATCACAGAAAAGTGTGTGTTGCTGGAAAAACACACCCAGCTGAGAGACGTCCTTCCTCTCTGGAAAAGGATGTTCTGAAAAGTTAGACTTTGAAGGCAAACCAAAGAAATCAAAGTAAAAAAGGTTATTAATAAAAAACAAACCTTAATTTGAGAGATCAAAGGCAGAGTTTATCAGCTCAGAGTCCAGCTCCTTGTTCTCTCCCTCTCATCTTCCCCTTCATCACCCCTCTGATGTCAAACCTTTACTTCTCACACAAAGAACTGTTGTTTTGAAATGTTTTCCTGGACGCGTCTGATGTCATGACGCAGCGCGCAGAGGGCGTGTCCGCACACGTCACACCCGGAAGTGATGTGCAGTCAGCAGACCCGAGTGAAAACAACATCAGCTCGGTGTTTGTGTTGAAGCAGGCGATCGGAGCGTTACCGGTGGTGGTGTGTTCCCGGTGGTGTGTTACCGGTGTGTTCCCGCTGTGGTACCCGGCCCAGGGCGCGCAGGCCGCGGGGAGCGATGTGGATCCAGCCGGAGGAGGTTCTGCTGGCCGGAGCGCTGTGGGTCTCCGAGCGGGCCAACCCGTTTTTCATCCTGCAGAGGCGGCGGGGACACGGCCGCGGCGGGGGGCTGTCCGGTGAGTCCGGGGGGTTTACGGTCTGCAGGAGCCCCTTAGAGTCCACCTCAGTCCACCTCAGTCCGCCACGTCTCCTCCTGTAGTCCGAGAACCATCCCTTTCCGTTGCGGTCCTCTAGAATCAGCCATGATGGACTCCAGTGAGCGCCACCGTCCGTGCCGGTCCACCACAGTCCACCACCGTCCACCACCTTAGACTGTGGTCGTCAGCACCACTCATTAGAATGCTGAAGTCCACTATGGTCCTCCATGGACTCGTACACTGAAGTAGTCCTTCATGGTCTGCTACAGTTTTTGTTACAGTCTTCTACGGTCCTCCACGGTCCTCTTCACTTCTCCTTATTCTGAGGTTCTGCTAAACTCTTCCGCAGTCCCCTGGTGTCCTCTAGGGTCTGCTGAACTCCTGCTGCGTTCCCCAGACTCACAGTTCTTCATAGTCCTCCCTTGTTGTTGTTGAGTCCATCTGTAGTCCCTTGTAGTCCTCTGCAGTCCCGGAGCAGGGCCCTCCCTGAACCCTGGCCTGGAGCGCTGGTAGTGTCCAGGTTCTGCTCTCGTTGAGGTCTAACCTCAGCGGTCTCTAATGCTCTTCAGTCTTAAGAGCGTTTGTGGTCTCCTTGTCAGCTCCTCCGAAAGGCTGACAGTAGTCGATCACTTGAGTGACTGTGCATTTCCCATTTGTTGCTGCTCATCACAGTTTGTAACAGGAGATGAACCACTTTGAAGAGTCGCAGTGCGGCCGCGCGGCGACGGCTCATCAAAAACAACAAGGGAGGAAACGTAGTCTGAGCTCAGTCACTGTGTGAAGGTTAAATGTTGGATCGAGTTGTTGATAGCTGCTCCTCAACTCAACAGGTGTGAAGTTTAACACCACTCGCAGCTGTTATGATGGTGATGATTCATCAGAATCCAGTCAACTGACAGGAAGTCAGATCTGAGTCCCCGCTCAGCCACTTCCACTCTGTGTCTTGTTGGGGTCGGCCATGTCAGGAGCCATTTCAAAGCGATTAGCTGGGAGAGGAAGTAGCTGATGGTATTTTCATGCTCTGGTCTAGAAAATAGCAGATGTGTTTATGAGATAGTAAAGTGGCTGCTTATGACGGCTGCTGTAGAACCCAAGCAGCTTGTAAACCTCAACGTCGAGCACAAGAAGAAGAGGAAGAAATGTCACTAACCATGTTTGGGAAAAGTTATGAGTGCTCCCGGAAAAGTGCAGGAGCAGCTGGTGTTTTACTGCAGGTGACTCACAAGCTCTGCCTGGTTTCCTGTTCACCTGTGTGCAGGTCTCCTGGTCGGGACTCTGGACGTGGTTCTGGACTCGAGTGCCAGAGTGGCTCCTTACAGAATTCTTCTGCAGACCGCCGACTCTCAAATCTACTGGAACATCGCCTGCGGTGAGTCTTCTGGACTCTTCTGGACTGGACTACGCTGACCCAGACCCAACCACACTGGACTGGACTGGACTCTGTTGGACTGGACTGGCAGCTTGGCCTTGAATGACCCTAAGATGTGTCTTGCAGGTTCATCCAGGAAGGAGATTACAGAGCACTGGGACTGGCTGGAGTCCAACCTGCTGCAGACCATCTCCATTTTTGACAACGATGAAGACGTCACCACTTTTGTCAAAGGGAAGATCTGCGTACGTGTTCACTCTCCAGACCTTTCTCTGTCCCTGTGTGTGTGTGTGTTTGTGTGTGTGTGCGTCTGTCGGTGACCGATGTCTCCTCCTGCAGGGCATCATCGCAGAGGAGAATCGCATGAAGCAGGGGGAGGAGCAGGAAGAGGATTGTGGGAAGTTTCGAGAGGCGGAGCTGAAGATGAGGAAGCTCTTCAGGATGCCCGAAGAGGAGAAGCTGGTGAACTATTACTCCTGCAGTTACTGGAAGGGCCGAGTGCCGCGGCAGGGCTGGCTCTACCTTTCCGTCAACCACCTGTGCTTCTACTCCTTCCTGTTGGGCAAAGAAGGTACGACCATCCAATCACAGGTCAGCAGTTAATGATGTCACAGACAGAGACTCTTTTTGCACACATGCTCCTACAAGGTGGTTTGGAAATGGATGTCTTGTTCTTGGAGAAAGATGCTCTTCATCAGTGCCAGGGGACAGGTGGCCTTCAAACCCACTTTGACATCTTTGATGTACCGCTTCTTAGTGACCCTGGTGGTGCAGTGGACGGAGGTGACCCAGCTGGAGAAGAACGCCACCCTGGTGTTCCCGGAGAGCATCCGCGTCAGCACCCGTCACACGGAGCACTTCTTCTCCATGTTCCTCAACATCAACGACACCTTCAAGCTGATGGAGCAGCTGGCCAACATCGCCATGCGCCAGCTGCTCGACAATGAGGGCTTCGAGGCCGACCGCTCGCTGCCCAAACCCTGCAAGACCCTCAAGAACGTCTCTGCGCTCAAGAGGTCTCACTCTTTGCCGTCACTTATTTTTAGAATAGAATGCGTTTTTCGACAAACATTTCTACGATCAAACTGCAAATGTTTGTTCATTTGTCACCCAGAGGTGTTAAGCCAGTTTCCTTTTGTCGCCGCAGGGATTTGGACGCGCGGGCGAAGAATGAGCGATATCGGACCATGTTCCGGCTCACACAGGACGAGCGTCTGGACGGACACACGGACTGCACGCTGTGGACGCCGTTTGCCAAGATGCACGTGGTCGGCCAGCTGTTCATCTCCAACAATTACATCTGTTTCAACAGCAGAGAAGAAGACCTGTGTCAGCTGATCATCCCGCTCAGAGAGGTATGTGAAGTGCCGCTCTTCTGGTCAGCAGCTAGAAAACAGGCGTGGAGCGGGTGTCAACAAGGGCCTACCCATGATCCTCTGCTCCTCAGGTGTCCATAGTAGAGAAGGCCGACAGCAGCAGCGTCCTGCCGTGTCCTGTCTCCATCAGCACCAAGAACAAGATGAACTTCCTGTTCGCCAACCTCAAGGACAGAGACTTCCTGGTGCAGCGGATCTCTGACTTCCTGCAACGAACCCCGGACAGCTCGTGGGGAGACACCAGCCCGCTCGCTCTGATCGGTTCATCGGTGCGTCACTCACAGGGCGGATTTTGTAGTATGGTATATGTGGTATTAACACTGCCCCCTCTTGTTTTTGTCCTCAGGCGTCCTCCGCCCCCCCCTCGTTGTCCACAGGGTCAGAGTCCGCCCAGAGGGGACGCCATTACCACCCCGGTCTGCCCACAGCCAGCCAGGGGCTTCTGCAGCTCTACCAGCAGGACGCTCCGGAGGACCTGGGACCCAAAGCTGTGAGTTCAAGTCACATTTAACCATGGATGGCTGGTTCTGCGCACCAGTACTGCACCGGTACTGCACCAGTACAAACATTGGGGGTGAGAAGGTGGATTCCTATGAGCTACATTTCCTCTCCTGCAGATGAAAGAGAAGATGAAGGAGGAGGCGTGGAACATCCATTTCTCAGAGTTTGGTCGAGGCGTCTGCATGTACCGAACCTCCAGAACCAGAGAGCTGGTCCTCAATGGGATTCCAGAGCGTCTGCGAGGGGAGCTGTGGCTGCTCTTCTCAGGTAACCACCCACCTGCTCACTCATTCACTCAGCTGTGGCTCTGTGGTCATGTTCTCGTCTCTCTGCGTGTCCCTGCAGGAGCGCAGAATGAGATGGCGACCCATGTTGGTTACTATGGTGACCTGGTGGAGCAGGCCATGGGGCTTTGCTCGTTGGCCACCGAGGAGATCGAGCGCGACCTCCACCGCTCGATGCCTGAGCACCGAGCCTTCCAGAACGAGATGGGCATCGCCGCTCTGCGCCGCGTCCTCACCGCCTACGCTCACCGCAACCCAGGCATCGGATACTGCCAGGTGTGCTGCACCGTGACGTCAAAGACGCGCTGTTTTCTGCTGAATTCTGGGTGTTGTAGTTCAGGAACGTGCAGTATTTTCATGCAGAATGATAATAATCAGGCTTCTCCTGCAGGCGATGAACATCGTCACCTCCGTCCTGTTGCTCTACTGCACGGAGGAGGAGGCCTTCTGGCTACTGGTGGCGCTGTGTGAGCGCATGCTGCCCGACTACTACAACACCAGGGTCGTAGGTCAGTGAGGGGCCGCCGGGACATGAACCCCTCGCCGCTGGTGGAACCCCTAACCCGGTCTGTGTTCCTGCAGGAGCTCTGGTGGACCAGGGCGTGTTTGAGGATCTGACAAGGGCCTTCCTGCCGCTGCTGTACGAGCACATGCAGGAGCTGGGCGTCATCTCCACCATCAGCCTCTCCTGGTTCCTCACCCTCTTCCTGTCCGTGATGCCCTTCGACAGCGCCGTGCTGCTGGTTGACTGCTTCTTCTACGAGGGCATCAAGGTCATCTTCCAGGTACTGGTTGCTCTCTGAGGCTGCTCGCTGCTCTCCCCCTCTGCTGCTGCGTACTGAAGAGCCTGCTGTGTGATCCTCTGCCTGCAGGTGGCGCTGGCTGTTCTCCACGACAACATGGACGCTCTGCTGTCCTGCAGCGACGAGGGCGAGGCCATGACCATCTTGGGCAGGTCAGAGTCAGCTGTGTGTTT
>CAESWR010000105.1:164157-174832 GCA_903171835.1 Mullus surmuletus | reverse complement strand
TTTCCTTCCTTCCTCCTTCCTTCCTTCCTTCCTCCCCCTCTTCCTTCCTCCCCCTCTTCCTTCCTCTCCCCTCCTACTTCCCTCACTCCTTCCTTCCTTCCTTCCTTCCTTCCTTCCTTCCTCTCCCCTCCTCCTCCTCCTCCTCCTCATAGTAAAGCAGCCTCCAGCACTGCTTTAGTCTGATTAGCTTCCAGTCAGCTGACAGCTCGCAGTGTCCGCATCATGAGGTCACACATGAGGCGACCTGGCGGGGGCTGCTCTTCCTCCTCTTCCTCCTCTTCCTCCTCCTCCTCCTCCTCCTCCCCCCCCTCCTGCTCCTCCTCCTCCTCAGGTCGCCTCAGTGCGGGGACACCACCAACATTAACACACCAGTGAAAGCGAAAGCGGCTCTAGTTGTTAGCAGTTAGCAGTTAGCCGTTAGCCGTTAGCTCCCCCCCCCTCCGTGAGCCTCCGGCGCGCGCTCCGTCTGCGCAGTGACGTCACACACCTCAACATCGTCGAGGCCGTCAGCAACGATCCGAACCGCGGGTTCGTTCTGGGCTCGAAGCCGCCGAGACTCCGGAGACTCCGGGGCTTCAGGTTCCGTCGGTCCGCGGGTCCGTGTGTTCGTCGGCGCTCTCGCTCGGCTCTTCATGCCGGCTGGCTGCGGCCGCTTTAAGCGCGTTACCGCCCCCTAGCGGCGCGGCGGGGGGCGGAATGTAGAATAGATGATTGATTGATTTTACAGCATCTTTGGAAGGAGACGCTTTCTGTCCCCAGGAACTAATGAGAGAGTTTCATATGGAAATCTGTCACTGCAGGAAAAATCTGAATACCTCAAATTCAATGTTTCTGTTGATCATTGACCATCTGAGGCTCTAATGATAATAATAATAATAATAATAATAATAATAATAATAATCATTAAATCCTCCTTGAATTGCATTTGATGGAAATTATTTGAGTTTTTGTATTTTTTTTCAATTAAGATACTGTGGAGTTACGTTAACAAAGTTAAAATCCCCCCAAATAATTAATATTTGATATATATTTCAGGCTTGAGTTGATTAAAAAGATCGATTCATTAAAAGCGGAGGAAAGAAAAATTACATATATTATTTTTACAGCAGTTTTTAGGGACGGGACGGTTTTCGTCCTGAGGGACGATTGAGAAAGATTTTTCAAGGAACTTTTACAGGGTAATTAATTTATCCATTCATTTATTAATTTCTCTGCTCTTCCTCTTATCATAATTAATCCTTATTTTATACTTTTTAGTCACTAGTTTCAGGTTTTTATCGAGTGGCTTATCGACGATTCTTACCTTCTAAAGAGCATTTGACTTATTTGTTGGTCTTAAACCTTTTTTGATGTTTTAATCCTTCACTCCAGTGTTTCTCAAAGGTGCCTCTTTCCTCACCTCAGGTCTCAGCGCCGAGACACGCCTCTTAAATGTGAGGAATGGCCATGCCTTGCGTGCTCAGTGTGTGTGTGTGTGTGTGTGTGTGTGTGTGTGTCTGAGCTGCGTAACGTGTGAAAAGTTCCTCACAAATAGAGTTGATTTGATTTTGAGAGGCCTTACTCTTTGTATGAGGTGTGTGTTTTCAGGTGATCGTTCCCATTGGCTGCCTGGGACCCTCGGTGCAGGAGGTCGTGACGGGCGTTCTCAGCGTTCACTGCTCGCCCTCTGACCTCACGACCCCCTTACACACATCGACCATGAAAACACGGACTGAAAAACTGTTGCATCAGAGGCAGCGAGTCTGTTTCTGCACCGAGCTGCGGCCGCTGCCCGGCAACCACGCCGAGGTGATGGAGCGCATCAAAGCCACGGGTGTGTCCATTGCCTAGCAACAATTGCTAGGCACACACCCAGAGGATGGCCTTGACTCCCACCATGTTACCTCATTCTGGTCAAATATGATTTCCTCCTCTGATGTGTTTATAATTCCTCACCCTCGGATTCATCAGGTTCTCGTTTGCTTCCTTCAGACATCAATGACTTCCTGATTCTTGCTCTGAACTTGAAGTTCTCCACGTGTGTTTTCTGCCAGGAACACATGTATCAGGACTCTCCATCATCCGCTCTTCCATTTCACCACAGACTCAATGAGGACACAAAGAGCGACAGAGGCTCCGCCCACCTGCAGTCAACCTGAACAGGTGACGAGTCTGAGTTCACACACACACTCACAGACGTGATGGAGAAGATCAAGACGTGGCTCCACAAAGCCAAGCAGGTAAATACATCCACAATTATTATTATTGTTATTATTATTTCTTTCTTTTTGTTTTTAAATCAAAGGGTAAAGGAGCAGTTCACCTAAAAAATTAACTACTTCTTCTGTTGGACCTCTCCTCTTTAGCTGATCTTTGTTGTATACTTCTATGTTTCATCCTGATAATCCACGTTGATTACGACGGCAGCCATCTCGTATCCAAAAGGTCTTTAAATCTGTAATGTAACTTTCTAAAGTATTGGTGGAGCTGCTCAACACTGAGGTGCTGAATGTATTCACATGTATTTTATTATGTAACCGTGTGTCCTGCTGCTCGTTTGAGGGTTCTGGCAGTAAAAGTCACATCAAATGATCCCATCACACTTTGCTTTTCTTCTCTCGTCTGCAAAGAGCCGCTCAGTTTAACGCTGGCTGTCACACGTGGAGTGTTTTCTTGAAGGAGCGCAGCCACCCAAACAATAGAGGCAACATGATAGATCAGACGGCTCCTCTGTGTGTGTGTGTGTGTGTGTGTGTGTGTGTGTGTGTGTGTGTGTGTGTGTGTCCCGGCAGCAGGCAGCACATGTTGTTCCTCATGGTGGTGACAGAGGGTCCAGGTCGTCCTGTGTGTTCCAGGATCCGCTGCTCACTCTCAGTTTGTGTCTTCAGGCGCTTTAGCGCGGCGTGAAAGGGAAGCCGACACCGGCGGCCGAGAGATGTGAGACGCCTCGTACAACCCGAAGAGACGCTTTGTCTCCTCACGATTGTCTCACGCGTCCGCCTGCTGCTTTACGTAACGGCCGAGCACTCAGCCGCCGCCTCGCAGTGACCCGCCGTCCTCCTCATCCACCTGATGATCTTTGAATGTGTCATTTGAAAAGCCCTGACCGTGTCTCTCTGAATCAGGATGCAGAAGACGGGATTCAGCCGTGGACCTCAGCGGGGTCTGTTCGGACCACCACCACCACCGTCGCCCCGGAGACGCCCAGCCCCCCCTCCTCCTCCTCCTCCTCCTCCTCCTGCTCCTCCCAGAGGTGATGTTGAGTGTATGAGTCAGGGCCGGGCGATACATCGATATAAAAAATGTATCCATGTTTTAAATGAGATGTGGAATAAGACCATAAAGATTGGCATATATTTGACTTTTCTTTTCTTGTTATTTGAACGGCTGAGTTCGAAGCAGGTGAAGAAACCTATTGATCTGTTTTTGCAACTGTTCATTGAAACAGCTGGTTTCAATAAAACTAATAGTGACGTCATATTTGACTTTGACTGACCATGTAGTTCACTTCACAGATAATAGATTGAGATATATATTAGGGCAGTCACGATATACCAGTTTTGACGATAATCGTACTATCAAAAAAATGAATTTTCAAAATTGATGTTAAGAATTAGCATATGATAATATCATGTAAATGATCCATTGCCAATTTAAAACCTCCTAGTTTTTGGACGCAGTTGTGCAACTACTGTTTTCATCTTGTCTTTATACCACCTTAAACAAGTACTTTGATTGTAATTAATCTGCCAAAAGAAAAAAGAAAGTTTAATCACAGTATAAGATCAATTATATTAATTGTACCATTATTCAAATTTTTGTGAATATCGTTGTCATGACACTTTTTGCCCACAATAATCGTGAAGGGGAAATCTGAAATCATGACGGCCCTATTAATCATGTATTGATATTCCACCTGCATACATTGAGCCTAAGTGTACATCAGGATACGAGTTGTGGTTCATACCGTCCAGCTCTACACTGAAACATAACAGCCGTTTGTGCGTTGCCAGGGAGACGCGGCCCGCTGCCCCCCCGCGACACTTTGACCCCGACAACAGCCAATCAGTGACATCATCCGCCCGACTTCCTGCTCGACCTCTACTGAGTCTGAGATCCGACGGCTCGCTGCCGTCCTCTCCCCGCCCCGGGCTGCGGCGGCGCCCGGCGTGCTCCCTGCCCTGCTCCCCTCTGCTGGGCGGGGCTTCCCGGAGCTCCGCCCCGTGCCCGCCCGCCGCCGTGTCCCGCCTGTGGGTGGAGGCGGCGCTGCAGAGGAGCAAAAACACCCGGCGGGTGGAACGTCCGGCGCGTCCGCCTGCTCCACTTTCTCAGAGAGGAGGGAGGGACGAGGAGGAGTGGAGCGATGAAGAGGAGGAGGAGGAAGGTGCGGAGCTGCTGTGTGTGGACGCAGACAGATGGAGATACTGTCTGCTGACGCCCTGCGTGTGTCTCAGGTGGGAAAACTGGCTCAAAATCCCTGAAAAATGGTTGATATTTGATGTGTATCTTTCAGACTGAAGCTGATAATAATTCATATTTGATAGATATTTTTCAGGATGAAGTTGACTCATTTCAAGTAGAAAATGTACTAATATGTTATTTTTACAGCAGCTTTAAGGGAGGGGATATTTTTCATCCTGAGGGACAATTGAGAACGTTTTTTGAGGAACTCTTGAGGGTTAAGCAGCTTCTCAGTGCTCTCCGTCCTCCTCCAGGTGTCCCAGCGCTCCTCCGCTCGAGGATCAGTATCTGGCTGCTGAAAGCTCCCAGTCGGCTCCTTCACTCGGTGCTCAGGTGGACGTCCACGGCCGTGGACCCGAGAGCTCGCACAGGGATGGAGCTCCTCGGCCGCCGCAGCTCTACCCGAGCCTGAGCGCCTGGAGGAGCACAGCTGACGTGCAGGTGAGACGCCAACATCGCTTCCACTCCTTTCAGCGTTTCCATCTTCTGGGACGCTTCAGTCTCTCACCCTTCAAAGTGCTTCACCGACTGAAAACTTTGCCCGACAGGATCAGCTGAGCAGGAGACACCAAGAAGGGGTCGATATCTCTCTGAAGCACAACACCCTGCACTCCTGTTTCCAAGGCAACAGCGGCTCGGACCCCTGTGTGAGGACTCCAGGTGGGAGCGGGTGGGATGTGGCGCTCAGATGTCCTCAGTCGTCCTCTGTGTGTCCGCCGGCTCAGAGCGTTTCAGGTGATCAGAGCGGCTTCCTGCAGGTGGCGCCAGACTTCACCAGCTGCTGTCTGAGCAAAGGTCAGAGTGCAGGAGCAACCCCCCCCCCACAAGTCTCTTTCGTGGTGAGCTGACCTGCAGGTGTTTGTGTATCTGCAGCTCGTCCACCTGAATCCTGCAGCTTCTGCTCAGACGACTTCCGTGTCAAACTCTCCCCGCGTGAGGGCGGCGGCTGTGGCAGCCAGGTAACCCCTCACCCTCCGCTGAGCAGCCTCAGACCAGCAAGTGCTCAGTGTCCGTGTCTGTGTTTCAGGTCTTCTGCTGCCGCTGTCTGTCCCGCTTCGTCTCCTTCCTTCAGGTCGCACGGATCAGTCAGCTGGCCGGACTGTGAGACGCAGACGCTTGGCTGTCTCACACCCCGGACATCCACGCAGAGGAAGACAGTGATGCTCGGTCGTCATGGAGATTAACCCTAAAGAGTTCCCAGGGACGTTTTTTTGACCATTTTGAGGGTCAAAATCCTGACAAAATTTTTTTTGATATGCATCGTTCAGGCTGAAGCTGATTAACAAGACTGACTCATTTAAAGTTGGAAAAAATACATATATTTTACAGCAGTCTTTTGGAAGGAGACACTTTTTGTCCCCAGGAATTAATAAGAGAGTTTGCTATAAAGATCGATCACTACAGAAAAAAATCAGAATGCCTCAAATTCAATATTGCTGCTGATCATTGACCATCTGAGGCTCTAATAATAATAATAATCATTCAATCCTCCTTGAATTGCATTTGATGATGAGTTTTTGTGGGGTTTTTAATTTATTAAAATACTTTTGCATTTAGAGGGTTAAAATCACCCCAAATAATTAGTATTTGATATGTCCTGAGGGACGATTGAGAACGTTTTTTAAGGAACTCTTAAGGGTTAATATGTCAGGGATTTATACTAAAAGTTGCATGTTCTCTCAATATGAATATTTAGGAATAATTTTCAGGTTGACCTCATGGTGGCGCTTTCGATACATTTGTAATACGTTGTTGTTACAAAGTCTGTGATTGATGCTCTTTAGCAATGGAACTAGAAAAGTGAAGCCTTTGTTTTTCCAATCATCACCTTTTATTTCCAAAAACACACTGTTGTCTCAGCGGTGCAATAAATTAACAACTGATCCGAGAGGTTTCTGAGTCTGTGACACATCGTCAACGAGGGCAGAGCAATGAAGATAAAAAACAAAACAAGCAGCAAAAACAACAGACCAGCAGGAAAACCAGCTGTAACAGGTAGAAATCCAGTGCATTTGATTGATTTTAAGACATTTCCTGACCAAAAAAAAAGCTTTTGTTGGGTTGATCAACGTTGCACGAACCATAATCATCACTAATCACCATCTCACGTCTGTAACTCCAGTTAAAAGGCTAATTAGCATTCAGCTAACAGTGGTACCATTGTTCAACATCCGGTGTTCAAATGAAATAAATAAACTAAACCCGGCAGAGTCGTCGGTCTGTGCGCACATTGCCTCTCTGCACAGGTGCATTATGGGTACTGCAGTTCTGACCTGTGACCTGGTGCAGAGGGATCACTCGTTCCGCGGCAGAGAAATATCCAGTGAGGCCCCGCAGATTCTGCTTTAAGGCCCAACCTTCATGGATGCCGGCGGCCGATCACCCCCCCACACAGCCAGGGACACCCAGACACAGCTGGAGAGACAGACGGACAGACAGACAGGGGTGAGACAGGTCCACGTCTATTTAGAATAGAATAGAATAACTTTATTGATCCCAACCCGGAACAAATTCAAAGTGCGGCAACAGCTAGAAGTGGAAGCTCAATATCAAAAAAGCAATATAAAAAACAGAAAACTGTTTCCATATTGTCTTCAAACCACCTTAGACAGGTATTTGGATTGTAATTAATCTGCCAAAATAGAAAAAAATCATAAAGTTTAAAAATCAATTTCATTGATTGTACCTTTAGTATTTAAATTTGTATTGATATCGGGATGTCGTTGTCGTGAAATCTTTTTGCGAACTGATTTTTGTGTGAACCGAGGGTGTAATGTTGTGAAATGATTCACTCAGGAGACGAGCTTTGCCGCGTTTACCTGCACTAAACGGAGGAGAAGCTCATGGGATCCACCTGGTTCATCTTCAGGTGGTTTTCGAGGATCTGGAAGATCTCCTGGATGTTTGGGACGTAACCCGACTGAAGCTTCGACCAGATGGGGACGTCTGCTCAGGAGACAAAAACACACACGCTTTGCTTCTCAGGGTGATGTTTGGGACCAATCACGCTCATTGTTTGATCTTTTCGACTAATCAGACGCACCGTTCAGCGTGACCTCGAAGGCTCCGGTGGAAAAGAAGTGCGTCTCCAACATGTTACACAGGAAGAAGGCCATGAGGCAGGAAAAGATCTGAAAAAATAAAAACACCAGGAGTTAACGGCAGTTAAGGCGAAAGCCCGCCGTGTCGCCGTGGCAACCAGGTACCTTGTTGTCCTGACTCCAGATCCAGGCTCTGGGAGTGACGACGCCGAGCATCACAAACACGTTCTGACCGGTGACGATCAGCAAGATGGCGAGAAGCTTCAAGTATGAGATCAGGTTCCCCAAAAACCTTTGCGGAGGGAGGGGGAGGAGCTTAGTGATGTCAGAGCGCACCTTCTTAACGAGGGCGTGGCGATGTCAACACTCACTTGTTGATGGGGGTGGGGGGGTAGTTTTCTCCCTCGATGCGAATGTCCGGGTACAATTGGGTGATGGCCCGAGAGTACTCCTGGTACGCTTTACTGTACCCTCAGGAGATACTGCAATCACAATCACACACACACACACACACACACACCTGTCAGTACTTGTGTTTGTGAAGGGTTGCCCCTCTAGACGTCTATTTCCATCCAGTGCCGGACACCTGGGAGCCGGCAGAAGCTTCTGGTGAAGTGTGGTTGAAGTGAGTGGGATCTCCACCCATCCCCCCGTGGAAACCCGTGACTCTCAGCCCGGCTCACAGGCGGTCCCTGAGCTGCCCGTCTAATCATCAGAGACCCCCCCCCCCCGAGCTGCACAGAACCGCCTCCATCAATGTTTCTGTGTCTCCGCCAAAGGCAAAGGGGCCAAGAAGAGAGAGGAGCTCAGACTGTGAGGGTCAGTCATCATGTTGTCCAGATTAAAGTGCAGTGAAGCTCTGATTTTGGTGGAAACCAATCGCGAGCAGATGCAGAGAGAAATGTACCTCAACACATCAATCACACCCTTAAGAGTTCCTGGGGACGATTTTTGTCCATATGTTTTCTGACCATCTAGAGGGTCGGAATCCATAAACATATTTGATATTTATCTTTCAGGCTGAAGCTGTTTAACAAAACTGATTAATTCAAAGTTGGAAAAGATATTAATATATGATATTTTACGGCGGTCTTTTGGAAGGAGACGTTTTTGTCCCCGGGAACTAATAAGAGTCGCTTTAAAAATGCAGAAAAATAAGAATGCCTCAAATTCAGTGTCAATGCTGATCACTGACCATCTCAGGCTCTGATCATAATGATGATAATAATAATAATAATAATAATAATAACATTAATAATATTAATAATGACAATAATAATAATGTTAATGATAATAATGTTAATAATAATAATGTTAATAATAATGATAATGATAATAATAATAATAATCATCATTAAATCATCCTTTAGGTGCATTTTCTGGAAATAACGAGTAAACGTTAGCGTTAGCTGCAGCAGGTGCTAGTTAGCCGTTAGCTCCGGATGCTAGTTAGCCGTTAGCTCCGGTGCTAGCTCACCAGTACTGGAACCGCAGCACCGGCCCGGTGTACATGGACGCCTTGGCCGCCTTGCCGGGCTCCGCCTCCGGCAGCACCTCCGCGCCGCCGCCGCCCGCCGACTGGTGTCCGCGCTGCGGGTCGGAGCGGCCGAGGTAAACGTCCCGCACCGTGAGGGCCGTGAAGAGCAGCAGGGCCGCCAGGAGCCCCGCCTGGCTGTACTCCGCCATGTTGCTTTCTGCGAGCAGCGCCGACTTCTTCTTCTACGGAGACGCGACGATCTGCTGCACTTCCGGTCTTTGCCTTCAAAATAAGGCTTCAGAATGCTGGGATATTTCGGGTTTAGTGCTTAGGATGAGCAACGCGAAATATCGAGTGGAATAAAATCACGTGATAGTGATGTTAGGACGACCACGTGGTTGGTTGGTCGATAACTTGAAAATAAGACAATATTTAGTTTTATTGTGAAAGTACAGCAGATGGTGTTCCGGTTTAGTTCTAACAGCTGTGGTGGTTTTCTCTCAAACATGCGCGGCTGTGAGTGTTTCTGCTTTGCCTCGTGAATGTGACGTTTATTCTATTTGTTCGTGTTTCCGGTGGGTTGTTTTTCTACTCGACGTTGATGTGATGTCATACACCCTCGACGCATCCGGCACACCGCGTGACGTCACCAGTGTGAGACGCTCGGCTGCTGGTGGACTCATGGATGGATGAAGGTGAGAGAACAGAGGAGTGAAAACAGCGTCTGACCCCCGGAGACAGGTGACCTCGGGCTGCTGACGTCACACAGGTGGGTGCGCGTTTGATTGGTTGTCAGGTGCTCGTGAATGCGCTGGTCGAGATGAACAAACACAAACAAGCCTCGCCACACACACACACACACACACACACGTATGAGCTCAGTGGGTGTTTGTCAGCTCAGTAAAAGATGGGTGAAGCCATCATGAGTCTGAGTCACCATGGCAACGGGTTTATAAAAGGCAGAGGCTCCTCTTTAATCCAGTGGACCTGCTGTGGATCATTCATCACCACGCTTGCTTATTTTCATCCTGGAGAACCGAGTCAGTTCATCTTTGATCCGGTTCTGCATCAGAGGATCCACTCTGAGTCTCCATGGCGACGAGGCTTCAGACTCAATGCAGGAATCGAACCCAGGACAGGAAGCTCCGCGGCCCCCCACGGGAAACATGACGCTCATGTTCGGGGGGGCAGGCTCGGGGAGACTCCCAGCTGGCGTCCTTGGGGGCGGCCTGACCTCGGCCTGACCTCGGCCGACCTCGGCCGACCTCGGCGGAGCTGGAACGAAGACAGAACATAGTACACAAACACAGAGCGAGCTCAGGATTCACAGACTGATAATGAGAGGGTAGATGGGAACACAAGACACTCGCTCTCATAACAAAGTCACAGTTCTCACACACACACACACACACGCACACACACACGCACACACACACACACACACACACACGCGCATAGACACGATCAGAAAGGTCGTCCACTGCTTTGCATTCATGTCCTTTTCAGAGAATCTCCAGCTTGTGGAGTGAAAATCAAAGTCTTTCATTTCATCTCCCAGATGAAAACGGTGTGTGTGTGTGTGTGTGTGTGTGTGTGTGTGTGTGTGAGAACTGTGACTATATTAAGAGATACTACATGAAATCCTCCTTGAATTGCATTTAGTAAAAACTGGTATTAAGATGGTTAAAATCCCCTCAAATAATGAATATATGATATG
>CAESWR010000105.1:66100-79084 GCA_903171835.1 Mullus surmuletus | reverse complement strand
CCCCCCCCCCCTGCATGGCCAAGGATGCGGCAGAGCGTCTCACCTCTCTCACCAGGTCGCCCTCCTCCTTACCGCTCTCCTGGCTTTTCTTCCCCAGGTTCCACCGCAAAAGCGAGCTGCTGTCCTACCTGATCCTGTGCGTCTCCAAGATGCCTTTCATCCCGCCCGCGTCGCTCGCGCGCTCCGTCTCAGGACTGTCTGAGAAGGAGAAGCCCGCCAACGGCACGCCGCCCGCACTGCCACCTGCCAAGGCCAAGGTCCCGAAGGAGGACAAAGGCAGCTCGGTGACGGAGCGTCTGGCTCTGAACCTCAAGCAGCTGAGGAAGAAGAGCCCGGCCAGGAGCCAGCTGCCCACCGCCAGAGGGGTCCGAGGCGGCGAGCTGTACGCCAAGAGGAAGGAGCACTCCCTGCCCTCCTCGCGCACGCGCTCCGACGGGCTCCCGGCCTCCAGCTCGGGCGAGTCGCTGTCCAAGGTGCCGCCGCGCAAACCGGCCAGCCAGAGCTCGGCCCGGAGCGACCCGGAGGCCAAGAGCCGGAGCCGGCGGCAGGAGGAGGAGGAGGAGGAGGAGGCGGTGGCACCAGTGGCCGCCCGCTTCACGCTGACCCTCACGCCCGAGGCCGTGCTGCTGCTGCAGCGCCGCAACAGCGAGCGGCAGCAGCAGCGCTTGGCCGGGGCCTCCGGGAACGCCTCGGACGCCAGGCGCAGGAAGGAGAACCCGGCCCGGAGGCTTCCGGCGCCGGCGCAGAGACGCGGGCCGAGCGAGGCGCAGCTGAGGGATGTGAGCTCGTTTGTGAAGATCTCGCTCCTCAACGAGCAGCACCGGTACGACGACGTGGAGTACGAGGAGCAGGAGCAGCACGGCGTGGACGAGCGCGTGGTGCTGAAATGCACCGAGTGGCTGCGGGGGCTGGAGAGCACGCCGGTGACGGCGCGCAGCAGCCTGGGCAGGAGCGCCGCCGCCGCCGTCAAAACCTTCTGAGGACCTTCTCAGCAGGACATCCGACCCGAGAAGATACAATATTGATCAGCTGTGGTAGTGAAGAGGTTTTTTTCTTTTTATTTATTCTTTTAATCAAACCAGCAGATAAGTGATGATGTTTGTTTGTTGTTGTTTCTTCCTCTCTGACTCCGAGGGGAAATCAACTTTAGTTAAATAAAAAATCATTGATATGTTTGAAGATTTTTAGTGAAAAATATATATTTTTATATGCGTTTATTCTGTTTAAATGTATTGTTGTTGATATATATTACACACACAGGGATTACTGAAATACTTATTCTGGATAACATTCTTTGCTCTTCCTGAATTGATTGAATCTTCCTACAAAAATGTTCTAATAGGATCCAAAGTGTGCTTATACAAGTCTTCTTTTGATGATTTTTGATGATTCCACTGTTTGATGTTGACTCTTTTGTATTGCAATCTATCAAATGAATTATGTGGCCTTAAATTCATCAAAATGTGCCAGAAAACTGAATTGTGTTGAAAATCTAAGTTAAAGTCCCACCAAAAAACCCACCCATCTACCCACAATTGCTCCATTAGTGGACTTTTTCACTCTTTTAATATTTTGTCAACTGATATCTTTAAGTTTTTCTGGCAGAAAATAGTCAGGACAAACTACTTCCAGAAACAAAAGCACACAAAACGGCACCATTTCATGTGGAAATAACAAAATCTCATTAATATCATAAAGTTTTAACAATCACAACTCTCAAGATGCTTTTCAATGAAGCTTGGAGCATTGACAGAATAAATATACTTTGAAGTAGACATGTTGAAAAAAAATGTGTGTGTGTGTGTTCCTCACTGAAGCTAAAGTTGCCGCTCTCATTGTAAGAAGCTTTGTAAGGACTTAGACGTTGGATCCCCTCGTGCACGGACCAAGTGTGCTTAGTGGAAGCTTAACCGCCGGGAAGTCAAATGTTACTACACGTGTGTTTATTTGTGTGAGTGACAGGGGCGTGCATGGACGTTTTGAAGGGCAGGGGTGAAAAGAAAAAAAGGGGCACCTAAAGCATGTTTTCACTACTGAAGAGGGCACTTAAATGTACCATGTTTTCGAGGGTACCTTAGACGTGTTTATATGTTCTTCATTGGAATCAATATTCTCCATCCAACAGGTCAGTTTAGTGCGTTTTTTCCAGCCAAGAGGGCAGTTTAGTGTGATTTGGCAACCAGGAAGGCCCTTAAACACACGCTTTTGCCTCCCAAAAGGACAGTTTATCATGTTCTAACCAGCAAAGAGGGCAGTTTAGTGTGTTTTGCCAATAAGGAGGGCACTTAAACACACGTTTTTGCCTCCCAAGAGGGCAGTTTATCACATTTTAACCAGCAAAGAAGGCAGTTTAGTGTGTTTTGCCAAGGGAGAGACCTTAGTGCACGTTTTTGCCTCCAAAGAGGGCTCTCTAGCGTGCGATTCTGCCACGAGGAGGAGAGAAAGATGCCAAAAATAACCCATAATGACAGGAATTCAAATCCCAAAACCCATTTAATCTAGCACACACATACATATAAATAAATCTGCAGTCTCTCATTTTCCTTGACTAAAGAGTTATTTTTCACCGACGTCTAACACTGTTAAATAAATATGATAGAGGTTGATGGACGCACAGAGCGATGGACTCATTTCCAGCGGTTGATGCGCAGCAGCTGAATGTAGGCAAAGATCATGCAGATGGAGATGATTCCCAACAGGGCCACTTGGTTCTGCCAGAAGCCCCACACGGAGTAATCGAGGCCCTGGCTCGTCAGGAACAGCTCCCCCGGGATTCTGCAGCACAAACACACACTCAGGATCTGTGTGTGTGTGTGTGTGTGTGTGTGGAGTGTATTATCGCTTTGCACTCACAAGGTGGAGTTGCTGGAGAACAACTGTCCGGTCATTTCGTTGATGAATGCGGCCTGAGTGAGATTAAAGCAAACAGCAATTGTGTCAGATAAGATGACCTTTGACCTCCTCCCGGCCGCGCCCTCCCTCCCCCTCTCCCCCTCCCTGCATATCTCACATTCAGTCCGTATCTGAAGATGCTGACCCATTTGAGCCACGAGAGCCAGCTCAGCATGCCGTTGAGATCGACGAGATAGCCGCCAAAAACCTAGAAGAAGAGAGTGAAGGATGAGCATAGGAAGGAAGGGCGAAAAAAATTAATCACGATGTCGCTTTGTGACTCGCCATCATGAAGACGAAGGGCAGGGCAATGAGGATGTTGGCCATGGCGAAGGTGGACACGCTGGCCGAGACGAGGAAGGCCAGGCTGACCCCGGCCAGACTGACCAGGGACATGGTGAGCGCGAAACACATGAACGCATCGAAGGCGGGCTTCAGTCCTGGGGGTGGAGGGGGGAGGGGGGGTGAACACATAAATAAAGAGGAAACTGGCTGAACTCAGAAATAAACGAAAAGGCACACGCATTCCTTGAGGTCATCCATTCAAACCACTTCTAACGGGTTTCAGTGACAGACTCAACAATCCAGCCGTCACCAAATGAGCACTCAAACACTCCCTTTAACCCTTAACACTTCCTGGGGACATTTTTGGGTTTGTCCAGACCACTTTTTATTTTTTGTCCCCTGGTATTAATTAAGAGAGTTTGCTATACAAACTGGTCATTGGAGAAAAAACTAGACAATTCAACTAGAAATTCAATGTTGCTGCTAATCATTGACCCATCGGAGGCTCTAAAAATAATAGCAATTAAGTCCTCCTTGAATTGCATTTGGAAATACCCCAAATAATCAATATTTGACACATATATTTTAGGCTAAAGTTGATTGAACAAATTCACTCATTTAAAGTGGAAAAAAATATGAATGTGTTTTTTTCACATTTTTCCTCCTGAGGGAAAATTGAGAACGTTTTTTTAAGGAAGGATTAACAGAAGAAACCTCCAAAAACAGTGCAAGAGCATTAAAATGAGTCTGTGTCCAGATGCTCGCACATCGCTGGTGTCTATATGTGTGTATGCGCGCGTGTGTGTGTGTGTGTGTGGTGAGTTACCCATCATGTAGTAGGCGATGGCTGAAAACACAAAGATGGGAATGATGCGGTTGGGGATGAGGTCGGCAAAGATCTTGGACAGGAAGTAGACGGAGGTGCGATAGTAGCCGCTGGAGTTCTCGTGGCTGAATCAATCAAAACACAGTCTCACTCTCTGTTGTTTGGAGTGTGTGGGAACGCCAGTGTCTCCATGGCGACCTCCCCTGTCCCCTCACTTACATGAATATGGCCCGTTCATTGATGAAGAGCTCCACCGCTGAGAGATTTCCAAACACCATGTTGATGATAAGGAAGAAGAACGCTCCACTCCTGGATGTGAGAGGAAGAGATGGGGGTGGGGGGGTTATCGGATCATCAGTTAAGCGGAAAGTGTCACCCTGACCCGTGTTTTTTCTCCTCGTGAACTCCAGTATTACACCATCACCCGGGTTACTACATCTGTTATCACAGCCGCTTATCTGGCTAATTATCTGTTTTGAAATGGACTCGGCTGCTGCACACGAGGCGCTTTGAAAACCTCACAAACAAAATTCTGCTTTAATTTTAACCAGAGGTGTTCACGTTATACTAGGGTTTAAAATGAATTCTGTGAGACGTTTAGGTATCAAATCAAGCTTTTTAGTGTGAAAGTACAAAAGAAAAGTAATGGCATTGAGGACAAAAGCTTCGGCCGCACCACAGGGTCCTATAGTGCACGAGCCCACCTCCCCAAGAACACATTTTTCTAAAGGCCATAAAGATTATAATGTTATATTAAAATGTGACATTTTGAGCGGAAGATAAATATTGTAATGGAGCAAAAAGTCCAACTTCAGAGGCATATTATCAATAGCCTTTATTGGAATGTAAATGTAATGACATGAAATGGGAATAACAGCTATTTTTTTTATTGGGAAAGTGCAGATAACCGTGTGAAAATGTTCGGAGTAGAAGTAAAGTTGGCTTATAGATACCAAAATGTCTACTTAAGAAAGGTAATAAAGTATTTGTACTTTGTTACGTGACACCCCTGTTTGTAACCGGGCTGTGACGGTCGTCCCGCGGTGATTGTGTAATCAAACATGAGAAAGTGCGTGGATGTGAGACGCCGGCTGTGTCGTCGCACCTGTTCTGCAAAGCCTCGGGCAGCTTCAAGGGCATCTGGTAATAAATGAGGCCGACCAGAATGGCGAAAAAGATGTTGAGAGCCAACTGGGCATACGAGGTCTGCGGGTTCCTCAGACTGTTCAGGACGGTCCGGCCGCACACCACGCGCATCTGCCTCACACACACACACACACACACACACACACACGCGCACAGGAGCAAAACATTTGTTATGGCGGTTATAAAGTGGGTTCATTCAGCGGGCAGCCAAACAAGCTGACATAACAGCTGGCAGGTGCAGTCATCAAACACTCAGCTGCAGGTTTTATTTTCAATTTTTTATTACTTTAGATTGTTTGAAGTCTCTCTCTCTTTTTTTTTTTTTAATAACCCTTACGACTTCCTACAATGTATTTGATATTTGATATGTATCTTTCAGGCTGAAGCTGATTAACAAGACTGATTCAAAGTTGGAAAAAAATATTTTTACAGCAGTCTTTTGGAAGGCGATGCTTTTTTGTCCCCAGGAACTAATAAGAGAGTTTGCTATAAGAATCTGTCACTGCAGAACAAATAAGAAAGCCTCAAATTCAATGTTGCTGCTAATCATTGAGCCATCCGAGGCTCTGATAATAACAGTACTGTGGAGTTACGTAAACAAGTTGATACAAATATTTTGACTCATTTAAAGTGGAAAAAAAGATAAATATATGTTATTTTTACAGCAGTTTTTAGGGAGGGGACGTTTTTTGTACTGAGGGACGATGAGAAAGTCTTTTTAGGAACTCCTAAGGGTTAAAATGTCTTTTTAAGTCTCCTACACTGGCCTAAAGACAACCCCAGAGGCATAAGCAAACATACACAAATGTGACTGTTTTATTGAGATAATCGGGTCCAAATCAAACACTAACCTGCCTGAACAACATAACAAAACAGCTCGGGCGGAAAAGATGTTTATTCCCACGGTTATAAACACTATCAGATGGACGGACACGCCTGCAGTCACCACTTCTGCTAAAGTCCCCGTTTCTCTATCTACGTGTCTTCTGTTGATTCTCCAGATTTTATTTTGTATGAAACGCTTTAAAATTGATGTGCATTTAAAGCCTGACCTGGTAGAGGAAAGAGGTGGCATAGTTGGCGGCCTCGCCTTGACCTTTGCCCGCCGCCGCAACGCTCTGGTTCACATGCTCCACCTCCTGCAGGACGTTCTGGCACAGCTGGGACTGGCGGTACTGCAGTGCCAGTGGGTTTTTGCCCTCAACTGTGGAGAGAGGGAGCAGCCACAACATCACATCACATCACATCACGGCGCAGATAAGAAGAACACTGTAAATGTCCCCTTAACACAAACGTTCTCAATCGTCCCTCAGGATGAAAAATGTCCCCTCCCTAAAGCCAAACGTTATCATATATGAATATTTTCAGTCAATCTTTTTAATCAACTTCAGCCTGAAATATATATATATTAAATATTAATTATTTGGGGGGATTTTAACCCTCTACTATAGTATTTTATTTACCATTATCAGAGCCTCAGATGGTCAATGATTAGCAGCAATACTGAATTTGAGGCATTCTTATTTTTTCTGCAGTGACAGCTTTTTACAGCAAACTCTCTTACTAGTTCCTGGGGACAAATAGTCTCCCTCCAAAGACTGGTGTAAAAATATCATATATTAATATGTTTTCCAACTGTAAAGTTCATTCTACTTTATGAACGCACACCAGAACCTTTAGAAACATTTAGCTATATTCATCCCACACGGCCAAAATGACTTGGACAAAAATCGTCCCCAGGAACTCTTAAGGGTTAAATAAGTCTGGTTAAAACCTTATAAAGTCCAGGTCAAAATGCCTGTGGATCTTTTATGGAGGCTTTTATTGTGTGTATCCAAGGACGTTTACCTGCTGCGAGTGTCTCCACAGATGATTTTGCTTCCCCGTTGGAGATGTCCATGAAGAAATCCGCAGGGTTATCGAAGGGCTCGATCTGATAACCTGCAAAGACAAAACAACACACACATAAACTCACACGTGACAGATTCTCCTAGCTTACAAACAAAACTGAGTCAATCATTTAGAAATAGTAGCAGTTTAAGTCGTTTCTAAAAGCAGCTCATCATCATGGAAGGAAATCATCCCGTACCGAGGTTTGTGAAGTATTCCAGCGCGTGGTTGGCGGCCCCCGCGTACACCACCTCCCCTTTGTGCATCATCGTCAGGTGGTCGAACTGTCTGAAGATGGAGAAGCGCGGCTGGTGGATGGAGAAGATCACTGTCTTGCCCCTCCTGGACAGCCTGGGCACAGGGGGGACAGGGACAGGGGGGACAGGGGGGACAGGGTCAATAGGTTGCACAAATACAATTTGCACATTCATTCTGACTTTGCACACTTTGCTGACAGCTGCACATAGCTGACCTCTTGTTGCACATATGCAGATATATTTGCACATGCATTTGTACACACATATTTTCTGCATATTTTATATTTCCATTTCCAACATGCTGCATTTGTATTTGGTATTTTCATTACTATTTATTTTTATTAGTTTATATACTATTGTATTTTTCAAATGCTGCTCTTCTCTTTAAATTGCCTTATATTTCGGCATAGTACTACTTTGTACTACTATTATTATTATTCTTTATAGTATTATTGCAATTCATCGTGGGAAGCACAATAAGAATGTCACTGTACAGGGAAACTCGTTTTGTTTCTGCGCACGTGACAACAAACTCTTTGAATCCTCGAATCCTTTGAATCAAGGGAGCACAGGTTGCTCTTCGCTTCTTGTGTGCCAAACTATGAGACGAGGAGGGTTGCTCGGTGTGTGTGTGTGTGTGTGTGTGTATGTACTTGTGCAGCAGGTTGATGATGCAGTTGGCGGTGTTGGAGTCCAGCCCGGTGGTCGGCTCGTCCAGGAAGAGCAGTGAGGGAGAAGTGATGAGCTCCATCCCGATGCTGCACCTCTTCCTCTCACCACCCGACACGCCGCGCAGGAACTCCGTCCCTATCTGGTCTCACACACACACACACACATACTCTCTTAAGTCACTTCACCTCACTTTTGGGGTATTTAAGCGTTTTTACCCTACCTTTGGGGACTGACTTTGATTTTCTGGAGACTTACCCTAATCCTAACTACAACAACTACTTGTTTAACCCTAACCCGAGAAATAAGGCTCGTCTTCGACTGACCGTAGCTCCTGAAAAGAAAATGCCAGAGTCTTGGAAACAATGCCCTTTCCAAGGTTTTAGGACATCCTGAACGCACTGGTGTTGGTCCCGAGTCTCTACAATGCTCCGTTGCGGACATGACCTTTGAGCCCCTGTCATTGCACTTACTGTAACCCTAATTTGGGATGATCGCCATAACTTGAGATGCAAATGTGCTAAAGACACCAAACCAGCATCTACCCCCATATTTTCATGGCTGCCGAACACACTGGGCTTGGTCCCGAGGCTCTAGGAGCCTCCAGTGCTGAGATACCTATGTTCAGACAATCATAAAGAGGCTGTATCTCCGGAACGCAAGGTCGTAGGAGCTCAGGACCCAGCTCATTGCACTCGAGGTGCCCAAAAACCTATGGGTAGAACTTGGTCCCATGTCTCTGCGACCTTCCGTTCTCTTAACCCTAACCCTAGCTGGAGGCAAATTAGGGTTGAGAAACCCTAACCCTAACCCTAGCTCAGGAGTTAAGTTGCGTCTTTGACTGACTGTAGCTCCTGACCAGAAAATGCTAGCACAGTATTGCCTCAAATTTCCGGGCAGTTTGATTTAAAAAGTGTAAAATACAACAAACGGGTTGAAAATAAAGGAAAGACGAGTACAGTCTGTCAGGGTTGTTTCGCTGCAGAACGATTCTCCAGCAGTTCATATCAAAATGATCAAGCATGTGATCATTTTGCATTTTGCACATTATTTAGCCATTTATTGACATATATTGAAAGCATGTTACAGATTGGCTCTCCTCTCACTCTGAACACACTCCACCATCACACAGAAAACTAAATAAAAGCTGACAAGACAAGAAGAATGCCAACAATAACAATAATGGAGGAGAAGGCGGAGAAGCACGTTCTGTCATTTTGGTTTCTGCCGTTCCGGGGCCACGGCCGCCGACCACGGATCGCCCAGACTATTACATTTCTCCGCAGCCAGTGAGATCGCCGCCCGTCTTGCCTGAGCTTGTCAATTTCATAGTGACGGACGGAGGCAAGCGGCGGCGGCTCCTCTCCAGCTGTCACACGGTGACTCTGTCACTCTCGACTCGGCATCTGCTGTTCTGATTACAGCTTTGGCTGCGGCGGGCCGCCATACGCTCACTGGTCGTCACTCTTCGCAATTTTCCTCCCGTACGGGGTGTCACCCTCGTAGTAGAAGCCTCCTCTTCCTCCTCCTCATCCTCATCACACATCTGCTCTGATTGTGTGTGTTTTTCAACAGCTGCCAGCAGATTTCCTATTTTCTACGGTTGTCCTGATACAACTCCCAAAATGATACCGATATTGCAGCCTTGAGTATTGGAGGATACCGATATTAATCGGATAGGACATCAGCACGAATCATACATACTTTTATGACTTATTTAGTAGTATGAAATGTTAGAAAAGGCTTGATCAAGTGATATTACTCAAACAGAGATAGCATAAGAACATAAGAAGTAGGACTGGGCGATACATCAATATGAAAAATATATTTCTTTAAACGAGATATGGAATGAGACCATATCGTTTATATCGATTATAGCTCTATATAGTATATTTGTTTTAAAGGAGAAGAAAATCTGTAATTTGATTTTAAAGAGCAATTCAGTTGTCATACCAAACCAAAAAGGTTGGCAGATGTTTTACTTCTCTTATACTGAAGCAGGTGAAGAAGCCTCGATTTGTTCATTCAACTGTTCATTGAAATAACTGGTTTGAAAAAAACTACTGAACATTTAGCTCACTCTGCGCGCGTGTGTGTGTGTGTACCTTAGTGTCTGTGCAGTCGGTGAGACCCAGGTCCTGTACGATGGCGTCGACCCGTCTCTGTTTCTCGGCGACGGAGTGTTGCTTCGGGTCGAGGCGCAGGTTGGCGCTGAACAGGAGGTTCTCCCTCACGGACAGCGTTCCCATCAGGATGTCGTCCTGGAAAACAGCAGGACGCGGCGTCACGTAGGAAAGCGCCAGTGCGTGAACAAGTACGCCCGTGCTCTGCCTACCTGGACCACATAAGCAGAGCTGAGCCTCAGGTCAGAGGTCACAGCCTTGCCGTCCACTAACACGTTGCCCTGCCGCAGCCCGGCGGGGTCTTTTCTCCCGGCGATCACGTCCAGCAGCCTGCCGGAGAAACACCGCTTATCACATTTCACTGGAGGGCGACGTGTCTGTGTGTGTGTTTTCGTGTGTGTGTGTGTAAGCGCCAGACAGTGCGTGTCTCTTACGATGTTTTACCGCTTCCGGTGGCACCCATGATGGCGTTCATCCCCGGTCTCATGATGCCACTGCAACAGCCGGTCAAATATCAGGTCAACGTTAAAATGATGTCGACGGAAGGGAAATGACCTTAATCAATCGAATTACTTCGCTTTGTTATGGTGATATTTGCGTTTGATATCCTTATATAGCCATTACAGAGTGTGTGTTGTTGACAGCCTGTATGATCATCTAGAGTTGCACTAACTTTCACTACCTCTAATTACATTATCCCCGGGTCACCACATCCATCACTTTGCATTTATGTAATTCTCGTGTGGCCCCGGTGTGAAAATAACTGCACAAGATGAAGTAAAAAAAACCCTGAAAAAGAAGCATGGAGAATGAAATCTTCAATGCCATTTCAACATCATTCATGCTTTCATTACGTTATTCATCATCTTGAGCGGGTTGCTCTGCCTGCCCGGAGCTATATGATGACAGTATCATGGGAAAAGACTTTAAATGCCCCCCCCTCCGCCTCCGGCGTCGCATCTCATTGCTGCCAGAGAGCATCTTCCACCCTGTTATCCTCATTTTCTGTTTGTTCTGCCAAAACTCTTAACTTTCACCGCCCATTAGATCCCATTACATTACTTTCAGGCCACCACATCGATCTCGGTGCATTAATGTAATTCATCCTATTTACGTTGGCCTCGCCTGGAAATAACAACTATACTTCATGTGGGAAATACTGGAAAAACTGCACAGGGAAAATAAGTCATAAAACGTTTGTGCCTTTGTAGCATCATTTATGCTTTGATGACTTTACTCAAGTCACAGTCGGCTCCAAGCAGAGGCTTCAGTGCCTCGTGATCATGGGGGCTTTAATGTAAGACTTTAATGTAAATGTATCCCTCTTGGCTGAAGGTCTCATGGCTGCCAGAGTGTCTTTACATCTTGTATCCCGATTTTCTGTTCAGGGCGCCAAAATGTGCTGGATTGTAAAAGCACAACACAGTCATGAATCATCCATAGCACTTCATCTATAGTGCAGAGAGCGTGTACGAGAGAGGGATGGCGCTGTACCGCGTTTCATACCGGATTCCAACACAGTGAGTATAATCTGATCGTGATACTGATCCATTATTGCCTTTTGACCATCTATCAACAACGCAGTTTTTAGTCTGCATGCGTGATTTAAGATGTGATTCATGGCTTAACACAGACATCTAAAAGGAAAAACAGCAATTACTCAAAGTTTAGCAAAAGATTGAATTTAAATATCACAGTGGATTTGGTCAGTATCAGATGATAGCAGGTTTATGATTGATAAAAAAAAAACAACAGTGGAGAGGAGTAGAGAAACACTCTTTCAGTGTATTCAGTTTCCTACCTTACATCCTTGAGGATGTATTTTTCAGGACCTGCCTTGCGGCAGAGCCTCCTCTCCCGAACACTGTAGTGCAGGTTGCTGAAGGTGACGGTCGGCCCTCGCTCCTGGAAATAGTCCTCAACCGGACAAGCAATCTGCTCCGCCTTGGACATGTTCAAACACCGTAGTCTCAATGGCAGGAGAGAGAAAAGAAATAACAGCTGCTACACCTGTGTGCAGTGTGATGGACACAGAGAGAGCATCTAATCAGTTTGTCTCTGTTATAAACTCTGCTGATCTTTGGACCCACGCTACGGGGCCCGTCCGCTTAATCCTGCACGTGAAAGATAGTGTGACATTGAACTTTCCTCCAAGAATCTCAGCAGTCATTATAATTGCAGTCAGAAATGCTAACAGCTGCTTTCTCGGTGCAGAAATGGCAGAACTGTTGACATAAATATGCTTCTCTATTTTTTGTTTTTTTTTATCTTGATATTTTGATTGCACTGTTTTAATGCTTTTATTTATTCTCTGTAAGGTGACCTTGGGTGACCTGAAAGGCGCCTCCAAATAAAATGTATTATTATTATTAATTAATGATGCTGTATTGACAGAATTTAGATGCAGTACTACAAGATATACAGACTTATCGATATACTTGAAGGCATAAAGTGCGGTTTTATATCTGTGCTGTGAAACTAAAAGAGTTTACAATCAAAAATCGATGTGTAAGCAGAAAAACAATGTATTGAAGGTAAAATAAAAGTGTGCTCGCCTCTCACCGCCCCACATTTCCACACCGAGGGCGCCCCCTGCCGTACACAATGCTGTACGACAGGCCTGAGCAGCGCTTGGGAGGGCGGGACCAATGTTGTTTTTCTATGACCTTTTCTCTTCTTCGCCGCTGTCCAATCAGGCTTCGTGCTTGGCGCCGGGGGGAGGGGCGGGCGCGCAAGCTTTGCCACCGCAGCCAATCACCACGCAGAGCCGTGGGAGGTGGGCGGGACTTACAACACCCAGAAATTCTTAGGTGTTGTCATCGCGCTCCGGAGTTGAGCTGTGTGTTTTTTTGCACTGGGCGTGCGGGCGGAATACAAAAGACCCACAATGCCACAC
>CAESWR010000105.1:35433-51063 GCA_903171835.1 Mullus surmuletus | reverse complement strand
TAATTTAATCTTATTTTTATTATTATTACTATTTCTAGTTTTTGTGACTCTGACTGTACATTGGTTTATTATTATGGCAATTCGTATGATGTAAGCGGTTATTTGTTTTAATTGTCATTGTAATTGTGTCTTGGTCTCTATAAAACTTGAAAAATCCAAATAAACATAATATAAAAAAAAAAAAAAAGAACAATCCTTTCCAATCACTGCAATGGAACGAATAGATCAATGAATGAAAGATTCTCTTCACCAGTTTTTTTCAACGTATGCAAATATTCAAGGGAGTGACAAATAAATTAAGTGTTAAAGATCTTAAAAATAACTAAATTGCAAGGCAGCACCACAGACACAGCTGGATAATCGCTGCAGAATGGAGACATGACTGCTGAGTTGGGGGGTGAAAAAATGATGTTGCAGCTTTTATTTCTGTAACCAACTCTGTAAAATAACTGCCAAAGCATTTGTCCGCCCCCCCGCCCCCCCCCACCCCCCCTTCCCAGGCATTTAGCCTCTTTCTTCTCTGGCGGAAGCTGTTACCTGCGATTATACGAGCAACTAATGAACTTCCGAGTCCGCGGAGGAAGCTTCTGGAAGGTGTTTGGCTGAGGAGTGGCGGACCAACACTTTCTCCTCAAAGATATCAGAGTGCTCAAGGGAAAGTGTTAATCCCGGGTAGAAGTTTTTGTGGATTTAGAAACAGCTTATCCCTGTTTTCCCCCGGGGTGTCCTGTAAAAGGTGCTGCAGGAGCGCGGCGCTCCACAGCCACTGGTCCTTTTCACCCTGAAAGCCGTGTTCGCTCCGCAGGCATAAAGTCAGACCTAAGCAGAGGAATCCCCCCGGGAGCATCTGCAAGAAGTTGGAGGACATTTCCAGGGGAAGCAGCTGTGGGTGGATGTCATCTGGTCTGCTCTGACCCGGATAAATGTCTAGAAAGTGGAAGAGTGGATGCATGGATAATTCATTTTGGAGCCACATAATGAGGCTTCTCTCAATTTCCTAACTCTCAACTATCTGCTTTGCTAAGTTACACTTCGTCTTTGATTTGCGGCAATTTTCCAAAATACATTTCACATTTTCACACGATTAAAGAATATGAAATAGTTTGCTTGGATATAATAATTGCTTGTCTGGAAAGCTCTGGTTTCAACTGCAAAATAATATGAGGGCCAACTCTGTAGTTTATTGCTCGAGTAGGTTAAACAAAGGCTTTTATGCGCTACTGCTGCTGCTGCTGCTGCCGCTGCCGCTGCTGGGATTATGAGTTCAGAATGCATAAGCGAGTGTTTCAGTGCAATATTAGAACCTTAATCTCCTTTTTTTATGGTTCGGTTTACTACCCTCAAAGCACGTCCACCTTTTTAAAGACAAGTTCAATGGAAAAGGACAACTGCTCCTTGACTTTGGATGAATCGGCCCATAAAGTAGGGTCATCACTTTAGTCTAAGTGTATGTGACTGAGCTGTAATCCATGCATTAATAAGTGCAGGACTCAGCATGAATTAATGTATGAATAAATGTATGACATATGAACTCATGAGGATCCATGTTAATGAGGGAGGGTAATGTGTTGACTTCATATTAGCACACTGAAAGAAAAAAAACTCAGATCATTAACTAACTTATGTAACGATACGTTGGGTCAAATGAGCCTCGAGGACATTTTTCATCCATCGTGGCTGAGGTCCAAATAAAGATACAAGTCACCAATTCTGTTGGGTTTAAAGCAGTCAGATTGGTGTGATTTATGCCCCGAGTGCGCATCCACTGATAGATCCACATATATATGTCAATTACAGCCGTCCAAATTTCCTCCGAGACTACAGCTCTTCTTCTCTGTCGTCTCCCACGACAGCGCCGGCGCTCTCCTGTCAATCACTCTCGCTCTCTGGATTTATTCTTATGTAAAAAAAAAAAAAAAACTGTTCAAAAGCTTCCCATTATGGAGGAACATAAATCAAAATGGGGTCTGATCCGCGCCTGGATGTGCACCGTTGGCATTCCAATATATGATGTGAAATATTATGTGAACACGGTGCAAGCGGATCAGCGGAAGATGTGTGCTTCGTAAAGACTGGAGGTCCCGCTGAGGAATACAAGCGGCAGATTCATGAAATATGAAAAAAAAATAAAAAAATAAAGTGGATTCGAAGTATTTTTAAATGCGCAGACCTGTTTACAGCTGTAAAAAGGGTTAATGTGTCTGAGCAGGTTTGAAGTTTACTTGCTTAGCGTCCCATGAGCGTTACGCCAGAAAAAAACCTCACCGCTGAAAAAGGAGCTGGAGGAGAGTGTGAGGGAAATAAAGATTGACAAACTCCCGCTAATGGCTGCCATTGACGGACTGACGTGAAGCAAGTGCATTGATCCCTGCAGCACATTTCCACAGAATCCGACACTCCACTAACAGCCTCTCAGTCCGCATGTCATCTGCAGTTTATCCTTCGCTTTGAGCCAAACTTTGTAGCGATCTGGAAAAAAAAACTTTAATTTGAAGGAGCTCTAGTCAGTTATTTATGCTGTAATTTAGCATTAAACAACTCACCTATAATACTGCTGGGTAGCTCCATATAGCTTAGCATTTGGCCAACAAAAGTTGTGTCCTAATTCTGGCTCTGCATCCTTGGGACGCAGACCCTGGATCGGGGCACACCTAGGTACGTGGCCTACAGCTTTCCCGGCTCCAGAGGAACTTTACAAGGTCGTGTCGGTCACATCCACTTTGGACTAAAATGGGATAGGCTTCATCGAGTGGTGGGATGTCACGCCACCTTCCATTGAAGCCTCTGAAGGACGCAGACCCTGAATTGGGGCACACCTTGGTACGTGGCCTACAGCTTTCCCCGCTCCAGAGGAACTTTAGAAGGTCGTGTTGGTCGATACACGAAGGATCCTTCCAGTTTGGACTAAAATGGGATAGGCTTCATCGAGTGGTGTGATGTCACGCTACCTTCCATTGCAGCCTCTGAAGGACGCAGACCCTGGATTGGGGCACAGCCAGAGACTCTTCAAAGTCTGATCCAAACAGGAAAATAGCTTCCATTACCAAACAAAGTCGTAATAAAGAGAGACAGAAGCTGAGAGTCAACGTTGGTTTGGCATGGTGAGCCCTAATGCTAAAACTTAAGTGAAAATGAAGGCGAGTGGAAAGGTCTGCCCTTTTGTTTTGGTCTGAAAGTCTTCTGTTGCTCACGGCGACATCCTGTTGTGAAGTGTCCTATCGAGCCCCTTCTAATGCAATGAACATGGACATTATTGACGCTCAAATAAAAGATGCTATCTAGCAGGCTTAATAGTTGTGGTCTCGGAGAGGAGGAAATTGAATGTGAAGTGATGAAATCTGAGAAGAAGTAGGTGGACGGGTCAACCTACACACTCCAAACTATGATCACATTAGTAGAGGCTGCGATGCCAGATATTCGCGGAAAGTGGTCTTTTGATTAATGTCGCAGGCGTTTGTCCAAGCTTTGGTCAGTTTGGTTAATGTCTGAGGGAACACAGAATGATTTATTGACGAAAAACCAGACGTCTAGGAGGCCAGGTATCCATGATGGAGCACAACTGGTGCAGATCCAAGTCAAAGTCTGGATTTGGCAGAATAACATGTAGAAGTAATTACGCTTTTTTTCTGTCTTACAATGTTTAAATGTGTTTTTTGTGATAATAGCTTGAGATGCAGGTAAGACTAAGCGTATTTGTATATCAGATGTCAGGTACACTTTTCATATTTAGAGGTGTTTGTCTGTGTCATGTCTTACTGTTGTAAGCGCAGATGTGCCGAGCGGTTGTGTTTGCATGTAGTCAATGTTTGTTTTAGTGTCTTTGCTCGGCACATGAAGGTTTGGGACGCGGTGGCTTGTTATTTTCATGCTGTGTGATGTTTGTTGCTTGCGTGCTGCATCTCTGGCTGCCGGCTGCTTTTGGGCCAAAACCGCTTAAAATGAAGCCATGTGATTGGCTGTATGGAATATGTCTTAATCTATGTAGAGGGATAATTAATTTTTCAAAGCAAGCGGGTGCCAGAAAATGTAAAATATTAATTTCTCCCTTTTGGTGGATGATCTACCCCCCTCCTCCCCAAAGGGGAACACAGGACATGTGCAGCATTTTTAACGGAAAGTGCTTTGTTTTATCTGTTTTTTATCCGCTCTGCCAGGGAGGTTTTCCACTATCTGTCTTACAAAACTCTGTTGGAAGAATGGAGAGTGCGAGGAGGAGGAGAGGAACCCATTACATTTTGCCATGGATTTGCCAAATTCGGCTGGAAGCAGCGGCGCAGATCGACAAATCTCTGCTAATTTCCCCGTATTGATCAAGGACCTTTGTTAGAGAAGTGTGCTCGATGGGTGGACGTTCTGGTTCAGGTTTGGGGCGACTTTTCAGTGTTGGCAGGACACATTTTCAGGGTATTTCATAAAATACATGTTTATCAACTTACAAATAACTTGGTTTAGTCATAGAGGTGCATCTCAATATATTAGAATATCATGGAAAAGTCAATTACCAGTAGTTCAAGTCCAAAGTATTGAGTGCATATGGATGGACACACTTTTCAGAAGCCAACATTTATATATTAAAAGTAATATTCTATAACACATAGTATGTATTTTATCTGCTACATAATATTTTTTGAGACTGACTTTTAGATCTTCATTAAATGTAAGCCATAATCATCACAATTAGCCTTGAAGAAATTAAATAAATGGAGTCATGAAATGTTTCATTCTGTGTGTAATATATCTATTTCATGCATTACTTTCACTTTTTGTATTGAATTACTGACATAATGAATTTTTCTACGATATTCTAATTTATTGAGATGCGACTGTATGTTAGCGAGCTAGCATGAGCAGGCTAACACTGGCTTTGTCAGTGGGTTAGGAAAGCTGTATAGAGCTCTAGCGGGCCTTTTGCGTGACTATTTTGAATTGTTCATTTTTAGTCAATTTAACTGAAAATGCGAGATGTCAAAGCAGGTCAAGGTGAAGAAAAACGGATGTTTGGGGGGTTTCGATGGTGAACTCATTTTAGTCCAAATGTCTGCCGTCGTGCAACAGCGAGGACTTTTGGGGAAAAAGCGTCTCACACCCTCATGATTAACTGATGACGGGGTTTATCAAAAATGGCTGTTGGAGCTTGTTGCCATGTAGCCACTCATGTTCACGCCGCCGCTGCCCCCCCCCTTCAACAAAAAAATCTGCTTTCCTGACAAAATGCTAAAAAAGCGTGCAAAAAAAGGGTTTTTTACAGTGATATCACCTAACGTTTGCTTTCAGAGTGAGACAAGTCTGTGTTCTGACTGTCAGCTTAAGTTAAAGCCTGAACTTCAGGTCACTTTGTGCGTCGGCGTGTGTGTGTGTGTTGGCTGTGTGTGTGTGTGTGTGTGTGTGTGTGTGTGTGTGTGGAGCCACCAGGATGCTGACACTAGGTCCACCGGGGTACAAGACTGAGGCTTTTTAAAGGAATGACATATGCATGAGAAACAACACAAGTGCACACACACACAAACACACACATAAAGGGCAAGTAGACTTTCTGCAGCTAAAGATGCCTCTCAAACCTCTCCGTGTGCGTGTGCGTGTGTGTTGAGTGTGTGTGTGTGTGCCTGGACTTGATCTCTAAGATGGCGGCCGTCACTGTCACTGACGTCAGCAGAGTGCCAGTGGGCTGATGTCAGATATTCTGCCGCCGTTACAGGTGCGCGACTGCCTCGTCCGTGATGGAATAAAAGCTGACAGACTAAGAGGGAGGAGGTGGGGGGCCGGCGAGCCGAGGGGCCGCCGTATCGTGCAGGAGTCAAACCTCCGGCCGCCGGCCCCCCCGCGCCCCGTCCGAGCCTAATTTGACGGCTGCCACCGTTCACTCATTCACCGCCGCTCTCGCTCCCGACCTTCTTTCCTTTTCTCCGCGCCGTCTCTCTCTCTTTCTCCTGCTCTTTATATCTCACTCTCTTTTCCCCCTCCTACGCGCGCCCCCTCACCTCTTTTCTCTCGCCGTTTGATCAGCGGAGCGGCATCTCAGCAGGAGTATTTAAGGAAAGAGAAGGCTCCCCCTGCTTTATTCTCGCTCTGCCTTACCTCTTTGCTCCCCCCCCCCTTTTTTTTCCTCCTCACTTTAACGTTCCTTCATCGCTCCTCTTTCTCGCACTTTCTTATCTTTTTCTTTTCTCTCTTTACAATGTAGGATTTAACGCGGGCGACCATGCTGCATGTATGGTGTGTGTGTGTGTGTGTGTGTGTGTGAGCCGGTACAGTAGTAGTGTTCAGTTACACAGCAGGAGAGTTGCCTCTGAGTCACTCAAACTAATCTGGCCTGAAGGTGCGGCTCCCGAGAATTGCGACGTCTGCATGTGTGCATCGAAACTCTTCCCACAGAGCTCCGACGTAAGCGAAAGCAAACTTGCGCTCATAAGTTGCGATCAACATCTTGTTCCAAACGGGAAACAGGAAGCGATTGCGGCCTCGCACTTAAACGAATCCACCTGAGACGTGTTGGTGGCGACGCTGTTGGGGAGCGGACAGGAAATGAAAGCGGGAAGAGGGAGATGCAGCCGCTGGATCCCCACTCGCTAGGCGTCTCACACGTGTCGCTGCAGGCTGCCCTGTGTTTAACCTTTGCTCGGCAGAGACAGACTCATTAACGCGGGGATCTCGGGGACGCCCGGCGGTGAGACGCAAACCCCGTGAGAGAGATAAAAGACGGATTAAATCAAATTTTTTAAAAAGGGAAAACATTTATTTTATCTCTCTTGTATCTCTCTCACGTGGTTTGTATGTAATAGGATTCAAACCCTGTACTATGTGTATAATACCTGGTCTGGCATCCTGGGTCATACTTACTCTTTGTGTTTTACCCATCATGCCCTGCTCTAATGTGATACGCATGCACCTCATTATATTTCTTTTACATTTAGTGAGTTCCGGCCCGGTTTCGGTGTTGCAGAAAGTAGTTCCGTCTTGTTGCTGGGGTCACACGGATAAAGCGTTTTGCTCCAAAAAACAACATGCGTTCAAAAGAGTCATACATTTGCATCACGAATTCTTCGCCACAATAAAGTCCGCCCTTACAATCATCCGATACTATTTTCCCTAGCTTCGTATCACTGCGTGCACCATCATCAGCTGTTTCATGGTGTTTACATGCTCGGAAAGAGGTGGAAGGAGACCTCTGCAAGGCGAGAGAGGACGCACAGCGGGTAATTGCAAGGCAGGACTTTTTTGCAGCCAAGAATTGGATGGATTACTCTTTACAACGCATGTTGTTTTTTGGGGCAAAACTCTTTATCCGTGTGACTCCAGCATCTAGACGGAACTACTTTCTGTAACATGGAAACCGGGCTGGAACTCCGCTCGCAGGACGCAGTGGGGGAAAAGTCACTGCTGATGAGCGACACTGATGATGAGGATCTCATACAACTTCATGTCAAAAAATCTGAACTATCCCTTTAAAAGTGACAGAAATGTTTGCAAAAATGGAGGAAAAAACAGGTATCTTTGCGATCCAATGCAGCCGTGTAATGGGGTCACATGTGTCAACGTCCCAGAATGAAAGTAATGGAGCTTATTAATTTATCATGAGACGTGTCGGACCGACTTGATCGAGATGAAGTGAGGACATTGCGATTATAACTGTTCTTCTTTGGAGCACATGTACCAGCATTCCCGTTCCTCGTGTAGCTGGTTTTTCAAACCTCAGTTTCCATAAAATTTTGAAGGAGGGGGAGGAGGACAACCCATTAGACTTGTGGGAAGATCCATTTAAAAGGCCGACAATCTACAGAGAGCTGCTCCAGTCTGCAGACGAAGCGGTTAGCACGGCCGGGAAAAGCCGGAGTGGAAATGTCCGACGGGTGCCGACGGTAAACGTAGGCAGAAGATGTGATAAATCCTTCAGTATTGACGGAGCAGCCGGAGCCTACCTGTAACAGGATGTGAGCTTCTATCAAGGGTTAGTGACAGAATCCAAACGGAAAGAAGAAGAAGGGAAAAAAAAACCGAACACCCACGCTGGGATTCAATGCAGCTGAATGATTCCGTTTGTGTTGGCATCAGAGGGCAATTTGAGCTAAGCACCACCAGTGGCTGCCGGCTCCCAGTGCCAGGACGCCACTGTGGTTCCTGTGGTTTGAATGATATACAGGTCGGCCGAAACATGTCGTCTGCATCTTCATCTAGAACATACAGACTCCACCCATTCCTCTGCTATCTATTATATAAGTTGATTTACTGGTGTCCCAATCCGATGCTGAGTAAAAAACGATACAAGCAGTCCATTCCAGACTCCGCTCCAGCTCTTCTATGTAGAATATTCTTGTGTTTAAGATTCAAATGTATGTAAGTCATTGGTTAATAATAAAGGTCAGTTTTTCTCATAGCTACTGTTGCTGACTATTGTTCTCTGTTTGAGTAATATCACTTGATCAAGCCTTTTCTAACATTTCATACTACAAAATAAGTCATAAAAGTATGTGTGATTCGTGCTGAAATCGGATTGGATGGATAACGGCATCGGCCAATACTCAATGCTGCAATATCGGTATCGTATCAGAAGTGAAAGAGTTGAATCTGATGCTCCCTTTGACAAACTGGTCATTTGAATGGGATTTTCTTTGCTGTATCTCTTTGGAAGGATGGGTCTAAGTGGGTCTTCCCATTGCGATAAAGGCCCAGTGATGATTATTACACACCGGGTTTAGAAGCTAAATGCTGTAATTTGACATCTCGCTTCTCCTTGTTTTCCCGTCGTCTCTCAGCTGTCACTCTTTAACAAACACCGTAAAAAAGAGGGGGGGAAAATTGATGAACGAAAAATAAGTAGTTTCTGATTCCGAAACAAAAACAATCACCACCAGAAGCGACGCAAGCATTCCTGGCAGCCACGATTAGGATTCACAGAGAACAATATTCCTACATTTAAATTCAAATGAAAAAAGTTGCAGGCAGAAGGACGAACATGTGACTAAACCCTCCACTAAAAGTGTTTCAGCTCATTTGAATGCCTGTAGCTGCCCAGAGCACTTATACATTTGTTTTTATTTTTCCAAATTACGAAAGAGCCGAGAGTTTCTTAAGACCCCAAATACACAGAATTACGGGACAAAACAATGCGCCATGAATCACGCAGAGAGGTCATTTCTAACAGTAAACACAGAATAACTTGAAGGGATATTGTAAATCCGCCGGGATGCTCTCAGACGGCGGGAAATAATCGTTGTTAAACCTCGGATAACAGCAACCTACTGGAGGAATCCATACGTTTTGGATTTGTCATGTTTGCCTTTGTGTTGGTATTTGCTCCAGTACAAATGAGGGATGCATAACATGTAGTATTCATGTGAATACTGTTTGTTGTTCACTGTGGTGGGTTGTAACGCGTGTATGTACAGTATAATATAGAGGCAGGTTGCTGGGAACTCATTTCTCGGGGCTGAGTCCCCACATCGAGGCTCAGGAGACGTTACACAAGACAAAACTGCTCATTGGATGCGACAGCTATTCTCACCGAGCTGCAGAACGACGCCTGACAGCCCCACACACCTCATTAAGTATTTAATGCAAAGTATGTTTCATGCATGGGTGTCTGCATGTGCTCTACGTCAGAGTGTGTGTGTGTGTGTGTGTGTGTGTGGGCGTATATGTATGCGCAGTCAAACCGCTCTAGATAAGAGCAAAACACCGGCATCCTCTCAGTCCCTCAAACACAGATGAGGCCTCCGGAGTTCAGCTGGTGCTGCCAGTTGCCAAGGGCACAGAGGCTTTTGTGGGGCAGTGCATTGTGGGTATTGTTAGATGCGCAGAGTGAGGAAGTGCGTGAGTAAATGACAGCTCGGGTGAAAGAGAGAGATAAAACTGAATTGTTGAGAAGAGTGATGAATTGTAAACACACATTTGTGGAGAAGATAATCGGCTTTAAACCATTACACACCGCTTGTCTCCGATTTGCTCGCTGTTACTCCGGGCGCCGGCTAGAAATTTTCGCAGGGCGTCTCCCATTAGTCAGCAAATTTTTGCCTTGATTTTGGCCTGAGTGGCAGCGGGGTTCATTTGAGCACAAAGGCTCACGCCGGAGGGCCCGATCAGAGAGCGCCATAATGACCCACTGAACAGCAACTCCTTCATTATTCAGGATCTTTGAAATCCTGCATTAATTACCTCCACCAAGGAGGTCATGTTTTCACCAAGCGGCAGTAACCTCCGGGTCTGATTAGTGAGGCCGGGCTGGAAGCGCCGAGTGGTGCAGCACCCGCAATGGCCACTGGGGGCAGGGCGCCAAAGCAGCTCAATGCTCATAGAGACGTCTGTGGTAAAACGGACAACTTTACAGCCGAAATAGTCCTTTAAGGCAGGAGTCCTGCAAAGTCTGCCATGTATTTTGTTACAACGTTTTGTCATAACTTTTGAGTAGCTTTTCGCCTCGCCCCGCACTACATATCATTTTTTATTTTATTGTCTTTTGTGTGCTTTGTAATTGTGCAAAATTTGTGTTTAATGGGAAACATAAACTGAAAAGGACTTTCGGGTTAACATTGGAAAAAAACCTGCACATTATAGCATGACCACAGCCAAAGGTTTGAGTCAACACTTGGCCGGATTGGGCAAAAACTACCGGGCTGACGTTCTGCACACTTGCTGGAAAGGAGGAGGAAGAACTCAAGTCTTCATTTGGTGGCACATCTGAACATTTTTCACGAGTTCCTCCAGCAAGATAGCAAGCGTCATTGTGGAAGCACGCACTCCTCTAGTTGAGTATGTAATGTGTCCTTGGGTTATGTGAAAAATACATTCTTCTTACTACATACAATCTTCTAATAATAATACAGTTTAATTTGAATTATAATTCTTATCTTCCAGGCAATGACCATGCCACAGGCGTGAATATGTTATTATTACAAAACATGGTAATATTTCTAGGAAATGAAAAGAGAGAATCTAAAGCGTACTGACAGCATGCTGAAAAAAACAGCTCTTGTGGGCGCCTCCACTGTTATTGTGTGTGTGGTGCGTTTGTGTTTACGATGTTCTGGGGGTTTTTGTTAGGCACTCAGCTGCCTAGATTTGAATTTTGAGGGTTTTTCTATTTTTTATTTATACACCAACACATCGCAGTATTGAGGCATACCAGGTTCCAGCTGCAGGATAACAAAGTCCAGATTGACATGACAATAATGTTGGAAAAGCTGCCCGACAGCTCTGCGGGTTGAGATATTTCCCAGGCAGCGTAAAAAAAAAAAAAAGCACATTTTTTATGATTAGCCTATACCTTAAAGAGATTGTCTGGCCTTTACAACTGGTAAAGCCACTGGTCTTTATTTTTACCAGCAGCTCATGCTTTCCAATATCAGGATTATTTCCAGATGAGGAAAAGAGCTCAAAGAGAAAAAGGATGGATCAACTTGTCAGTGGGCAGAGCGTTATTGCTCATATTTCCTGCTGGGTTATGCTTATGTTGGAACTTGGGCGACATTCTGATGTTTTTTCCCCCCATTTCCTGTGTCGATGGAGGCAGGGATGTAGTCTACAAGTTGGCAAATCCTCTAAGCAGTGGGCTGGAACTACCAATTAAGGTGCTTTGGTTTAATTGCATGTATTACCATAGATAATTAAGCCGTTTGAGGAAAGCTGCAAAACATGAAAAAGACTGTCATGGAAAAAAAACAACATTGTTTTCCTAATAGTCTCTTGGACATGCCGACTGCCAAGATCCTGTTGATGCGGCGCTCGGCTGTTGATGTGTACAGTCTCTGATTGGGAGCAGCTCCAGCCACTAAACACACAGGTTAAACGTCTGGTGTCGAGTACTATCGCCCGGGATGAAGTGAAGGAGCGGTCGGACATTTCACAGCCTCTCCTGTCTGCCGAGAGGAGCCAGGATTGTATTGACATCTCTGTTCGGGGCGGAGAAGCTGGTCGTGCTGCTAGCGTCCCACTGAGCCAGGTGTCAACACCAACCAGAGACATAATCAAGCCCTCTGGGGGGTCTTATAACTCATGTCACGTCGGCAGCTCTTTTATGCTTGCAGCTAAAACCTGGTAAAGGGTGATATATAGGACCTCTGGATTCAATCGACATCCCACGCCACTGGCGGCGAATCAATGATTCGCCACAGAGATAACAAACTTTGGCGTGTTCTGTGAAAGGCTGGGTTGGCCAGAGCATATGAAGTACCAGACTACAGATTCTGGCCCAAGCCCCCGAGAGTTGCACGACTGGCCTCTGGCTTTTTAAACCGACATGCGAGTTGGCTGCGAGTGAAGGGAAAGACGTAGGAGGCGGGATGAGGTTGCGCTGCTGACCCACTCTTCAAACTGGGATTGAATCTGGCGAGCGGTGAAGAAGAACTCAGCAGCTGTGATGAATTTTCCTTCACGCACCAGAGTCTGTCCTCCACCTCAGTCAGGTCGACGCCAATGGCAGCGCCTGTGTCCATCCATCTAGCTGCTCCAGTTTATACTCAGGTTTACAAATATGTGACTTTACATCCCTTTTAGCACAGCGGTCGGCACCAATCGTCAGGTGTTAACTTTTATTTTGTATCTATTCTACGTTTCCTCTTCTCTTCTTTTTGACATGATACATATAAACTATTTTGTATCCATGGTATAAAGTACAGTACAGTGCAAATTAGAGATATAGATCTACATAGAGATATAGATAGATCAGTAATAGGTAGGTAGGACAGGAAGGTAGGTAGGTAGGCCGGTAGAAAGGTAGGCAGCTAGGTAAATCTGTTGGGAGGTAGGTTGGTCAGTAGGTAGGATAGGAAGGTAGGTAGGTACGAAAGGAACATAGATAGGTAGATAGGTTAGTAGGTAGGTCGGTCGGTAGGTAGGTAAGTCAGTAGGTATGTAGTGCGGTGGGTAGGTAGGTAGGTAGGTAGGATAGGAAGGTAGGTAGGCAGGTTAGTAGGTAGGTAGGTCGGTTGGTCAGTAGGTTGGTCAGTAGGTAGGTAGGTAGATCAGTTGGTAGGTAGGTAGTGCAGTAGGGAGGTAGGATAGGAAGGTAGGTAGGTAGGTAGGTAGGTAGGTTAGGAGGTGGGTAGATCGATTGGTAGGTAGGTAGGTAGGTAGGTAGGTAGGTTGGTTAGGAGGTCGGTAGGTCGATTGGTAGGTAGGTCAGAAGGCAGGTAGATCAGTAGGTAGGTAGGTAGGTCGGTAGGCAGGTTGGTTGGTTGGTCGGTAGGTTGGTCAGTCGGTAGGTTGGTCAGTAGGTAGGATAGGAAGGTAGGTAGGCAGGTTAGGAGGTGGGTAGGTCGATTGGTAGATAGGTAGGTAGGTCAGAAGGTAGGTAGATCAGTAGGTAGGTAGGTCAGTAGGTAGGTAGGTTTGTAGTTCAGTGTGTGGGTGAGTGGGTGGGTTGGTTGGTGGGTTACATATCTCAGTGGGTGGGCAGGTAGCGTGGTAGGTCTATAGGTCAGTGGGTGGGTAGGTCGGTATGTAGGTATATACGTAGGTTTGAGATCGTGGGTGGGTTAGTTGGTGGGTTGCTCAGTGGGTGGGTGGGTAGGAAGATACAGAGATGGTGGGTAGGTAGATCAGTAGATAGATATATGAAAAAACTGCCACGTTATCATAGTCACTACAATTCTATCCATATTTAGAGACAGAATCATAAAATCCTGTCAGACCTCCTCTAACACCAGGTAAAGTGCTCTCACTAATTTCCCTCCAGTTATCATAGTATAAGTGAAGGGGCTGGAGTATAACTGCGCCAGAAATAGGAAGCTGCAATGCCCCTATAGTTCTGCCACAATATCTATTTTCTCCCCACAATCTCGGCTCAATATTTCAGACCGCCAGCATTTCCGGTCGCCACGACTCTGACGACAGGAACGTGTAATTTCCTTGTATTGTGTGCGAGCAGTGAGAAGGACAGCACCTTTAATCTCCAGATGTTATTCTTAGATGTTTATTCAACTGTATAAAAAGAGCACACAAGCTATCTCCCTCCGTTTAGTCTGTGCATAGTGTTTGCTCCGTTTATCTGCGAATGTGACTCGTCTCCTCGCCTCCTGGAGACGTATTCATAATGGACGTCTCCAACAGGTATAAAAGATAGAGATTGTATTCAGCGACAGGCCGTCATGGTTCTGAAAGGATGACGCTGTCATTCATTCGGCAGCGTCACGCTGAAGAAACTCATTCCCATCTTATTTTATTTAGCTCCTAGTGATACCTGAATTTAACACATTATAGTCTTTTTTTGAACCCTTGAAATACCAGCAATTCTAATAAGATTATCTTGGGATTCACAGGAGTGGTCTGTCGGGCGCCAATTCAACACATCAGGAGGAATTTAGCGGACAGTACAGCTCACGTTTTTGGGTGCAGCACGATCCAGCTATTGAACCCAGTGATTGATGGCCAAACTGCTGCACCACCTCATCCATTGCATCTCCTGTCAGGAAAAGCAATAAGACAGGGAACAAGACAGGAACAGGCTACAACTGACAGTCAGGACTGCAGAATAAGAATCAGACGACCCGCCCTCCACTCAGGACTTCTACGTGTCCGGAGTCGGGAATCGGGTCAATGAACGATGCAGGACACTGACACAAAGAGGGTTTCTCTCTGCATGTTGTTGCCGTCCGCTCTCACACAGACCAGAGGGGAATAACCAAAACAATTAACATCATTACTAATCAATTGTGATTATTTGAAGTGGTGCCCTAACCTTTGTATCAACATTTAACACCCACTTTCTACCTCCTACATACGTTAGGCACCGTTTAATACACACATGAGCTTTGGCAGCCCGGACGTTTGAAATATCTAAGGTGATTATTGGTTCACAAATTGTAAATAGTTATTTATTTCTCAAATAGTCATCTATGTTTCTACTACTGCATGTATATTTCATTGTCGCCATTTAACTAGAAGCCGAATTTTGGTTTCTCCTCAGAAAAGGAATAGTATATCATATTACGAATTATAACAAAGGGGTTTTTTTTGGGTTGTTTTATTTTAGAAAACAACAAAACCTTGAACCACGATTCTACTTCTGCCAAAAGTAAGTTGTCAAACAAGCCAAACTAGTGGGCGCACACCTCCAGCCGGCGAGAAAACACACACGGCAGCATTGTGTTTTTCCAGGCAGGGAAACACGTCTTACGACCCAGCGAGAAACGGAGCTCACACGGCTCTTGCATCCCGGCAGACGGGCGCTCTGTGATGAAGTAAGGCCGATCTGACGCGGGCTGAGTGCTTCCCACCGGCAGCAGACATTACAGCCAGCGTGAAGCGCTTCAAACACCTTGGACAGCTCCCGTGCCGCTGGCAGCCCCACAATCAGCACCTTGGACAGAGACGCCACAGTGCAACCTTTGTTCTGTCCTCTGCAGAGCCGGAGTGCCTGACCTCCTCAGCAGCATTAAAGGGATAGTTCAGATTTTTTGACATGAAGCTGTATGAGCTCCTCACCATCAGTGTGGTTCATCAGCAGTGACTTTTCCCCCACTGCGTCCCGTGAGCGGAGTTTCGACCCGATTTCGGTGTTGCAGAAAGTAGTTCCGTCTAGTTGCTGGCGTTACACGGGTAAAGCGTTTTGCTCCAAAAGACAACATGCGTTCAAAAGAATAAACCATTTGCATCAGGAATTATTGGCTGTGGAAAAAGTCAGACCTCGCAATCATCTGG
>CAESWR010000105.1:7176-22382 GCA_903171835.1 Mullus surmuletus | reverse complement strand
TATTGATTTACTGCACAGGTAAGATTTTAATTTCCCACCCAAACCTCTCAGGTGCTTCTGACAGACAGATGTGAAGAAATCCAATTATCTGAGCTGAGAAAATAAATAAATAAATAAAAAACAACCAAAGCCGCATGAGAGCCGTGGTATTGAAATGACTGACGTGACTCGACAGGCTTTAAGAAGCGTTAAACGCGTCAAGATAACAATCGAGAGATCAAGGTTAGATAACAAACAGGGGCTCGGAGATGATATTGGCACTGCAGCCCGGCGGCGCCTGTGTGGAGGTTTTCAGTGTTGCAGCAGAGTTGTTTCTGCCCGACCAGAATGTACGTCTAGAAAATAAATAAATAAATGAAAAAATCTGTTTTGCTTACACCTGGAGAAAGAGAAATCAAACAAAGAAGCCAAACTGGGTGGAGGCGATCGCTGTCACTATGTCTTCTTTGATGCCCCTGCATGAAAAATAGGTGATTTGCAAGTATTTTCTCCACATAGCCAGTAACAAAATCCTCGCCTCACTTGTTTTTTTTCATGAATTGTTAAAGCTTTATGAATGTGGAAATCGCAGTGGACTGCCTGTGTTGCATTATAACTAATTTTCACATCCATTAATTGTGTGGTCTGAAAGTTATTAGTAGAAATGATAAATGATCCCAGTTTGTTTTCATTTGATTTTGCCGATTCCATCCAATGGGGTTATGATATTTATGTTTTTACCCCCCAAAACACTCCTACTTATCTGCACCCACTTTCCTTGTTAGCTTGCCAGACAGTGAACTAGCCTGCTCGTCAACAAGCTTTCTGCAGAAAATGAGCCCAACAATTCCCAACATGTTGAATATGACAACAATTTTCAACTAAAGAAAGAAAACCTCCCATAGTTTGGTCCCAGCTGTTCAAATTGCACCAATTGGATTCAATGGGAAACCAAACAACTTTATTTCCAACAACCTTGTAACTTTTTGCAAACGGCCCCTCAAAAGAATCAACGGTAGTCTTTGTGGCGTTTGGTGCGTGCTGGCTTTTAATAAATGCAACAAAATGTGAAGCCAATGTGCTTATTCAGAGGAGACATCAGAGCCAAATATTTATGACGCGGGCGGCAAAGATTACGTAATGTTCCTTTAACAGTGGAAATGTGGATCTGTGTTACGTTGATAGTCTGGTGTAAACTCAGAGTTTGTGCATGTGTGTGCGTGTGTGTGTGTGTATGTGGAGAGGGGCATGGATATGATTGCATGCTAAAAAGCCTGAAAAGCTTAATCCCAAATGCGCTTCCATTTAGGGGGGTTTACAAAAACTCTAAGTGCAGTTCTAAGAACATGCGGGGGGTAACAGGCAGGAATTAGCATTTCGCTCTTTCAGCCCTCCATTAATCCATTAATTCCCCCCCCCCCCCCATTAATTGGTCGCGTTTCGTCCAAAGTGTGTTTCGCCTTGGCGGTCTCTGATTAAATCTCAATAACTCGTGCCATGTTCGGTTAGCTGTGTTTTTTTTAATTGAATTCTGTCTGTACATTGTACTCGCCGTGGCTGCGGGGGGCGAGATGGTGGCGCGGGGGGGGGGGGGCAGCGCTCGCCTCGCTCACCTTGATGTGTCGGAGACAGAGACGCAGCCGCGGGCCATAATAGAGACTTCACAAGACTCCGGGAGAGAATACAGCAATGCCACGATCACTTCAAAGCCATCAGAGCCTCCTATACATAATGGATGACACAAGAGCGGCCCGCTCCGAAGCACATTGTTCTTCCCTCCCAATTAATTTAGAGGTAATTATTCCGTTGGCACCTTAATAAGACGAGAAGGCACCTTAGAGAGTCCCGTCGCCTGTGTTGGAATTACAAAACGCACTCACTCACGCTCGCTCTCAAGTCCACCCTGTCAGTCAAAGTACTTAGCAGGCCGCTCAGATATGAAGAAGAAAAAAAGCCCCTCTGAAAAGTCTGGGTGAGGTTTTTTTTGTTGTTGTTGTTTTTCCAGGACGCGCCGTGAAGCGAAATGTGTGTGTTTGCCTACCGGAGGAATGATTCATAATGCATTCGAGAGCGAGAGGAAGCCACTGATGCTCCTGATTTATTTGGGAACGCTGGGGGAAGCGGAGCCGGCTCTGTTGTTGCCGCAGTGTGTTTGTTTGCGGCTCGGGGAGTCTGCAGGAGGCCCATGGGAGACACACACACACACACACACACGTGCGAAAGCAGGGGCTGATAATGATGTACGGCCTCTGCGCGTCGAGGAGCCTCCTCAGCACTACGCGGCGCCAGCAGAGCTCGGTGACTCAGGCTGACGCAGCGGGAGCGCCGGGCCAAGGAAACCACTATCTGCTCCCAGTGCGCCGCGGCAGTCCCGGTGCCAGGAACACGGCGCCGCTTTGCAGCTTCAAGCCCGACTTTTCTCTTTTGTTATTAGTTGTTGTTTAATGTCGACTCTAATCTGCCGCCTGTGTCCCTGATTTGCAATTCTGCTTTTATTTTATCTTCCCGAAAGAAGCTTATCTCTTTTGTTTTTGTGTGTGTGCTAAATAAGTCAAAAAGCACATCAGGTCTTCGCAGAACTCGCTGATAAAAGAATAATTCAATTAATAATAATTACAAAAGAGACTCGGCATTTCAAAGCGTCACCTGAGGCTGCGGCGGTGACAGGATGCAGACGTGGCTGCGGCGAGAGCTCTCGCAGCGCACGCCGGAGGACCTCAAACTCTGACATTTTGATGGAGGTTCTTTTAATATAGTTTAATAATGTCGGCGCACCTCAACGGGGGTTTTCTTTAGACAATAAAAGCAGCATCCACAGCGGCTACTGCACTAACTCGCAGTGTTTTCTCACACTTTTGCAGGTTGTCTTGAAAATTCCAGGTCCAAAATGTCCAAAAGCTGCATGAAAAATGCATGAGTTGCGCTTTTGGGTAGATTTCACTTTCCCTTGTAAACTATAACAATAGAGGAAAAGTGGAGCTGTACAGTATTTCCATGTTAAAAGTTTCCCCCTTTTTTTGTCTGCAACTGTTTATAGCATCAGAATGAATAGTTCATGAGCAAAATAATGATCATGAATTCAGCTATGGGATGTTGGCAGCTGCAGTTTGCTTCCAGTGTTTGATGTTTCTGGTTTCTTTGTGATGATCGGAAGTAAATGTTTGTCACATGAAGTTGGTTCGAAGATAAAAATGAAACCTTTTTAGGAGTCTCTACTTTATTCTTAAGTTTTGTGTCAATGCACAACTATGCAACACACGGTGTATTGAGTGTGTATATGTGTGTGGAACAGGATTGTTTATGTTACGTCGCTAATGAGGGACTTGGTGGTGAGGTTTAACGGTTTTAGAAATGCCATTAGAGGTGAAGTCATGTCAAATAGGATTAAGGGCTGAATGGTGTTTGAAAGGCAGGTTTCTTGCCGGATGTTCTCCTGCGCTGTAAACATGTGCGGGGGGGCGTTTTTAATGGTGATTAGCAACTTTAACGCAGTAAAAGCAACACCAACTCTACGTCAGGTTATTTCATCCTTCATACAATCCAACCACCACATGTAGATAACAGTTATTTTTAATTAGTTCTTTTTAATAGCATCAAATAAAGCTCTGGCTGCAGGACGCCTTCTCATCCCACACAGCAAAGAGGTTAGGCGCAATTCCAGCCCCAATCTGGCAACTGCTGGCTCTGACAAGTGGTTTGTCAGCCAGATATGGTCCGGGTCTGGCAACAATGGCACTGGTTAGATGATGGCATGACACATGTGGACCATTTGTGATTGGGGTCAAATGGGCCACAAAAACCAAATCAAGTCAGCACTGGGCCATCTGTGGACACTGTATGGACCAGCACTGGACCAGCTGTGGACACTGTATGGACCAGCACTGGACCAGCTGTGGACACTGTATGGACCAGCACTGGACCAGCTGTGGACACTGTATGGACCAGCACTGGACCAGCTGTTGACAGACTGTTGCCCAGAATATTTTGAGCACCAGATGCCTCAACTGTCCATGCCACATGTGGGATGTCCCCTGATTTGTTTTTTGTGACTGATATGACCCCGACCACAAACGCTCCGAATGCGGCATGCCATCATCTAACCAGTGCCATCGTTGCCAGACACCAGTTGCCAGATTGGGGCCAAAATTGGGCCTAACCTCTTTGCTATGTGAGATGGTGCAGACGATACAACTGCAGATCACATTTTCAACTGTGAGGAAAAGCAGGGCCAGCCGGAGGACGGCGCGAGCCAGACGGAACCCGACATGATTAAACTGGTGTCGGGATGCGTTCCCCGCCCCGCTCCTCTCGGCACTGACAGCACGTGGCCTGCGGGTTGCATGTCGGCAGGGCACTCATTGCTATGCATAAAAATGCAACTATCTGCAGAGGATGCGATGGAACACCGGGCGGTGATTTGCACCACGGAAAGCTCTAATGTGCAGCACAGCTTCTCGGGATGACAGTGCTGCTCCATGGACGATCACGCTTCTACATGGTGTGTTTTGTCATTACATTTTTTCTTTTAAATGCATTCCTCTCCCGCAGGAGGCCTGGCCTGTTTGATGGCTGTTTCTATATTTGGTGCATTTTTAATTCCCATGCAGAGCAGGGGGAGGCTGGTCCGATCACGCAGCAACAACAACCCAGACGAGCCATGTCATATTTTCCACAGAGAAAAGTAGCGGGCGCTTGGCTCGGGTGTCTGACTATCGGGGCCATCTGCCGCGCCGTCCCACAAACTCGCTCGACAATCACGCCATCTAATGTTTCCATTCGCTTCATGGCCGCCGCTCATCTGCGTGCAGCAATATCACCCACCCACCCACCGCTGCACATCCTCTTACACGTCCTTCATCGCGTGCAGGCGGTTGGCGGGGAGCGGTAGATGGCAGAGGCAGATTTAAAAGCAAGTGAAGTGACCTTGTTGAAACAGTGGAAGTGCGTGTGCATGTGTGTGTGAGGGTGCTCGGGAAGCTTTGGCACCAAATCTATGGGAAGACATGATTTTTAAATCAGCCGGGGAGAGAGAATGGAAGAGGAGCACACTGCATTCAGAGTGAAAATGGTGCAGAATTAGGAGATTAAAGTAGCTGCAGGATTAGGCTCCAGGTTTTAATGATGGAAATGGAAAAAACTGTGAGCAACGTCTGACACATTCTCTCCGGCCCTCCTCTCCCCTCCGCTGCCTCGCCGCTCAGCATGTGTCTCCTGCTGATTGTGCGCCCGGCCTCCGGAGAGAGCGCCGGGCCGCCTCGCACTCGCTCTTAAATAACATTTGCTTAGAAACCTTGGTGCGTGTTTCCCGCAGCAGCGCCGGGCGAATTGGATATTTGATGCTTTTGTTGACGTCTTGATTCGCGGTTTTTAGTGAATTTTGCAGATGCTAAGCTTTAAATCTATCAGAATCAAGTCTGCGTACACCCTTGTGAGTGACTGTCTGCCGTGCGATGCAGCTCAAAGCCCCGATTGTCTATTCAAGAGGTGCCGCGCTGACGAAACTACACCATATTTCTCCCCTCGCCTCCCCCTTCCAGCCTGCAGCCCCCCCTCAGCTTTTCGGAGCTCTGTGGCGAGTCTTAAATGTCCAGCCTACAGATCTTCTCCAAGCTTACCGTCGGAGTTGCTTTCGGCGGTTTCCCACTGAAAAAAGTAAAGACATAAATAAATGTGTGGAAGTTTGTTTAACAACAAATTATTTCCTTTCTGCGGTTTTAGTCCCATATAAGAGTAAGATGATAAAGGAGATTTCGAAATGAATTACCTTTTCTTTATTGCCAGACCTATAAACAGTTTCATTATGTGAGCAGAAGATTTACCTAAAGAAAAAAGCAGATGACACTTGTAATAAGAATCTCACATTATGCTAAATTGCTGATGGTGCTGCTGATTACACACATCAGTAGCAACACTATCGTGACTCGTGTTAACGTGTCTGCAGGACGCCAAAGCGTGAACCTGTGAGTGTGAGACGGCTGCCGGCGCACCGCAGAGACGTTCCAGGCGTAATAATTAGCCCGCGGCCTCCTTATCTCCCCCTCAAGGCCACGTTTCATTAGCTCAAACCGTCCTGCCTGCGCACAAAGTTTATCTGTAAGTGTGAAACTCTTCCTGACAGCTGAAATACTAAAATATCCCCAGACCTTAAAAGCTGCGTTATATTTCACAAGGATCACTTTCAGCCGAGCTTTAATTGGGGAGGGGGAGCGGGGGGGATGGGGGTGGGTGTAGTGTGTGGAAGAGATAACTCATGCCCCGAAGAAATGAGATGCTAATGTATTGCTGGCCATTCGGAATAAATCTGCAAGGTGCTCTTTCATGCAAATGCGAAGACGACTCGTGTGTCAGCAGAAAATGGCAAGAAAATGCGATTGTTGAAAGATTGGAAGAAGTTGGAGGAGCCTGGGACGCTTTGACGCTCTCGTCTTGCTGACAGCTGCTTTGGTCAATAGGGTATTATTAAAAAAAAACAAAAAAAAAACAGAGGATGGATTTCATTGTCATCCTCCTCCTTTTACCCCGAAGGAAAAAAAAAAAGATGTATCTCTCCATCGTATTTTCGGAGCGCTCATTATGCGTTATTGATCGGCAGATGGCTTTGTTAAATCAAACGCAATTTCGGTGGGTGACACTCAGGTACAAGCTGTGTGTCGCTGTGAACGCTTAAAGAGGAAGCATTAAAGAAAAACCTGAACGATTCCGCTCTGGCTCCGTCCGTCCGTAGGTTTGATCTTACATGCTGAAATATTCTGTCAAAGACTGTTTTTCCGTCGGTCCCGCTGCCGCTACCTCTTCATTTCAAAGGCTAAGTATTCCCTTTGTTGAGGGGCTGAGCCTATCAACTTCAGAGATCAAATCCTCACAGCGCATCTATAATGAGTGAAAAGGCCGGCTTCAGAGGGCTGCGCCGGACAAAAAAAATAAAATAAAAAAAGATACAAAGGCAGGGGTGAAAGAGAATCGAGAAGCGAGCACATTCCTATGGAGATGCCCAAATGCAAATCAGTGTTTTTCAGTCGGGGCGTCTGTTTTGTCTAACAGGACTCTGACGCGGCAGACGGCGCGGCTTCTGCCACGGTAAACAGGAGCCTCAGATTGGGGAGATTTGTCGTTTCCATCCTTCGGCGACGCGCCCCGGACTCTGATGTCACTCCTCCGAGCCCGGGAAGCCGGCCAGCTTTGGCCCGAGCCAAAGGCGGGGAGAGACGAGGAGAGAAGAAGAAAAAAAGGCGCTGATGAAGCAATACCCCTTAATGAGCTGCGGCGACGACCCTTTTTTCTATGGATTTCTCGGCCCGTCGGCAGCCAGCTGGAAGCGGCCCGAGCGTTGATGTCGGTGTGAAACGCTTCAGCTGCTTGAGTGGCGTAAATAGTGGCGTCGCTCGTGAGAGGAAGGAAGCGCCTGCTGTTTGGAGGCTCTTGAGGACTGTGACAAACCCTAATCTGCTGTTAATCCTCTACTCAGAGCAAGAGGATATCTCCGTTGCTCCTTAGCGGTTAGCAGCGCGCCCGATAAAACTATTCTATTTGCCTGATGTGCGACGAGATAAAACTTCCCCCTCGGCCAAGATGGGGGGGATTAATGTCTGAAGCGTGGTATCGACTTGTGGGCGAAACAGAGCTGAGCCGCGTCTGACCCCGAGGCTCCTTGTTGACAGAATGCTCTCCATCAAGCAACACAAGTGGGACCCCTGAGTGTGTGTGTGTGTTGTGGATGGCACATACAGAGGCACATACAAAATGGGAACCCAACATATCCCACCAAAGTTACATGGGTCCCCACTGGTCCACATTTGGTCCACATGTGCCAAAGAAAGCTGACTCGTTTGCAGCCCAGATCTGGTTTGCCAGAGCTGAACTATACATGGACCAGCACTGGACCAGCTGTGGACACTGTATGGACCAGCACTGGACCAGCTGTGGACACACCTCGGTCCCTGTTACAGCCCAGCACAGGTTTTTGGTTTTTGTGGCCCATATGAGTCCAACCACAATCGGTCAACATGTGTCAAGCCATCATCTAACCATTGCCATCGTTGCCAGACCTGGACCATGTCTGGCTGACAAACCACTTGCCAGAGCCAACAGTTGTCAGATTGGGGCTGGAATTGGGCCAAACCTGTTTTCTATGTGGGTCGGTTCAGTTCTGCGGTGCAAAATAACGGCGCAAGTTGGAAATAATGCAGGAAAATGAGAGCAAATCAGAAGAGCGGAGATGGGCGTTCGAGGCAGCATTGGCCGAGCCGGCCCCTAAGCGTGGTGGAGGCGCCGCGCAACATTCGCCGCACGCCTGAGAGTTTAATATGGAACTAGAGCAGAGGTGGGCAAACTAAGGCCCGGGGGCCACATACGGCCCGATGAACTACTTAATCCGGCTCGCAGAGCCTTCACAATAATTTCTCCAAAAGCCAAATTAAGAAGGTTGTCAGCTTGATTGGTTGCTAACATGTCCTCTCAAGAAAGTGGGGCCAAACATAATTTGGCGCTTCATCATCCATCTCTAGTTGGACCAATTTACAGGCTCTTCAAAACATTTCAAGCATGATTTTTAGTTAACCTCCAATCCTCATTTGGAGGTTTGTTTCCCGCACCACCTGGCCGTTCTTCAAGATCTAAAATCCAATGTTGCCCTTCAGACAAAATAATTGCCCACCCCTGAACTAGAGTGACACATGAATGTTTTTGATTTCTTTTCTTCTTTTTCTTTTTCCAAAGTGTAGGAAAGCAGCAATTTGTCACTCGGTTCGGTTATTATTTGCCATGGAAACCAAAGGCTGGTGGGAAGCATGCAGGGAAAATGATCAAAAGGGGTTCAAATATTCAAGTCTTGTGCTTCATTGTCACAAATGTTTTGATGTTGGAAGTGAAAACAGCAATTAGGGTAAAGTCACAGCTTTTGATGATGGGAGAACCACAGAGAGTTTTTTTTTTTCTTTTCAACAACCCAGTTTGACTCCATCTCGAGGAGCTCGGTCACCGACTCCTCATGTTGAATTCTGATTTTGGTTTTGCAGGGCTCCTCAAAGGAGTTTTTTCCCCACCTTTCTTTTTAACCGTTTCCTCACCACGCCTGCCTTGTTTCGGTGTCTCCTCCAGCATCACACGGTCTGTCTCGGAGCTCCAGCTTCTCCCTGCGAACAGCCCTTACACACCACGAGGGCTGAACCGAGCGCTGATGAGACGAGACAGCCCGGCCCGTGGAGAGTTTCGCATCATTACACCTTTGGGAGACGCGGTAGATCGGCAACAGCAACAATAGCAACTGTGATCCGGTTTGACATGGCTTTTTTTTTTGCTAACCCTTTTTGCTAACCCTTCTTTTTTTTTTTCACATACTAGTGTCAGATTTGCATAAGATAAAGAAACGCAGTCGAAATAATGGAATGATACCTATTTTAATTTCCATTACCTGCATATGTGGCGATAATTTTACGACTGTTATCGCTCTCGGCGCTTTAGCTGCTCTCATGTTTGTATTTTTTGTAGGGGTGGAACTGAACGCGTTCATTACGAAAGATTCATTACAAAAAAATGCATTTAATCAGGTAGGAAATATGCTACAGATAGCGACGTCTGATCCAACTTGATGATTTATAGTGCCATTGTCAGACTGATGCAAAATAAACAATATTTAGTTGTTTAAATCTATGCATGTGTCTATCATTTGATTGAGTCATATACCAAAATCCGTTTTGGCACCATCCGGTGGGTCTAAATTAATCACAGAGCTCCTAATTAATTCTGTCTCTTCTGCACATCTGCGGATTGATGCGGATGCAACAACATAAACAAATGGGTTTAAAGGACATTAATCTTATCGTTCTTTTCTTGGCTCGATTGCTGCCGTGGCAACTCGGTAACATCCTGGTATCACACAGCCAAACGTCCGTCAAAGCATCAGCCGGTTCCTTTAAGCCGGGAAACGTGGGGGCGAATCGGCCGGCCGGCGAGGAGGAGGAGGCGGCGGAGCAAATGGCGCCGTGCACTCCCGTCCCCGTGTAATCTCCCACTTTGCTCCTGCATTCTCCGTCTGCATCGCACGCTTGAAGATAATGACTCACAAGTGGAGGGGAAGGGAAAGCTTTGAAGTGGTACGGTTAATATTGATGAAGCAGAAGATATTTTAGAAGATTAGCAGCAGAGATTTCACTTCTTTCTTTTATTTTGCATCAGCAAGGTCAAAAACGGCTGGAAATCTCACACTTTCATGTAGCCTCATGTACGTTTTCTAGTCCTTTGTCGGGTGGGCGTGGTCTAAAGAGCGGGGCAGAGACCTCTAATCTATCACTTTACAATATTATCTTTTGACTTTTGTTAAAAACAGTTAAAAAATGTTTATTTATTAGGGGTGTTCCGATACAACTTCTTCGCTTCCGATACAATACCGATATTGCAGCCTTGAGTATTAGCCGATATCAATATCGATCCGAAATGATATCAGCACAAGTCATACACACTTTTATGACTTATTTTGTAGTATGGAATGTTAGAAAAGGCTTGATCAAGTGATATTACTCAAACAGAGAACAATAGTCAGCAACAGCAGCTATGAGAAAAACGCCCTCATTCATCATTAACCAATGGCTGACATGCATTTTAACCTTAAACATAAGAATATTCTACAATTCAATAAAACAAGTAAAAAATAAATTAGAAGACTCTGAAAAATAACCTCAATACTTTAAATTGGAGACCTTAGATGCAGGCCGATATAATCCGATACACTGATATTTTGCCGATATCTGACTGATATCTGATATCGATATCGGATCGGGACACCCCTAGTATTTACGTTATTCCAAATCACAAAAAAGCACTGCAAGCAGTCTCTAAGGGGATGGTTTTTTTTGCTTCCTACAAAGGGAAAAGACAATTGTAGTGTTTTAGCTCATAGACTAGCTCAGCCCTAAGCACTAAACTGCTGTTGACATGCAAAAACTACTGCAGAAGTCAAAGCAAACTTGCCGACAGTCTTCACAAAAAAAATCGTAATCTGTGCATCATCCAAGCACAGCTGGGGTCCGTGTGTGTGTGTGTGCTCGTGCCGGGGGGGTGGGGGGGGGGGGGGTCTGCAGCGAAGCTCTCATTCAAGCGTTGTACTTCTTGAGCAAGTCGTTCTGCCAGTTTCTCTTGCGGTCCGGGAACACTCTGGGCATGCGGATCTTTTTGAAGTCCTCGATGCATTTCTTCAAGTCGTCCTCCAGCATCTGCCTCTCCTCCTCGTCCTCCTCCGCCCCCGACGCCGGGGCGCCGTTCTCCCTGGCGGTGGGCCGGGGCAGCGTCTTCAGCTTGAGGGTGGTCGGGCGCTGGGGGCTCTCGGCCGGGGGCGGCGGCGGGGAGCGAGGGGAGGAGGGTTTGGGCGGCGGGAGGGGCGGCGGGAGCGCGGGGGGCGAGAGGGGAGGGAGGTCCCCGGTCGAGGCGGGCGGCGGCGGAGGGGGGAGGGGCGGGGTCAGGGGCGGGGGGGTGTCCAGCGCCAGCAGGTTCCGCACGTCCGGCACGATGCTGCTGCTGCCGCTGCTGGTCTCCGGGAGGCTCTGGGCTCGGCCGCTGCTGCTCAGGTCCACCGTGGCGGCGTGAGAGGTCACAGAGGTCAGCTCGGTGAGGACCGGCGAGTCATAGGTCACCTTGGAAACCTCCAACGAGCCACCTGGAGAGAGGAAACGTTGCATGCTAAATCAGCCTCTCTCAAACTTTTTGGTGCTGGTGCCCAGAACCCCCCCCCCCCTCCCAATCCATGCCTCCGCCTCCCTGTAAGCTGTAAGTATTTCCGATTTGGGGATTTTTCATCTCAACGAGCTCGCGCAGCAGAGGAATTTGGACGCAGCTACAAAATAAAACATCCGCTAAAAGGTGTTCGTGACTGCAGAAAACCATCGGCCAGGACGACAAAATAATAGTTAACTTGTTTCCATGGCGACCGCTTTCCATAAACTACATTAATGCATCATGTCATACAGAATCACTTAAATATAGAATAATCAGAGACATGGGTGCTGCCGCGGGCCGTCCAGCACCTGCACACACACACACACAATGCCTTTGATCAGACAGCGTTTACTCACGGTAGGAGCACAGAAATCCCCACAAAACAGAGCAGCTCCTGATGCTGGTCTTTTTATACAAACTACGCCGTATTGTGGAGCGTGAACTCAGGTTTTTACAATTTTCACTCCTGCTGTCCGGCTGCCGGCGTACTGACAGATTTGGTGGATGACGACCTTGTTCTGTCAGATTTTGCAACCATCGCTTTTTCCGTCCCTTACCTTAACCCTTAACCTGCATGTGCAGAACCACAAAGTAACAATTTTCGATGGGTAGCAGAAAATGACAGAACACCGTGACGGACCGGCAGAGACCTCGCCATGGACCGGTGCCGGTTCAGACTATTTTTTTAAACAAGCGCCTGGAAGCGTTGGCCCCGTGCAAAAAGCTCCAGCACAGAAAACGCCCAGAATCCTCTTTTGTCTGTTTGTTTTGCTTTAATGAGCGCGATAAAACGTGTTAATTAACAAGCTTCATGGGAGATGCGTTTTTGATCTTTGGACGGCGTCCTGCCTCCAGTCTTTATGCTAAAATAAGCTTGTTTTAAAAGAGCAAAGGAAGCTGTGGGTAAAGTCGTGTTCTGACGTCCAGTGTGTTTGAGTGAGGGTCTCAGCAAACTGGGGAGCTGCAGACTCAAATTTGATTGCTTTTTTTTTTTTTTTTCTTGCACGTTGACTTATCAAAGCGCTCCAGCGCGGTGACTGGCACAGAGACGAGCACCTAAGCTTTTTGAGCTTCTGTCTCCAAGCACGAAAAAAAGCCAAACACGCGCTGGCACGAGAGCACGTGAGAGAATTATGAAAATTAGCAGAGACAAGAACTCGCCAGCCGAGGAGCGGAAATGAGAGAGCAAGGGGTTTCAGAATCCCCCCTTTTTACCTTTGGCTGCATTTACATTATCCTATGAGGGAGAATGAGTGTGTGTGTGTGTGTGTTTGTGTGGCGTGAAACACTCTGACCGAGGCTTGCCAAGCCATTCTTCACGCTGAGTTGATTTTTCATCTCATCTCCGTGCGAGGACAGAGGAGGTTGTTGCCGTGCGATTTCTCAGAATAGCCGGAGCGGTACATGCACATTCCGTACCTCGTGGTATGTGAGAGCCCGTTCGGAATCGCCGTCCCTAACAACCCTTTTTCTAAAGACCAGTGAGGCAGGTGTCCTTTGATTTTTTATGGCACGCGGCTCTCAGATTTGGCTCGGCGTGTTCACAACAAAGTAAAATGCTCAGAGCTGATGATTGCAAAGTGCATCTTCTACTTCTTCTTCTTTTTTTTTCCCAGCATGGGTCTAATTTTCACCACTAAGTACGTTGGCCGACAGCTGCAAACACAGAAATGCTGCCAACACAGAAACACTGCAAAATGGAAGTGCTCCAGACCACCAGGGGGCACCAAACTGCAGGATTGACCAATCCTGTGGGATCGGCCCCTCTTTAAACACACGAGCGGGATGTATTTTCTCTATATTATTAATTAAGACGCAGATCGGAAATGTTTGTAACCCCCTTCCGGTTGATATTGAACAGTTTTGTATTACTTAATAGAGTTTGAGTAAGAAAAAAAACAACAACTAATGATTCTAGACCGCTGTGCAAAAGGAGCTGTTTTTGTTAATAACGATTTTTTGAATGAAAAAGACGCAGATCTGTTGTTTTCCTGTAATGCTGTAAAAGATTACCGCCAAGTGATCTAAAACAACATAAGGGAAAATATACCTTTTAATTCCACTTCTTCCAAGTCTTAATTAATACAGAGAAAATCCCATCCATCCCTCAGTTTGGTGCCCCCTAGTGGCCTGCCACACTGCCGTTTTGTTTCGTTAATTTGCAGCGTTTCTACGTTGGCGGCGCGTTTGCAGCCCTCGGCCGGCGTAATCTAAGAATGCAGGAGTTTGTGCGGAAACAGAGGCGATGCAAAGTCAGGGCGATGTGTGATGGTTATGCAGTCTCAGCCATCTGTGTCACGATCCATTTTCGAGGTTCTTGACTCGCTCTGCTCCTCTGGCCCGCTCTGTCAGCTAACATCAACACTTCATAAGAGCTGCTGGCTGTCGGTGCCAAACAGAGGGGAGCTGCAGCTTCTCTCTCGTTTTTTTTTCCCAGCACGACTGCAGAACCTCCAGAATGCCACAATTCAAAAGAATGATCTGCAAGAAGACACAATTTCCAGGCCATTTTCCTCCACCTTCTTCACCCTCGCTGTACTTAAACACCCTGCGCTGCCCTCAGACTCGCAGCGCTGATGACCGAGGCCGCCGCGCAAGCTGCCAACCCGCTCATCAGGAGCAATTAGAGGCTTCAGCGTCTCGCTCAAGGACGCTGTCGCTGCCGCTTGCAGAGAGGAAAGCCAGTGAGTCGGCGCTCGTCATTACCGCCGGTACCTTAGACGTTCCGTGATTTATCCTAATGAGTTTGGCCGCGGCCCCCGACGAGGCAAAGTGACGGCGTTAAGGGACGGCGTCATCCCTCAGCGGCTCAGTCGCGCCGCCGCACCGTGAACCCGCCGGTGGCAGCGCGAGGCGGCTAATCTCCCCTCGTGCTCGTGCGTGTCCCCGAAAAAAACAACACACACACACACACACATGTTGGAGTGACATGGAAGGGGCTGTTTTCCTTCGACAGGGCTCATCGTCACGGTAACCCGTCTTATATAACAGGCAAAGCCGCTTGTGTCAAACGGAGGCAGGCGCGCGATATTCTGCAACTGTCTTCTGAATACCTGGTGTGTGTGCGTGTGTGTGTGTGTGACGCAGGAGACAAGAGGCCTCCTTGTGTGTTTGTGCATTCACGGGCACGCATGGGGGTGTTTGTGTGTGGGCAGATGTGTGTGTACTTTCCGGGCATGGCATTTGTAAGTGGGACAAATAAAGGCAGAAATAAAGGAAGAGGGAGGTTGGTTGGAAAAACGCGTGTGTGTGTGTGTGTGTGTGTGTTGCATTCACTGTCTCACATAATGAATATATGTGTTTGAAGGCCGCTTGGACGTGGGAGTATGGGGGCTTAGCAGTGTCGGAGGAATAATCCACTGGGGGATGGGCTCCACGCTTTTCTTCCGCCGCTAAGCCTTGCGGAGGAGAGCAGCGAAAGAGAGCACTCAACCCTTTTCCCCGGGCCACTTCTCCAGGGATCTATGCAAAAGCCAAAGCACTTTAATAATAATAAATTTAATAATAAATTTATTTGTAGA
>CAESWR010000104.1:403203-416729 GCA_903171835.1 Mullus surmuletus | reverse complement strand
CCTACTACCTCCCCCAGCGTGTCCCGCGTCTCCCCTGGTGAAAAGTGGAATGTTAACTTGGCAGCTTTTATCCAGTTCAACTTTTATCCTCAACATCATTAAGCATTTGCAAGTGATTCAACAGAGCTTGACGATATTGTTGGAAACCGGAAAGGCGCGTTTCCTTCGACTCCCAAAGTATTTGTTTAGTGTCCTGCTCGAAAAAACTTCTTGGTTTCGCCTCTCGCTCGGACTCATGGGATGGCGGTGTCGCTCTGGCTGGACGGCCTGTGGTCCTGGCATATGACCGTCAGCCGGTACAGGTTGAGGATGACCACCATGAAGTTCTTGATGGCGAAGAAGCCCAGCATCTGGTGGAAAATGTTGAAGTAGGTCATGACCGTGAGCCTGACCACCAGGAAGGGCCCGTCCTGGATAAACAGGGCCTCCACGATCCCCCACATGTCCGTGCTGTGCCGGGTCAGGAGGGAAGCCTGCTGGACCCCCGGCTCGCCCTCGCCGTCCGACCTGGAGTTCACCACTGCAGAGAAAACAGGAAGTCCACAGTGCCACCGATGGATTATGCAACAGCTTTGTGTAGCGTCTCATTAGGTTTTCACGTCTTTGCAGTGTGGAGTTCTAAATCAAAACCAAAGATTCAATTTCTTCGATCTTTTCCCAGTTAAAGCTCTCTCGCTGAAATCAGGGATTTTGTCTTTGACTGACTGTAGCTCCTGACCAGAGAATGCTAGAGGCCTGGAAACAGTGCCACACCCCAGGTTTTAGGACGCCCTGAGCGTGCTGGTGTTGGTCCCGAGTCTCCACGACACTCCGTTGCGGACATGACTTTTAACCCCTTCTCATTGCCTTGGTCCCGAGTCTCTAGGAGCCTCCAGTGAGGAGATACGCACGCTCAGACAATCATAAATAGGCTGTATCTCGAGAACGCCACGTCGTAGGAGCTCAAGACCCAGCTTGTTCAACTCGGGGTGCCCAAAAACCTATGGGTAGAAGTTGGCACCATGTCTCTACGACCTTCCGTTCTCTGAACCCTAACCCTAGCTGGAGGCAAATTAGGGTTGTGAAACCCTAACCCTAACCCTAACCCTAGCTCAGAATTAAGGTGCCTCTTTGACTGACTGTAGCTCCTGACCAGAAAATGCTAGAGGCCTGGAAACAGTGCCACACCCCAGGTTTTAGGACGTGCCGAATGCGCTGGTATTGGTCCCAAGTCTCCACGACGCTCCGTTGTGGAGATTAACTTTGACCCCCTGTCATTGCACTTATGGTAACCCTAGCTTGGAAATGCTTGCCATAACTTGAGATGCAAATGTGCTAAAGACACCAGACCAGCACCTACCCCCATATTTTCATGGCTGCCGAACACACTGGGCTTGGTCCCGAGTCTCTAGGAGCCTCCAGTGTGGAGATACGCATGCTCAGACAAACATAAATAGGCTGTATCTCGAGAACGCCACGTCTTCCGTTCTCTGTTGCACTTTATCATTATTATTGTTTATTGATGATTTAGGTTCAGAAATCAGGTCACCGTAACATGTATATAATTATACATTTGTACATCCATATCTAAGTCTACAAGTGGGACGAACAGGCTGCATTCCTACATCAACACTTTGTGTGTTTGCAAGCTTTTCAAACATCCTGGAAATGACGGAAGGCTCGCTCCAGCAAGAAGACACAAACACACTCCTAAACACATCGCCGCACCTCTGGCTGAGTGCTCTAAATGCATCGTGATGGTAAACGCAGGCATGGAAGTATCTTTAGGATGAATATCATTGGTGAATTATTAAAGATTGGGCTATGAATAATTGAGATCATTGTGTTATTTTACCATAACAGAGTTGTGCTGTTTCTAATCTCCCTGTAATCGTCCTTCTCTTTCTTTATGAGACCTTATCCTTTGTTCCAAAACACTTGAGCAATCCCCTTTTTACATTCTTCTCCGTGCTCAGTGTAATAAATTTCAAGGAGACATCTGTGCACCGGTCCTTGATATTGGCTCACCCTCTTATCAGTCGAGCAAAGCGCTGGATCGTTTACACAAATCTGTTGACTTAATAGGGTGAATGTGTGGCAGGATTTTCCTCTAAAGCTGTCAACATTTATACAAAAACCATTAATGGCCGTGATTTGGATTAGAACTGAATTACAGGCATGCGACATTCCCACATCTGATACTCGCTGTGTCAAAGAGCAGAGTTGATTTTGGTGGTTAATGATTTGAGGAGGCTGGTTATTTTTCCCGTGAATTTTCATGTCAACTCAAGGCCCTGCCAGGGATGTTGCAATTTCTCCATGCTTTTTGTTTTGATTTTCCCACAGAGCGAGAGAGGCAGTCAGGGTTTTGCACAACAATACTTGGACTGTGACTCCTCAAAACTCGGGTTATTGGTTGGACTCGGCGCCTGCGAGCATGCACTCACCGGCTAAGTGTAGCGGGAACTGCAACATGCTCCAAGTCCACACAGCCAGGATGATGTAGACCAGCAGGGGATTGCTTTCTCTGCAAACACATGGAAAAATGAGTTTCAACAAATGTCAATGGGTTAATGCGGGATATAGAGTCAAGGAAAGTATGTGGCGGCATGATGAAACTTTTCCCCAAAAAACGCAATCAAACAATAATGGTTCATTCAAACTGAGTTTTGATGCATTTAAATAGAACAGGATACACAAATCGATTTTCCTTCAAACTTGTATGCATGACATGAATTAATTTTAGAATGACCAAATATGAGCATCTTACAGTGACCTTTCACCTCTATATAAGCATCTGTCATGCCTACCGGCATAACCCAATTTATAATTATTTAAAAAAAATTGAAGATACAAAGCAATTTTGATCAAATAAATTGGATTAAAGGGATAGTTCGGATTTTTTGACATGAAGTTGTACGGCATCCTCGCCATTGAGCTGAAGGAGGAAGGAGACGCGAGAGAAGACGCGTCGCAGCCGTCTTTTTCCACTTCCTTCAGCTGATGGAAAGGTGCGGGCAGTGATACGAAGGGAAGGAAAATAGAGCCGGGTGATTGCAAGGTCCGACTTTTTTTCCGGATTACTCTTTTGAACGCATATTGTTTTTTGGAGCAAAGCGCTTTATCCGTGTGACCCCAGCAACTACACGGAACTACTTTCTGCAACACCGAAACCGGGGCGCCACTCCACTCACGGGACGTAGTGGGGGAAAAGTCACTGCTGATGGTGAGGATCTCCTACATCTTCATGTCAAAAAATCCGAATGATTCCATAAATCCAACCATTCACTAAAAAGACAAGACAAGACAAGAGGAAGTAAAGACTTTGAAGCGTGTTAAACCCACTTGACGTCCGACAGCGTCTCACTGGTGAATTCCAGGATGTCTGCCGCCGTGCCAACGAAAATCAGGAGGAGCTGAGAGAGCTCGTCCCTGGTGACTCCGCCCCCTAGGGGAAGGAGCCACTTCCCCAATATGAGGAGGATGAGCAGGATCTGATGGAGAGCCAGGATCCAGTCATCGGAGCACACAGCTGACAGGACCTGATCGATATTCTGAGAAATTAAACAAGATTAAAAGTCTTTCCTTACAGTTCTCCGATGCAATCAGCCGCTTCTGGATGAATCATTTCTGACCCAACAGCAAATGAAGCACACAGATGTTGGCAAGGATTCGGGGATTATTCAGATCGCCCACGTCCAACCTCCTCTGTGGATCCCGCTGCAAACATTTGGACGGCCAAACACAGCATCTTTGCCCCCGTGAGCCGTCTTTAAATTGTTTCAATGTGCTGCGGGAGTGGGGAGTTTGTTTACTCCAAATGAAACACAGCAATGGGGCGAGGAGCTCGGCGAGAGGAGGTGTGCCCCCAAAATGTGAGCTATTTCTCCGTCCCCTGGGAGAAACGGGTGTGGTGGGGGTCTTGCAAGTGTTAAAATGTAAAGACATGAGTAGCAACACTGCGTCTGAGACATTTTGTTTGTGTAACCCTTAAGAGTTCCTTAAAAAAACTTTCTCAATCACGCTTCCCTAAAAACTGCTCTAAAAATAACCTATATTTCTATTTCTTTTCACTTTAAATGAGTCAACATCAGCCTGAATTATGGGTCAATGATTAGCAGCAACATTGAATTTGAGGCATTCTTATCTTTTCTGCAGTGACAGATTTTTATAGCAAACTCTCGTATTAGTTCCTGGGGACAAAAACTGTCTCCTTCCAAAAGACAGCTGTAAAAATATTATATATTAATATTTTTTCAATCTTTAAATGAGTCAATCTTGTTTACCAGCCACTGCCTGAAAGAAAATGTTAGATTTTTGGGGGATTTTGACCCTCTAAACTAATCTCTCAAGGGTTAAATTCCGATTGAAGCAAATTATTCACATTGATGCCAATGCTAGTACAAGTAGTACAAGTACTTCATAAATCCAATTCTCGAGTGTGTTTACATTGTAGATGATATTATTGTGAGCTGGTCTGCACTATCTGAGTGTGTGTTCTTCTTTCTCTCTGCCAATTTGCAGGATCTTTGTATCTCCAACCTTAGGAGTTCCCCAAGGCTCAATTATCGGACCTCTTATTCTTCCTCAACATATGGTTTTTAAGGTATTTTATGCACCCCGGTGTAGTGATTTATAGAGTTCTGAATCCACCGCCTGGATGATTCGTCTCAATGTTCTCAGGTTTGCCCCTGAGCATCCTGCCGAGAGAATTCCCCAGCATGCTCGGCGTTCAGCCCCTGTTATGGGGCGTTGTGAAGTTACATCGAGCCATATCGAGCCAAGCCTCAAGGCAACGGCACCGAGCCGTATCAGTATGTCAATAAACCACAAAATGATGTCTCACTTTGTTCTGTTATAATGGAAATCAATAGAACAGAAAGAGAACTGTTTAAACTGCAGGAAAACTCTATCAGCTGATTAAATTCTGTGCAATTACATCTGCCTGTGTATCATAAGCGGGAGGGGATCTTTTTGGACGGGAACAAATCATCAGGCTCTAATCACCCCCGTTTTTCTATTCTTAGAAAAACCACTTCTTATGCGTCCCAAGCTCTCAGGCCCCGTAAACCTTTGAGGATCTTTCATCTGACCATCATTCTGATGTTCGTGAAACTCCCCCTGGTGCCTCATCCGGCTGACTAAGATCTAATATTTCTCACATCTGCGTTTCTTTTACCACACTGCGAATCAGATCTGACTGGAAAATTCCACTTCCAAAGTCTCCTATGGGACTCCCGATAAAGTGGGGGCTTCTGATCTGACTTTATGCCGACTTTAAAATTCTTCCTATCACTTTTTAAAGGTTTAAAACAAGAAGTTTTCAAAGCGGGAGGCAGGACGCCTCAGCAGGGATTGAGAGCCGAGTGGAGGGAAGCGGGAAAATGTAACATTGGTTATTAGATTAGTTATGAAAACATCCCACTGAAGGCTTCAATGTGTGTGATTTGGGGTAGAGACGGAGACAAAGCAGGACATTTTAAAACGTTCCCATCACAAATACAGACCAACTATTTTTAAGCACTTTGTCTGTGTTGTCTTAAGCTTATTGTTCAATGTCAACAGATCAAATAACACAATCATGATAACCTTTTCCTGGCTTTGTCTTCGGGGAGACCATGGCCTCTAACCTTGGAAGCGGCCGTTACAAACTCGCCATGTGTCCGCGATTCGCTGATGCACCGCGGGTTAAAGGGATAGTTCAGTTTTTTTGACATGAAGTTGTATGAGATCCTCACCATCGGTGTCGTTCATCAGCAGTGACATTTCCCCCACTGCATCCTGTGAGCGGAGTTCCTGCCCGCTTTCCGTGTTGCAGAAAGTAGTTCCGTCCAGTTGCTGGGGTCACACGGATAAAGCATTTGGCTCCAAAAAACAACGTGCGTTCAAAAGAGAAATAGATTTTTCATCACGAATTCTTGGTCGTAAAAAAACTGTGCGTACCTTTCCATCAGCTGAAGGAGGAGGGAGTAGGGAACCATCTAGAACATGAAAACGCCGCCAAACAGCTGTTGATGGTGTGCGCAGTGATACGAAGGGAGGGAAAATAGTGCCGGGTGATTGCGAGGACTGACTTTTTTTGCGGCCAAGAATTTGTGATCCAAATGTATTACTCTTTTGAACGCATGCTTCCCACTCCCTCCTCCTCCAGCCGATCGAAAGGTGCGCACAGTTTTTTTTACGACCAAGAATTCGTGATGAAAAATCTATTACTCTTTTGAACGCATGTTGTTTTTAGGAGCAAAAGGATATATCCGTGTGACCCCAGCAACTAGACGGAACTACTTTCTGCAACATTGAAACCGGGCTGGAACTCCGCTCACAGGACACAGTGGGGGAAAAGTCACTGCTGATGAACCACACTGAAGGTGAGGATCTCATACAACTTCATGTCAAAAAATCCAAACTATCCCTTTAAGCTTTGCTTCAACCTCCCTGTGCCTTTGCAGAGAACCGCTTTGTATGAAAGCGAGCCAAGGGCCAATTCTGTCAACCCCTGTCTTCACTACGGAAGAACCATTTGGCCTGGAGTTCAAACCTGGCTTTATTGTGAGACACACGGAGATAAAAAAGGACTGCAGCCACACAGCTTTTTGGATGCAGATAAGAACGTGTCAGTTAGAGCCACAAGGCGGTTCTGCCACGCTTTTATACACCATATTTTTTTCTGTCGAATATTTTTGTTTTCTGTCACTGGGGAGCGTCAGCCAAGTGCAGCGGCCACAGAGAGCAAACAAAAATAAAAGCATGAGATGTTTATGGAAGGTCTGCTCCAGGTTCCCGCTCATAATATAGCAACACAAAGGCCTTAATGTGTTGCAGTAATACAGAGCCGCAGTGTGAGTCTATTCAAAGACTCGCGGTCGTGACAGATTTCAAAAACAGCTTTGTAAAACGTAACTAAGCGAGGATGTTGGCGAGTGCTTTCCAAGGTCGTCATGATCGGGCAGAAGCAGACGTTTCTTGAGAAATCTGTTTTCTGCTTCCTCAGCTGCTTTACTTAGAAGTCCACACTATGCTATATTCACATGTCACGTCCTCTCCGCTCTGCCTGGTTCCCGAAAAATGGAGTAGATGAGTCGAAAAACAGATTTTGCTTCTCAAGGTCGGCGCTGCGATAAATCTGTTTTGCAGCTCTTACCTTCAGGTAGTTGAGCTGTGTGATGTTTCCCTCCGTGTTGTTCACCGTGATGACTCTCCTCAGGTTCTCCCAGGAGTCCAGCTTTTTGCACTATAAAAGCCAACAGATTTTTTTTTCAACCTTGCGGGAATAGCTATGCCTTTATTATGGAAACTTATGCGTGTTGACCTTTGGCTGCAAGGACTTGTCGTGGGTTGAGATGTTTGGAAAGCAATTTTTTTGTTTTTTTTTGCTCGTGCTAAGCCATTCTCAAGGCGAGAAAGTGGTTTTGTTTCTGCTGCAGAGTACCTGAGGGTCGCTGGCTTTATCCATCTCGTGATGGTGGAGCTCCAAGAGCCAGATGGAGGGAATGATGCTGATGAGAAACAGAAAGATCGCCGGGGAAAACCTGCACGAGAATCAACAGCACAATTTCACGGCGAGGCTTAGGAAAGAGTGATGTCATGCAAACAAGTCTCTGTTCAGAATTGATTCGTTTTGGTTCTTTTTTTTTTGTGCCTGACATAAAGGTAAATAGAAGATCTTTGGGTTTTAGGGTTTAGGGTTTTGGGTTATCCCCCCATTTATTGAATAGCACATTTACAGAATAATCAACTCCTTTTTTCTCGGCATTAATTTGTCTCACAAAGATCCTCCCACACAGATACAGCATCGCCACATACTTGAAGGATGAATAATTGCCTAGAAAGATGTTTGGGAGCAGACAGAAGGAAGTGAAACCAGAGATGGTCCTCTTCTCCGCACCCTGGCACACTTGGCTTTTAGCTTTTGGCTATTAGATGTGATATTTGTGGTGTTCTTGATATTTCTATTTGAAAAATTTGAAAAATATATGCTGTTGAAAGAAGAAAAGGTGACTGGAGTGCTGAAGAACTGGCAAAAACAGCCAAAGAAATAGAGAAAAAAATGAACAATTCAATATAATTATGTATTTAACTCATTATTCTAGAGTCAGATCAGTTATCCTGAGCAAAATCCCTCTCTGTCACGGACGCCCAATGTGCAAAATACCCTCATGAGACTTAATCAGCAGACCCAGAACATGCACAAACTCATGCATTCAACATCTGCACCCACAGCAGCTTTAACAATGAACTAAGAGCACATAGAGGGTGAGCAATTCCCTTTTTTTTGTTTTGCAGACTGAGTTTAGGTCATGAAAAGACTATTTTGGGCAGACTTTCCCTCCCTTGCTGCTTAAACAATACCAACAATACCGAAACAGGATCAGCAAATAGGAAGGTGGGGGGAAGGGATGCACACAATCATTCCTGAATCCCTGCTGTCACACATTTTGGCCCCTGGAAGTGGTTTGGGACGTCACATAAAGACTGTCAAGATGTCCATCACAAAGACATGCTGGAGGGGCATCTTACCATTTGTAGTCCTTTCCCTTCCTCCTCTTCAGGGTGATGATCATCTCAACGACCAGCGGCAAAAAGAGGAAAGTCAGGAACCAGTAGTGGTTGTCTTTCTTCACCCATGTCACCCTCCAGACGCCGACCAGGGACACCAGGATGAACAAAGCCCGGGTGACCACCGCGCTGATGAACTTGAGCAGGCCCATCCTCTGCAGCACACACACACACACACACACAGGGAGAGGGAGAGAGAAGAGCCGCCGCTGCTACTGCTGCTGCTTCTGCTTCTCAATGCACTTTTTCTTTTTTCGAACAAAGTCCCCAAAGTTTCTGAAGCCCCGCCTCTGCAGACTCAGGGAACCCGGAGCTGCAGCTTTCCGGGCCTGGAGCCGCCGGAGCCGGAGCGGACCCCGACCACAGCGGAGCAGCAGCCGGACGCGCCGGACACTTCACGGAACCTGCGTGCAAGTGCGGGAGGGCTCCGTGTGCGTGGGCTGGTCAGAGTTGCACGGCGGGTTTTGATGGGTGGCATCAGCGATCGATCACGCAGTCTCCGCGTGGACGGAAGGGGGCAGCAGCACGTCGTGTGGAACCCGCTTCCCCGGCTGTTTACATTCCACGAGGCTGAGATTTACGAGCCCGGACTGGTGGCCGTGAATCACTCCCGATAACAAACACACATGTTTTCCCACGGCGCGACGGTTCAAGTCTGTGGAATTGGCCATTTTCATTTCCTTGAAGTATAAATATCTAAAAAAAAGTTCATGATTTTGCAACCAGATGCCACTTTCTCACAGCATGACGTCAGCATAACTCTAAAAAAAAATGAAGTAAAAGTGATTTGCAATATAGAACCTATAGAGTGTATATATGCATCATTACACATGTATACATGTATTTGCATTTTGTCTGTCATATTCGAACTACACAATCAATCAATCAATCAGTGCAAGATATCTGCATTGGAGAATATGGACGAATATTACTCTACATACCTCATATTAACATTTAAATTCAATTGGTGCACTAATATATGTTTATATTCAATGACTAATATACATCACTTTGATCCGTCAGAGTTACAAATCGCCTTTGTCAAATACTGAAGATGTTTTGTCGTACAATAAAGTCAGTTTCATCAAGTAGTAGAAAATAAACATATGAATGCGCTGTCATCAAAGTATAAAATTCCGACACGAGACACAGAGCCGACTGAGATTCATTGTGCATCAGATTTATGCAAATGACAGTGATGAATTTATGCATATTTATAAGGCGGGACAGTAGAGGCCGACAACGAGGACATAGAGACCATTGTGCAATGACGCATAAATGAATAAATATACACTCTTTAGGTTTGTTTCAATATCATATACAACAATCAATACACAAACACAGCAAAGGCAGCGACGACAAGAAACCAACCTGACAAAACATGCAGCTGTCACTGTAATGTCACAATACATCAGTTGTCAAGAACACAGACAAGCAGTGTGTGTGTGTGTGTGAAGTTTAACAATGGCGGCGTTATGATGAAATATGCAGACGTACACCCACTCGGCTCGTAAACCTCCTCATCAGTCATTCAGTCGTTAGGATTTACCCCGAGATAAAACCACCGGCGTGTATTCTTATCACATTTCTTATTATTTTCCCAAGCAGGACATTACTCACACACACTCACATGTGCACATACACACACACACACACAGGGGTGATTTTGCCCTACTTGGCTGCATGCTGACTTGATTTCTATTCAAATGAATGTGTCCAGCCAGCCAGGCAGCGAGCGCGCGCGTGAGAGAGCGGAAACAGCAGAGAGGCCGCTGACCTTGGAAAGAAGACAGACTCTTCCTGTCTTTGTTCCAAATTGTCTATCATCGGCTTTCAGTTTGCATCACGTGATATCAGGGGGAGAATTTCAGACAGTGAGAAGACGCAGGGAGGAGAGTCTCCTGCCGAGTGTGCGGGGAGTAAATGAAAGAGTTTGGTTACATCCTGCTTTGGAAAACATTGTGGCTTGCGAGTGTTTTTCAAAAGCGCTATTTGTGAAACACATCCCTGGCGTTTGTGGCGTCGCGGTGGAAGAAGAATTAGAAGCAAATTTCAGCAAAAAAGGAGCTGGTTGGTTGTTAAATGCCTCAATTTTCTTTCTTCATTACTTTCAAAGAGGCAGCCGGCGATGAAGAGGAAACCAGCGAGCTGTGGCGGCCGCCGCCCGGAGATGGGCGAGGGGTCCCCGGGCCCCTCATCCCGGGAAAGGCCATTGGCCTCCACGCAGCTGCTGGGTGCCCTCAGCCCGGACGCCGCCTGAATAGAGCGCCACTGTTTACTGTGTCAGCGGCGAGGAAATGACAGAGCGGAGCAACTGTGAGGGGATGATTAAATGCAGGGACGATAACCGTGATATTGGAAAAATGAAATGTCAATATCGTGTTAAAAATGCGCATATGATAATATGACCCAGTGTCACTTGATAACAGCTATTTGTATGCAGTTGTACAATTACTGTTTACATATTGTCTTTATACCACCTTAGAGCGGTATTTTCATTGTAATTTATCTGCCAAAAAAAATACAATCATAAATGAAGAACAATTTCATTGTTTGCTGTTTCAGCGGCGAGCAAATGACAGAGCAGAGAAACTGTCAGACGCGGCAATTGAAATGTTGCATAAACAAGGCGCTTATTGACGGACAACTCTCAGTGATTTATCAGGCGTCCTTGGGTTTCATAAAAGGCACTATATATACTCAAGTTATTATCAAAAGTGTCATAAAATGTCAGTGTGAATGCTCATGGCAGCACCTGCTGATCGTTGAGTCTGAGTCTCCAAAATGGCAGAAAAGTCGCCAATTTCACCAGAAAAAGTAGCTAGATTTGTCACTAGTCGCTTTTGACTTAAAAAAAAGTCGCCAAGAGGGTTTGAAAGTCGCTAGATATTGAGAGAGAGTCGCCAAGTTGGCAACAATGGGATTTTGATTGTAAATAATCTGCCAAAAGAGACAAAAATGTTATTGATTGTATCGTTATCGTTGATAATATCGTTATTGTGACATTTTTAGCCCACCATAATCGTGAAGTGAAAATCTGATATTACGACAGCCCTAATTTGAATATGCTAACCCCCCCCCAACCGACTGCATGATTTTAATATGGACATAGTGGGAGCATGTGCAATAACTATTACCATCTCTGTTTTTATTTATTTATTATTTGGAATCATGTGCAATAACTATCTCTGTTTTTATTACACCCCCCTTGGCTCTTAAATATTTATGTGTGTGTGAGAGTGGGCACGTGAGTGTGGGTATGCATGTGGTTTTGGAAGCAGCACAAACACATTTCTTTGCAGTGCAAAGACATTAAAGGTGATTCTGATTTCCATTGATGGAGAACTCTACTGGCGGCACTGGTCGGTTTTGCTCACATGCAAAGGAGTGAATAAAACTGATTTGCTCGTATCCATTTACTGTGCAAAAGGGGCCGTAGATGCAATTAAACGCATCCCTGTGATCGTTAAAGTTGCATTGCGCTCCGTCTACAAAGGATGTACGGATTACTTCTCTTGTTGCAGATCCCTGAAATCACTTCTTGGCTGGTTGTTTTGGCTTTCACCGGCTACACTTTGTAATTTTGCTCACACAGCCGGCTTCATCAAAGCTCAGAACGTATCCCACTCTTCTGTGGTACACTTTGATTTATTCCCCCCAGTGTTTTTCTTTCTCAGTTTTCTTGCTCTCATTAAACTGGTGTCTTATCATTTCTTTCAAGATTTTCACTGACGGCTTGAAAGCAAATGCTCGGTATCACACAGCGAGCTTTTATTTTATTTTTTTCAATTAAGGAAATTAAGAAAACACTTGGATATGTCAAGGGGTGGCCTCACTTTTTCTTAGCTTACAAGCATCTTCAATAAACCAGTCCCAAAGGCAAATGGGCAATTTTCATTTTAATTGCTGTTTCTCCAGGGACTTTATGTTTCCGTGCAATCTCATTATCAAAACATTAATCAGACTGGATAATCCAAGCGATGGCAAATCTGAGACAATCTCAATATTTGAAATCTATTTAGCACCTTTCAGCGACTCAGATTGCCTGTCAAAGTGCTTCACAGGCAAGTGGCAGCAGTGAAGGTTCAAATGTATTCGGAGACTAATACACCCTTGTGGGAAAAAAAAAATAAAAGGAAGCTAATTAAAAGGTACTAGTGGGGATTTATTTGTGTTCTTATCCCCTCGTAGTGTTTCTTTAAACGAGCTATTAACTAAAAGGTCTAGGCTGAGTTTCCCTCCGCTGCTGAATAGACGCGTTGACTCATCCCGCCTTTCATTTGTTTACGTCTCGGAAGACACTATAATTGTTGCATGTCTGAGCAGCGGTTACAAGTTTGGGCTTCTTCTTCCTCTTCTTTTTTCCTTCTTCTCCTTCCTCCTCCTTCACCCAAAATGAGGAAAAAAATAAATACAAGCATAACCCCTGACAGCTGAGCTACATTTGAGATAGTCTGTGCAGTGAGAAAACACACTTAAAAACAATATTCCCTGTCATCTTTAAAGCCAGTCACTGAGCTGCTTTTCTGGCCCGGCGGCTACACGTCTCTCAAGGCCGGATAATTAATAAGCGAGCTATTATGTTGCGGCGTAAATTAGCCTCTTGTAATCCTGTGTGATCCAGCTGTCACCGGGCCCTTGTTGTTATTATTGCACCCCAACAGGTGGCACTCAACACCACGGCTACGGCAGCAGCGTCCTCTCCACACTCCCACATTTTATTAGTCAACCTGGCATGTGAGCTAATGGGCATAAAGCAGAGGGAGGAGGAGGGAGGAGGGAGGAGGAATGAGGGGGGGCGGGGCTGAAATTAACTGCATCCGTTTATTTTTAGGGGCACTGTTTTGTTTCAGCGTTGCCACGGTTCAGTGACCCTAACCCCTATTTTCCCAAAAAGTCGGCGCTCCTTATAAGGAAATAAGAAACCATCCATTCCGTCTTTGTTTATTCGTTTAATTTCATGGCAGCCGTGTGGGTTTTCTTTTTTTTTT
>CAESWR010000104.1:372171-384900 GCA_903171835.1 Mullus surmuletus | reverse complement strand
TTCTTTTTTGGTCGAGCAGCAGCAGCAGCAGCATGGAGCATTCATAGACTGATTATATTCTAGACTGTGTTGACAGCTGCTGAATTGCTCTCACCTGTTGTGCTTTGCTCTCGAGCCGAACAAGTCCCCAAACAGGATCTGTTGACACTTCCACGAGGCACCGTGTCATTCACTTGATTGATATGGAGGGAATGCTTGTGTGTTTTTTAAGGTTTGCTGTTGCTGCGTGTATGCTCCGGTGTGCTATCGAATTACTTACTGTGTCGTTGCCCCCCCCCTCCAACACACCACAACACCCCTCAATCCACACATCAGCAGCCGAAACATTATTTCTTTTTGCCTCAAACATGCACAATCTTTCACGGCTCTTTTTGTGTGCCGGCGTGTTGTCAGCAGATCGCATCAGCGTACAGTAGCTAATTTTTGCAGAGATAAAGCACAATGTGGCTCTTTTGGCTGGAGGCTGAATGCTATTTACTGTTGCTCTGCATTATTCAAATGGCCTGCTTATTTTTTTTTTTTTCTCTTCCTCCGTCTCCTTCTTTTTCTGAAGGCTAGAAACAGCAGTCAGTTTTTCATTGCATGGAAAGCCGGTTACAACCACCCGCCACCACTTGACAGCTGAAGACAGCTCATTATAAGAAGACCGAAAACCCATGTTTGATGTTTCTACTTAGTGAGGGAGGCACAGCTATATCAAGCTATCCCTCGCAGGCTTTTCCTTTATAAGGAAATACTGTCTCAAACTGGTTGGGATTTGATATGCCTGTAGTGTGCAGATGATGTGCGAGCTGAATACGGGTAATTGTATAGACAGAGCCCCTCTAAAAGAATTCAACAACGCTGGAAAGTCATGTGTTTGTTTTTAGAGTATGGGGGGGATAAAGTGGGAACACTTTGAAATATTCTATTATTGTGTTAAAAATGTGGCGTAAAATGATAAAAATGTGACATTCTGAGCCTCACAGAGGGGATGTTTGCAGGGGCTTTTTATTACACTGTGGATTTATGTTTACATGCGCAATAAATTAGAGTTATTTTAGTGTAAGTAATACACAGGCCCTTTGAGCGCGCGGCGTGTACAGGCAGACAGATGCCTGGTAAATTGGAGATAACCAAGGTAAACATCAGAGACTCACTCTGATGTTTTTTGCCCGTACACATCTGTCCTCCAGATTTCCCTGTTCCTGTAATAGCCATCTTCCAGCACACCACTCCGCTCTGTTGGTAACAAGCACTTCAGCCATTAGCCCCTCAAATGGAAACAAATTTAAGCATCTCCGCTTCCTTCCGTCTTCATCGGACTTGAAATTCTTTAGGTTTGAGGGTGATTTTAAAAAGGTCGAAGCAACCCTTGAGGGAGAAAGTGGTACAAAAAAATAAAAGGTTCAGCACACTGGTGGGGTGGGGGGAGTTATTAAGCAAGCCGACTCTTATGCACACAGAACCCGGGCCTGGCGTGTCGCTGCTATAGATTTACAATTGTATCTGCCTGACAGTGTCGCGTTAGTTTTACTGTGTCAGAGGGACCACTGGCTCGCAGCTGTTTATTCATCACATCCCCGCCGCAATAAATCGCATTTCTCCCACTCCTCACCACTTTGAAGGTGTAATCAGAGTCGCTGAGTGTGACTGGTGATTTATGAGCATAAAATCCCGGTGTTCACGGTGAGTGTCAGAAGCCCGTGCTTCCTAAATGCTAATCAAAACGTCTAAAACATCTCCGTCCCCATTGACATTGATTTAACTGCTGGCGTGAATTCAATTCGGCAATTGCACACATCATCCATATTCATGTCGCCATTAATTTACCTGCATTAATGTGCATCGGCGGCCACAAACCGCCTCATTCTCTTGCGATTTTGCTGCTGCTGTGCTTTTAATGTGCTTGCTTATGCATACCTGTGGATTTAAATGCCTTTTTAAACACTATTCAGCAACGTAGTTTCCAAAAAAAAAAAGTGCCATAAAAAGTGTGGCTAAGCTAAATGATCCGTAACCTTGGCGCCACGTGCCTCCTTCCCTGACTCCGCTCTGCCCTCCTCCCTCCTTCCCCCATCGCAGCATGAGGTCATCGCCGTGTCGGAGAAGGTGATTGTGCGGCTGGACGACCTGGTGAAGTGGACGGTACCGGACCCGGCGGGATGGGCCCACGGTTTGAAGGCCGAGCCCCTCAAGCCCTCGGTGCTGCGGGAGCTGGGGACCAACGGGCGGCGGGAGGCATTGCACCGCTACAGGGAGAGCACCCTGACCAGTGGCCTCAACTTCAAGGATGTGCAGAGGGAACGGGCGCTGCTCGGTGAGTCTCCCCCCCCCCCCCACCCCCCACCAACCTCTCCACTCCCCCTTGTTCCGCACCTCTCCTGGACTGGCTGTGTTGAAGGTGTCAGGCCTCCGCCATAAATCAGCTTATGTTTATTGTCTCTCTGTTGGTTTAACAAGTGTCGCCTGGACTGCAGTTATTCATCAGTTTATAGCTGGAAGTCTGCCCGATATAATGAGCTGAGAATCGCACTAATAGAGGCAGGCCAGAGGTAACGGCGGCGTGTTTGCCAACGCTTCGCCGTCCCACGGTAACAGCTCTGCTCTCCCTGATGACAACACAATATTAGCAGCTAAAAGGCAGAGATGGGGACTCGAGTCATTGTGACTTGGACTCCAGTCGACTGGAGTCGCTGTTTGGATGACTTGTGACTTTACTTGAATGACTCGGTGTTGATTTTGTGGTTTCAGTTTTAATGTAAAAATGAAATTAATATCATATCATGAAGGCTCACGCTGTTGAAAAGTAAGGCACAGGTGGTTTTATTCATATATATGATATGCAATTTTATGAAGTTTTTTGTTGGATTCCATGTATTTTACTGAATAGCATTAATTGCAGTGCAATGGATAAATTAGCCAATGACGTTACGTGACAGTGACTAATATCTTGTCTTTTCACTTTATTTAGATCAAATTGTGCGGGTAAAATAAGGCGACTTGACTTGGACTTGACTTGACCCATTGCAATACTTGACTTGACTTCACACAACCTATGACTTGACTTGACTTGCCCAAGAAAAACTGACTTGGGACTTACTTGAGACTTTCACTTGTGTGACTGGGTGCCATGTCTGCTAAAAGGAATAGTGTTCGCGCAGGCTTGAATAATTGAGCCAAGGGAGAGCAAAGGCCAGAGCACCTGTGACACTTTGCTGTCACCCGTCTGCCCGCGTCATCATTGCGCGTGTGTGTGTGTTTTTTAAGATCACCGTGTGTCAAGTCAAGGCGGGCATCTGGCGCATTTGCTGAACTTTGAGTCGTGCACCGGCGGGTCTCGGCGAGCGTTTAAGCAAGAATCAGCCCCGACATAAAGCGGCAGGGTGACTCATCCGATGCAAATAGGAAACTCAGGCATTTGAGCCTAATAATCAGAAAAGAACATAATGTTCCCTTTGAAGCCGTTTCCTACTTATTTGCCTCCCTCTCCCTCCGTCTCTCTCTCCCTGGCTGTGATGTAATGCCTAATACTGATTATAATGTGTAGCTTAGCAAAACATGCTAAAAATACTATCACAATTATAGTGTGTCTTGTCAGCGTGCGTAGCGTTTGATTTTTTTTTCGAGGCCGGATCGCAGCCTCATCCATTTTAAAACAGCCCTCTATAATTCATTTTTAATCATCATTTTATGTCTACAGCCTGCGTGGAGGTGAAGCAGCAATGGGCTTAAAAAACACCGGCAGAGGAGGCTGGTTTATTGATGACCTCTTGTAGTGTTTTTAGCTACGGGAGCTTCCTGGGGAGAGCGCGGCTGTTGTCTGCCTCCGTGTAACGCTGTAATGCCCTTGATTGCTCGACATTGCTTGAATCTCATACGCAAAAAGGACAAGGGGATCAATAAGGGATGCTTTGTTGTTATTCCAGTAATCAATGTGGTTAGACTGGGCGCGTGTGTGTGTGCGTGTTGTGGGGGTGGTGTGTGATTGCCTGCCTTCATAAATAGACGTGTCAGCCTGCTTCTTAAACGGTATTATGCTCCAAATCATGGCTTTTCTCTAAATGCGCTGCGTCCTCCAGATTTTATAGATTTATCTGTTGTCAGTGTAATAACTTGATGCTATTGTTGCCGAGGGTGTGTGCGCGTGTGCCCGCGTGTGTGTGCATGTGTTGCTAATGAGCAGAGCTGCCGTTAATGACTCCATCAGGCTCTTTCTAAATGCACTTGTCACTCCGATGGGACACTCCGCCGGAGAATCTGCCCATTCAGCAGAACCGGCTCAGACTCTGGCAGGGCACCAGAGACGCTCGCGCACGCCCCCCCTCCTCCCGGCGTACGCACACACACACGCCGGCGGACACGTGCGTGGTGCGGCTACACACCGGCAATCAGCGATGTGCACTCATTTATCGGATTGTTTGTTTGTTCGCTGCGTCTTTGGCGTGTGTCGGATGTTGACAGTCTGACAATGCAAGCGAGAGTTTTTCAGGGGGGGGGAGAAATGGAGAAAGAGAGAGAGGGATTATTCATTTATTCATCAAGGAAATGCATGTTAGTCTGCGCAAGGGTTTGCATAGAAATATGAAATATGCCACTGCAATGCTGCTGACTCCCAGATGAAATATTCATACCACAGCCGCAGCAGATCAGATATAAAAGTACCCTTAAAGGGTCCGGTGGCTGAATGTCCGTAATTCTGCCTAATATGTTTGCGCACCAAGCTGGCTTTTATGTTTCAGCTTTTTTTTTCGTAGAGGGGGGGGTTGTGTTGCTAAACAGAGGAGCCTGAAGTGGCTGCTGTGCTGTATTACTTGAATGATGTATTTGCTGATTGTTATTCTCGGGCTGATCTGTAACTCTGTCAGAGGAATTAGATTGTTCTCCATAACAGGATACTGCAGCAATACGACGGCGCTGCGCAGAAAAAACCATTGTGAGCTAAAGAGCAATAATGTGTGCCATTGTTATCGAGGGAAACTGCTCTTTTTTTTTGTCCTCCTTTTTTTTTTCCCCCCTCGACTGCATATCCTAACTTTTCCTGGCACCCCGCCAATGCGAATTAAACACACTCTCATGTATTTCTGTCTCGCAGGCAACATATAAAAAAAAGAAAAAACATCGGCACAAAGAGAAACGTGTCTCCAATAGCAGATGGACTATCATGTTGTTCTTGAGCTCAGTTATATGGGGGCATTAAGGGCTGGCGAGGTGAACAAAGCTCCCCTCGCTCCGAAAAACGCATTAAAGAGTGAAACCCAAAAGCCCGCACAAAGTAATTAATTTGAGAAACAAGTGACCTTCGCCGCTGTCCCGCTGCATCAACAGCTGCGACTCTAAAACCTGCGAGGCAGTGAATTGATTGGTATCATAATTCAAATTCCAGCTTTAGCCGGCCTTTGAAATGCGGCACTCAGATGCCGGGCTGCCTCGGAATACAGACGCGCAGAGCTAAGAATGATGCAATGGTTCTCCTTTTAAAGGCATAATATGTAACCTATCTGCAGCAGACTGTCAAAAGAACAACTCCATCAGTTACACGTGTGTATTTGAGTACCGCCGACGTTATCTCGAATAGTTAATAACTACTGTATATGTAATTTGATTGACGGTAATTCTCAGTGGCGTCATGCCCTATTTATGATGCATCTCTCAGGAGCTGCTATGATTTGAATTCTTACCCAGTTTGAAGCCCCATTTACCCCAAATACACCATTTAGAGACTGGATTTTTGTCATCAGACTTGTAGAGGCAGCTTAGCCAACGTGCTTTATACTATTTGTAAGAGGAGATGACTCCTGTGATAAATTAGGGTGTCCTGATACACCTTTTTCACTTCCGATACAATACCGATATTGCAGCTTTGTGTATTGGCTGATACCAATATCGATCCAATATGATACCAGCACCAAATACACATGGTTTTATTACTTATTTTGTTGTATGGAATGTTAGAAAAGGCTTGATCGAGTGATATTACTCAAACATAGGCAGCAACAGTAGGTATGAGAAAAACTGAAACAATGGCTTACATGCATTTTAACCTTAACCTTAAATATTCTACAATTGAATAGAATAGATAGAAAATAAATGAGAAGATCCTGAAAAATATCCTCAATGTCTTCCAGCGGAGATTTTAGATGCAGGCTGATATAATCTGATAATGTTTTTTTTTTGTTTTTTTGCTGATATGGGAACAATATCAGTATCAGATTGGGACACCCCTGATAGAAATGATAGAAAATTACACACAGTTCTGTTAGAACAAGTTTGTTTTTTTGAGAAGTACATGAAGCCACGGTCAGATATCTTAGCACAAAGACAAGAAACGGGGAAATGGCATAAAGTGTCCCCATGCGCAGAGAACAAAATCTGCCTACCAGCGTCACTAAAGCTCATTAATTACACCGCCATATTGTTTGTTTAATCCGTGCAAAAAAACAAAACAACAAAACCCCATGTAGAATCTCCTTTCTGGTTTTCCCCGGGGATAACGCTGAGTGGACTTGCTGGCCAGGTATTCCTCTCCTGTACGTAATCGGTGCACCGTGAGGCTTCGACAGAGCCAGATTCCCCATCTGTTTCCAGGCTTTGTGCTAAGCTAAGCTAACGCAGCTGCTGCCAGCGGCTCCGTATTTATCATGCAGACGCCGCAGCGTGAGACACGGCAAATGTTAAAAACACATCCTTCCTTTTTTTAATTTTTTTTTCTTATTCAGCTTAATATAAATAATGCAATAAATCTTTTTTGGGGAGTAAAACTAATGCAATATGATTCAGCTGAGTTGTTTTGATAGGAATCGTTTGTGTTTTTTCGTGCTCATTTTAAGTAGTTTTATCAAGGACCCACATCGGCTGCAAGCGAATGAAGTATATATTTCCCCCGCACATTCCACATCAGAAGTACAAGATATTTCCACAAGCGCACGCTGAGAGCGATGTCTGATGCTTTGCAGCCGTTACATAATCCGTAATGTGATTCATTTAATCAGGTAATGCAAACTGCCCACTTCGTTTATCTTGTATTGGAGCGAGCATTAAGGCTTCTTTTTACAGTTCAATCCACCAGGGATGCCTTGCCAGGGAAGTTTACATTCTGCCCCTCTATCTCTCCCCAGAGAACTGGCCTGATTCTTCTTTCTTTTTTTCTTTTTTTCTTTTTTCATTGCTGCCTGCTGAAATTGGTTTCTGGTCGTATACTACGAGGCAGAGCATCGGAGAGTTGTATCTGCTGAGACAGTTTGTCTGCGCGTGCTGGGAGAAACAGAGGGCTGGAGAATGAAAATAATAGAAAAAAATAAAAAATAAAAAATAGATAGCTCTTGCTCACAAAATAGCTCAATAGGTTTTTCTGTCTTGTCTTTCTGGGATCCAAGGCTTCGGCAGGGAAGCCAGTAAGCAGATTGTGAGGCGAGATGATGCGGCGGATTTTTACAAGGTCAGAGCTTGTGACTGCGGCGCTCTGAGAACATAGATGGCGTTCCTGACTCCTGCCCTCACCTACGCTATCATGTGGGGCCGCTTCATCCTTCAACCCAGTGAGGATCAGGGCGCTCTGAGAAAACATCCAGACAGGGAAAAAGTAACTATACAGTGGACTGCAAAAGCATTCAGTCGTCTGTTTGACTTTTTTAATACTATTTCTGCAACTTGGTATGTTTGTTACAGAAATAAATGAATAAGGGAATAATAATATTTGAAAGCGTTCAATGTTTCCTGCATATTCAAGCGCCACTGAAGGTCTCACCGTGCATTCGGTATCACAAAAATATGCTTAATTTTTTTTTGGGAACGTTCACTTTAGTGATGGAAATGCGGCTGTGCGATTATTATTCAAGGATAGGCATTCATCACAAAGCTCTTTGCTGTACCAGAAGTTAGAAATTGTGCTTTTTAGATTCACTTCAGATTTCTACGTCATGGCCACTTGATGAGATTTGACTCAAATTGGACTGTATTTTAATGTGAGCGAGAACGCCATTCATAGAATTGTCAATAGTCTACAATCGGTGACCTTCACTGCTACGCATAATGGGTTTTAGGTGCATTAATGTGTTTTTTTTTTTCTTCCACAAATGGCCCCATATATGCGCATCAGAAGTAAGTTTCTCGTTCAGTGACACTTTGATTTGTGGCCCAGAAGAACCTTGTCGGAGAACAAACAGCCGGCCCTGCGATAAATGGCTGACCTTCTCCTATTTGAGTTGTAAAATATAGTATTCTAAGCCACATCCCAGGTCTGTCCGTACTTACCGTGCAGTCTAAGGACAATATTATATATATTTCTTACCAAGAGGAAATGTTACTGCAGATTGAAGATGCATTTTTTTTTATGTATGGAGTGTAAAAGCGAATGAGGAAGTGTTGTAATGGCCGGCAGTTGCAGGCGCCTGTGGTTACAGAAAGGAACCTTGGAGTGTATGAAAGTCTGAGTAAATGAGGCAACGCCCCCGCTTGATTTATTACCTGAGTAAATGTTTTCCTAATGAGTATACTGGTAGTTTCACTCTCTGTCAATGAGGCTTGATATTTGAATCTAAACGAAACAAATAGTCACAATTATAATAATATATGTACTAATAAAGAGCAATATGGGAAATATATCATGGCATAATTCTGTTCTATTTCGAGAAGAATGGGGGAAAAAATCTTATTCTCAAGGTCTGTCAGCTCATTCTCCCTGCGCATTGCATTGTGGGAATGTTTTGTGAAGGCATTATACAGTCAAAGAACTGCTTAGATTAGTGCGTCACACGGAAGCGGGACTCACCAGTTCATCGCTTTATGTGATCAGAGCTAAACATAACATTAATTGATGTCAGCGAGCCAGCGAGACGTCGAGCGATATCGCCGCCTCTTTCTTTACTGCTGGCTTCCGCTCGCGGATGAAACCACTGTATTTCTCTCTGATGCAACATCTGATCCGCACGCCAGGCTTGGCACATATACGCGCGCTGATATCCCGGCAATATTTCAGTCGGAACGTTTCAATTTGATGCAGAGTGCAGATTCTGTCCCTTCTCAGAGACCGTTCCGAGCGCCGGCGAAATGTTTATGCGGGCAGGAAGTGGCGATAAGGGAACAGACAGATGCCGTCCTCTCACGGCTGATTTGTCTCGATGACAATGCAGAACAATATTTGGGACTTTTGGGCCGCTATCACACATGAAAATGTTTTATGTTCTCGGCTGCGACGTGGGGAGGGAGCGAGTGTGCGCGGCTTCTCGGAAAAGATAAAGAGGGACGCGCTGTGGTCTTACAAGAGTAATGGTATGTTGTGGCTCTGACAGAGACACACTGCACTGTACTCCTCCATTCAGAAGATGTGGCAGATTGTATCGTTTGCACTTGTTTGCTTTCCGCCCTTCCAACATATTTGCTTCCCCTTCTGCTATTTCTGCCCCCCCCCCCGCAAAACAGATTGTAGAAACTGTCCAAAAATCCCCCTTTGATGTAATTTAATGGAGTGTTTATATTGATTATGTTTCTCCATCGCCCCCCTCCCTTCTTTCCCCCACTTCTCTGGTATGTTCCGCTTTGGTTTTGGTGTTTGGGAGGAGGGTGTGTGTGTGTGTGTGTGTGTGTGTGTGTGTGTGTGTGTGTGTGTGTGTGTATGTGTGTGTGTGTGAAGGGTTTATGGCAGTATCTTCTTCATTATGCTCAGACCTGTAGGAGAGAGAATCACAAGCTGTTTTTCCTCACTGATGTGCTCATATCATTAATTCCATTCTGACTGTGGCCTGGCCGGAAGCCAGAGAATTCTAAATCTGTAAGCAGTAAATTGTGTGCCGGGGTGGAAAAATCTATTAGATGTTTGAGCATGCCTCGAATTTGAATGAAAGAAGGGGAGAGAAACATAGGAATGGAGAGACTGGGAGAGAGAGAGAGAGGGAGCGCTATATCCTGTTATGGCTCGCATCGTAATCAAATTCAGCTTCTTCGGATAGCCGTATTCATTAATAATTTGTGTTATTTTATTTCTGGAATGTCACATAATGTGTTTTCCGACTTGCACGAGGGAGGGAGGGAGGGAGGGAGGGAGGGGGAGGGATACTGGTGGATGGTTAAACAATGAGCATGGCCTCAGAGGAAATGAAGAGCTCCGTCTCTCCATTAGCGAGGTCTCAAACAACAGTTGTGTCTCTCTTCTCTCCATTAGTCAGGTCTGGAACAACACAGATGCTATTGATGTGACCTCTGCCAAGCGTCTCAAACAGACAGAAAGGGCTTCTTCTCCTCCGCACACCGTTTTTCTCGATAGATTCTGAGTATTTCTTTTTTTCATTCTCCACCATTCATGACATCAGAGAAGATTTAAAGTCCCTTTCTTTTTACGCGTTGCGAAATATTTAGGAACATTTGCCGTGGTTTCTTAGACAAATTGCCTGCCAGTTCCAGTTACAGTGACTCATAGGCGAGTGTTACCCAACCAGCAGCCTCTCTTGAGAGATTTCTATAGACGTCTTTGTCAAAACGAGGCTCATTTCAAGTATTACAGCAACATTAATATTTCAGAGCGGAGGGGCTTTTTTGTACACGTCTCTCGCTGCGTGACAGTTCCACATTCTGCCCTCGGATAGATCGGAGCACAGATACGCGCCTTTTTTCTGTCTTTTTTGCGGCGCTCAGTAGGCACCACAGATTGTACAATTAATAACTCTGCATATTTTAAGAGCGTGCCAGTCCATCTGCTTTATGAATGCATGTAAAAGTGTCCTCTTCGGGAGGCCGTGTTGTGTTGCGCGCAGCGAAAGGACTCGCGAGTCATGTCGACACGAGGGAAAACCCGCAAGACGACAGCACCGCGAATGCGAGCGGTGGTGGAATGTGAAGTATGATAATTTAGCCGTTGCAGTCAAGTACTTTAAATTTCTCGTGCCGTTTAGAGGGAAATGTCGCTCCGCAAATTGTAAATGAGAAATGTGTGTAATGAGTGTTACTGTGTGTTACACAACTCTATATCCAGAAATGTTAAGACTTGTTACAAGTACTTTCTGTGATTAAAGGTACTGTACGTAACATTTTGTTGGCTCCCAGTATCACATAACTAGCAACATTAGCATTGGCAGTTGCTGCTAATAATAGTTATTTAGCAAATTGCACTATTGTCGGCGTATCTGGCCTTGTGTTGTCAACATGCGCATTAGCTGGAGTCGCTTACGGCACTTTCATTAGTTAAAGATAATGATGTGCATAAACGTGACCAAAGATAATGTGAGTAAAGCTTTTGCACATTAGCTTGTCAGCATTGGTGGTTGTTTAACGACAAATCCCGCAATCCCATGCTACGTTCTCAAAGTAGCTCTTTTGTATTTCATTGGAATGAGTGACAGGAAGTACATATTGTGCTTTTAAAGTCCATTTCACCTGCTACTTGAAGATTTAATGCGTTATTTTCACAGTGCAGCAGTTCAGAGTGTGTAACACTTTGTTATGCAAGTTTTCATGTTGTTACAGTACTCTTTTAATGCGTCATTTCGCACTATTTAGTCTCGCGCGTTATTTCATGCCATTTAGACTTCTCTGAGTTTTGTGTTGCGATGGTGTGAAATTCCGCAGATTAACTCAAAACCCTGATCCTCTGAGAAAAACCAAATAAAAATAATGAGCAGTTGTAGACGTTGCAGTAATGATGTTGTTCGGTTGTGTTATTCGTGGTAGACTATTTAAAAGCTGTCCTAATAGTTCCCATCGATCGAAGTACTCGGTTAAACCGCCGAGTATGAACACAAAGGCCTCAGCCATTTTAATCAAGAAGACTCATGACTGTAATTCAAATTATTATGTGATCAAGTGATGCCAGAAATGCGCCTCATTCCATTTGAAGGTTACAGTAAACAAAAGATCTGCTCGGCGCCGGGTCACACGGGGATCTTCCTTTGTTGTCATTGTCTTTGCAGTTAATTCGGATGCACACACACCCCGACCACGCTTGGTGTCGGCTCGCAGCGAGCGTCACATGTAAAGTTAAAGATCTACTTTTATCTCTTGATTACAGGCGGCTTGAAGGGTAACTGGCTTTTTTAAAATGCTTTGTGGTGGCTTGATTTAATAAAGCCGCAGCGCTCACGACGATAATAATAACTTGACTCATATAGCGGATCATGTGATTTAATTCGAGCTCAAAGTTGCAGTGTTGGGAAAACATTTTCGCTCTGTGCAAAGTGCCAAGGTAAAAATAGGCCCTCTATATCTGTCGTCATCTGTAAGGCACAACTGACATGCGCATATATATGTATATACGACATAAATAAAAGTGTACTGTAGTGCACAATCTGGAAGATAGACCTCCAGACTTGTAGGAATAACGTAGTGCTCATTTCCCACTGCAGAGGTAATGCATTTTTCCTGCATTGAAAGGTAATTGCAATGGGGGCTTTGATAGATTCCAGACCTTCAGTGGATGCTGTGTGTGCGAGTGTGTGTGCGCGCCGCATGTTCACACATACTTGCTCGGGTACATAACCGCTCCTAATGCTTTTATTAAGCCAAAGAAATACAAATGACGTCACTCTGTGTTTGTTGAATATCTTTGGTGCAGATGGTGTAATATATTTTGGTTTCTTTGATATATTGACTGCCAGGGGAGTTGGAAGGAGCGCCTGGGCTGCACACAATAGATCATTGATGCCTCTCTGTCCTCTTTCTCAACCTGTCAGTCCATTTCCTTGTTATGTTCTGGCCCGAGGAGCACTTGGCAAAATGAGAGGCATTCAGCCAGTCTTGTTTTTTCCTCTGATCCCCCCCCCC
>CAESWR010000104.1:332251-344225 GCA_903171835.1 Mullus surmuletus | reverse complement strand
GGGGGGGGGGGGGTTGATTTCACTTTGAATTGATGCGTTCCTCCCAGTGCTGCTGGATTTGTATTTGACAAATTGTCAGGATTAACACAAAGAAGCGGCGTTTTCACAGTATAGTCACATATTAGAGCATAAACAGCAGATAATAATAGCCGGTGTGGCAGCGCCGTCGCTTAAAATGGCGAGCGAGACTCTTTATTCCATCTCGGCGCGCTCACTATTTTATTATACAGCGCGTTTGCATGCATAAAGCTCATATTTAGATGCAATTGGAGGCAATCTTGTTATATTCACAGAGGCCATAGAGGAGGACATCAATCTATAAACATGATTTATCTACTGCGCACTATCTGGCAGGGGCATTTGCATAGAGCCTCTATTGTGGATCTTATTACCTGACTGTATGCTGAAACCCCAGACTTCAGACCTGACCAGCATTTTAAACCACGGTCAAAGTCAAATTGCACATGGAGGAGAATTGGTATTCCACTTTTGGATTTTTAAGGAAGCGGGAGGGGGGGGGGGGGCGTAATAATTGCAGTTTTTCTTAATTATTAAAACACGCACGTGCCATATCTGCTTGTCATTTTTTTTTTCCCAGAGGCCATTTGCATTCACACGGTTTAGCTGGATTGTTTTGTTTGTTTTGTGTTTTTTTTTCTCTCTCTCTCTTTATTCAAACAGTTTAATGGCCCCAATAACCTCCGCTTCCAGGAACAGGATATTATCAGCAACGCTCTCTCACTCATTACGGCTTAACTCTTCCGTGAGCCAAATCGAATGAAGCTATTAGCGCCCGAATACCTACATGCTCGCACCTACGTCCAATCAGATTGCGCGACAGCCTGGCGCACCTGCCGCCTGGCGTGCGGCGTAGAGCTGGGCGATATTGATAAAAACTCATATCCCGATATATTGAGGCTGAATGAAATATATGAATATAAATAAAATAGGCCGATTTTTTTTTTATAAATATAAGAAAAGTAAAATAGTATAGTGTATAGTGTAGTTTGACAACTGAATGGCTTATTAAAGTCAAAATACAGATTTTCTTCTCCTTTATAACAAATATACTAGGGGCGTCCCGATACAACTTTTTCACTTCCGATACGATACCGATATTGCAGCCTTGAGTATTGGCCGACACTGATAGTGATCCAATCAGATATCAGCACGAATCATACACGCTTTTATTACTTATTTTGTAGTATGGGATGTTCGAAAAAAGGCTTGATCAAGTGATATTACTCAAACAGAGAACAATAGTCAGCAACAGCAGCTTTGAGAAAAACTGACCCATTTATTATTAATCAATGGCTTACATACATTTGAACCTTAAACATAAGTAGAAGTACTGGAATGGACTGCTTGTGTCGGAGTGTTTATATCAGAGACTTTAGATGCAGGCCAATATAATCCGATACTCGTTTTTTTGCTGATATTGTACCGATATCCAATCTCAATATCGGATCGGGACACCCCGAAAATGTATTATAGGGCTATAATCGATCTAACCGATATGGTCTCATTCCATATTTCAATTAAATACATACCCATATATTTTTTATATCGCTATATCGCCCTAGCACGGCGCGGGAGCCGGACTTGTCCCTGCCAAATACCGTTTGATTGAGGTCTGCCACAGGCTAGGCAACAGACAGGCTCTGTGAAGGAGATAATGATGCGTGCACACACAGCTGTCAGTCAGCCGGCTAAGGGGAAATTGTCTTTGAGGGAAAATAAAAACAGACTGTAGCCGATATAATGTGCTATTTGTATAAGAAATGATAGGTTTGGGAAGTCGAGTGGAACGGCGTGTCAAAGCTGTTGCAACAAAGAGAGGAGATCCAAGAAGAACCCCCCCCCAACACACATACACACACATGCACACACACACCCCTCCTACACCCAGACCAGAACATCTTTCACAGCTTCCTGCCTTTGTGGTGTCACCCAGTACGAACACACATGCATATTCATACCGGCCGAATCCACAGGTGGTCTGAGGGCAACTTTGTACAAATCGTACAAAGAGAAAACGAGAGAGGAAGAAAAAAAAGAAGAAGAAAATCATGCGTTTTCACTTATCCTCATTGGCAGCGAGCCATGTAGATATTTGTGGTTTAATTTGTTCAGGTTTGAAAATATCTGCATCTGAGGGGTTTCTCACCGCGACATCACTGAGGTCAATTTAGTTTTGTGGCGCGAACAACACTGGAGGCATTCAGCTCCATCGCCGCGGAGAAAACGGCAGCCTTGTAAAGCCGCATAATTCACAGAGCACATTGTCGACCGGCTAGTTCTGCTGTATAGAAAACACTAGCGGGTCACACGCTTTTTTTCGGAGTGGCAAATCGGAGATATTTCCACGCAGCGTTTGAGGGCTTGAACGTCCGTGACCTCGTTTTTCAAAGGTCGGCGGTATTGAAAATGCAGCTTCCTCGAACCCGTGTTTTTTAATGAAAACTGCCTCTTACTGTCGACGAGAAGCTGGAGACCCCAAGTTTTCACGCCCCTATTACAGCTCCCGATTTTTCTCATAGCATTGCTAGTAACTATAGCAACCCTCCTCTTGTTTCCAGTGTGCGCTGGCACGTGTACGCCCGGTCTAATAACCATGTGACGGGCAACATCTAACTATTTATGAATTAAAGAACAGGAAAGTTTGTGCTTTGAGTAGCTTTATGTAACCATAGCCACATCCACGCTCGTATTGTACCTGTAAGAACGGAACATCTGCTCGACAGGCTTTTGTAAAACGCAGAATAAAGGAGCCGACGCCCACGCTCGCCGTGCCAATATGTTGCTTTATTTGCTTAATGTGCATTCCAAATGCATGTTTTCAGCCACCACTCTCGCTCATACCTCCGAGTCATTGTTAGCTGGAGCAAAGAAAATTCTCTTACTTCTCACCTCTGCGGTTCTTTTATCATTCTGTCATTCAAAACCCAACATCGGGGCTTCACGGTTACATTAAATGCACTTTCAGGAAGGATGTTTGAAGATGTTATTGCTGGAAAAAAAAACAGTTTAGAAGATCCTTAGAACCCTTAGAAGTTCCTTAAAAAATCCTCTCAATCGTCACTCAGGACGAAAAATGTCCTCTCCCTACAAACTGCTGTAAAAATAACATTTACTAATATTTTTTCCACTTTAAATGAGTCAATCTTTTTAATCAACTGAAATATATATAAGAAATATGAATTATTTGGGAGGATTTTAACCCTCTAAATGCATGTTTGTTTGAATATTCTAATGGGGGAAAATGCAAGAACTCACATAATTTCCATAAAATGTGATTTAAGGAGGATTTTATTATTATTACCATTATTATTATTCCTAGAGCCTGTGATGGGTCAATGATTAGCAGCAGCATTGAATTTGTGGGATTCTTATTTTTTATGCAGTGACAGATTTTTATAGCAGACTCTCTTATTAGTTCCTGGGGACAAAAAGCGTCTCCTTCAAAAGACTGCTGTCAGTCTTGTTAATCAGCTGCAGGCTGAAAGATACATATCAAATGTCAAATATTTTGTAGGGATTTTGGCCCTCTAAATGGTCAAACAACGTCTGTACAAAACGTCCCCAGGAACTCTTAAGGGTTAAGTAGATTTTAGGCTGTTCTGGAATGTAATGGGACATAGAGAATTATCATCTGATTATTCCCTTGTTTTTCTGCCTTTTAACTCTGTTTTACTATCACACTTTATTGGTTTAGCAAAAGTGAAACATGGTTAGCGTATAGCGGGATAACACAATAGTCGTTAAGCGATTGTGGGGAAAAAAACCAAAACCCAAAATGAGCTATTTCTCCAGAAGAGCTGAACAGAGGAGAGCGGATATCGAAGCCAGAACCCGCAAACTCCAAATGAATCATAATTCTGCTTCGTGTCTGCTGGATGTGTGAGTGGGGAATTTGCTGTTTACTAACCATAGCAGCTTTATGAGCTGGTAATATGTCAGCGTTGTGTTTTTAAGCCGGTTCCCGCGTGGACAAACAAACGCAGTTGTTTCAGGCTGTGAAAATTACAAGCAAAAAAAAACTCCTCTCACCTGAACTCCATTGTGTTGCGATGGAGACAGAAATTGCCGTGGAAAAAAATAACAAAAACAACCCCTGAACAAATTAGGTTTTGACATTTCTCAAATAAACGGCAAATGGTGCATATGAGTGATTTGGGGAAAGCCAAGAAAGAAAGGGGGGGGGTTAAACCGCAGTGCCGTCTGTTTACAATTAATAGAATTTACATCCTAATCGTGATATTCTGCTGCCACAATTATATGCGGATAATCGTCCACGATATTAATGTTTGAAATGCATGCTCTGCCCACACACTTGATTTTGATTGCTCATCGGAGGGGGTTCAACATCCTCCAAGTGTTTGAGGTTTTCTTTGTTCACAGTCATGCTACATCGTAACATAGGAACTTGCCTTGGCATGATTAAAGGGATAGTTCAGATTTTTTGACATGAAGTTGTATGAGATCCTCACCATCAGTTTTGCAGAAAGTAGTGCCGTCGAGTTGCTGGGTTCGCACAGATAAAGCCTTTTGCAAAGCGTTTTGAAAGAGTAATCCATTTGCATCACGAATTCTTGTGTGCAAATGGATTACTCTCTTGAATGCATATTGTTTTTTGGAGCAAAACGCTTTATCAGTGTGACCCCAGCAACTAGACGGAACTACTTTCTGCAACACCGAAACCTGGCCAGAACTCCACTCACGGAACGCAGTGGGGGAAAAAGTCACTGATGATGAACCACACTGATGGTGAGGATCTCATGCAGCTCCATGTCAAAAAATCCGAACTATCCCTTTAAAGTCTGCTTTCATTAATGAAAAATGAATAATTGTGATTGATAATTGTGATAACAATATTGATCCAGAAAACTGTGATTATTGTTTTGGCCATAATCGTGCAGCCTTACTGTTTACAAGGCGATGTTGACGGCCTGCGGATGAGTGTGCTGCAACCCGGGGGGATGGGGTGGGGGGGTCTTACTAACAAGCCGGACTAATCCCTGCTTTTTACTCGGGCGCACGCTGTAATAAACCCCGACTACAGTGATTCTCAGCGTGCCAGCAGTCAGGACAACAGCTCCCGATACAGGTGCTCTCCCCCGAAAACATTCTTTAAATTGTCGCAGCTCTTCGGTTCCCGTGCACGCCCGCTCACTCTCCCCCCCCCCGTCTCCCGCTCCCTCCGCCGCCGTTATATTGCAAGTCGTTTGGCTGTTGTCGAAAGGCCTGGCGAGGCTTTCTTTGTGGAATAACAGCAACTATTGTCATCCCTCCTCAGAAAAGGGAGCAGAACGCACTCCTCATTAAATTCAGAGTAGCTCCCAGCTGCCGCCACCGCGATGAAAATATCATCTTGCAGTTGCGGGTGAAAACAAGCGGCAAGATGAATATAATTTCAATATTATTCGGTGACTCAATATGAAACCAATTGCCGCCACCTCTTCTGCCGTGAAATGTTTTTTCAGTTAATCAATGGCAATCTCCCGCTGTATGATTATGAGAAATTAATTAACACTTGTAGCATCTATCATCAGCCTACGGAGGTTCTGATGATTAATAAAAACAGGGTACTTTGTCCACCCACACACTCAGTCTCACTCCACATTGTGCAATTTCTGATGATTGCGGTGATAGAGATGCTCGGTGACTTGCTGTTCATTACGTGTCCCCCCCCCCCTCAGTGTGTGTGTCTCAAATGTTCCTGTGCAGAAACATGCCTCCAGCGCAGGAACAGAGGAATAACTCTGCTGTCAGATGTGACAACACGAGAATTATGAGCGTGTCAAACATGCCTGACATTAGTCAGTGTGTGTGTGTGTGTGTGTGTGTGAGAAGTGCGAAGGTAGGAAGAGTCAGCAAAACTACTTAAAGTGTAAAGGGTTGTGTTTTTGGTTTTTACAAGTGGGAGGAGCGCATTGTTTCACTGTGTTGCTTACGGCAAACAAATAGAGCGCAGACGTCCGTGGGATATTTCCAGAGAAAGGTCTCATAATCCACCCCAAAGTCTTTAAGCCACGCTCCATTTTCAGTGGCCCCTGTTTCACCCTTCCAACAAATTATGCTAAATATGTTCCCATTAGTGTCATAATATTGGCAGATATATTTAAAAAAGGGCTCTAAATGCAACATTTCCCAGGCAGATGAAGCTAACCCAGGCCTTAAAGGGATAGTTTGGATTTTTTGACAGGAAGTGTCACTGCTGATGAACGATACTGATGGTGAGGATCTCCTACATGTCAAAAGATCCGAACTATCCCTTTAAGTGGCCATATGAAAATGTTCATCATTGTCACTGTCTCGGTTGACAGACTTATCCTTCCTTATTATCTACTTTGCGCTAAATTAGACCGCAATTGACAAAATGAGCAGCATGCCGTTTTCAACACAAGGGAAAGCAGAAGCTCATTTACTTACATAACAAACTGTAAGTAAAGTGGGACAGCCCAGTCGGACTTCTTTTCGCAACCGCAAGAGTTGCCCCCTGCTGGCAAATCGAAAAAAAACCCAAAACAAACAACAGATTTAAGGCAGCAGCACATTCTGAGCCCACAGGCCACGTCCAGTCTGTCTCTGCAAGTCTTTGAGCAAACAATAATCAGCGCTTTGATGTGGTCCAACTGTAAAGTTTATTAATACAAAAACCTGATAGCCACAAATCATGAAAGAAAAGCGCATACAAAGGAGGCCTCTGTGCGGCCGCCGAGCTGCAGGGGAATGTGTTTACCAAAGACAGCTGCCTCGCAAAGCTCAAACTTTTCAGCTCGAGCTATTCTCAGGTCTTATGACAAGTTTGCGCTCAGTTTTAGGGCGTTTAGGAAAGGTGATTCAACAAGCAAAGCAGCATATCGCAGAGCGGGCTGCAGTCCAAATTCAGTAAACACAGAAATTAGCCCTCAGGGCCAGCTATTTTCTCACACAGGGACGAGGGGAGAGAAGTAAAAAAAATTATGTAAAAGTTTGGCTCACAAATGCCTTTCCATTAGAGCCACTAACTCTAAATCTGAGCGTGGTTTTTTATTGAATCATGCGGCTCATAAGTACGCAAGACATCACTCCAGGTATTTCAGTTGATCCTCGACTCAAACCTGTTTCATAACAATCATTCTCACTGGCCTCCCGAAACCGGTCAGAGAGAGGCACGCAGACCTTGAGCAAGAGAAAAAAAAAAAAGAAAAAAAAAACTTGAAATCCCTCCAAGCGGCCGGGAATCCTTGATGTATTGAGAGGACGCTGCGTCGGCTGTCACTGCCGGCTCAGGAATCACTCATCACTGCCTCTATAAAATAAAAAAAAATAAAAAAAACCCCTCTCCGGTACAGTTGCCGTGCTGCCGTGGAGCCTCCGCTGTCACATCCCCGTGCCTCCAGTAGAGTTGAAATGCTCCACCAAAGTGTAATATCACTCCACTGATCACACATTTAATGCTCTGCCGCTCCGCAGATTAAAGTCTGTGTCTCAAGAGTTGTATCCGGGCTTGTTTTGTGCTGCGATTCGTCTCGTGTTACGCACTGTTTGTTAGCTTTTGCTCACTTTGCCTCGTGTTTTTGCACTCCGGCGGCCCGCTTTCATTGCCATATCGCATCCCGAATCTGTGGAATTTTATCGTTTAAAGGAATAGTTTGGATTGTAGACATGAAGTCATATGAGACCCTCACCATCTGTGTCGTCGATCAGCAGTGACTTTTCCCCCACTGCGTCCCGACTGATGGTGAGGATCTCATAAAACTCAAAAAATCCAAACTATCCCTTTAATTCCACACGCACACCGCCGTGTGGACGTGAAAGCGCCTTCCAGGTGTGTGTTGGGTGACTGCAGCTTTTATGACGCTCTGTAAATTTCCAGTGTGCCATTGTAACCCTGCACGCCAGAGCCGAGCGACCCTCTTTGTCGTTGACGGGGCGTGTCCGCAGGTGCTGTTTACAAATCCCAGCTTTTGCCGCCTCACCTGCGGGTCGGCGCGGCGTTTGCGGCCCACGCTCAGCAGCGACTCTAAACCCTGTTTGGTTAAAAGATCCTTTAAGTCATTGGCCTTGTAGCTCATTAAACAGCGGCTCCAGTGGATTTCTCCCGGACGATTCTCATCGATTATAAAGGGGCTGGAATGTAACCGTGGCTGTCAGAGCTGCTTAAGTGGCTTGAATGATATATTAGCTCTGAGGAGCTGAGTTGCATTTTGTTAACTGGCTGTTTTCTCATTTTATTCAATATTTTTATGTAGCAGAAAGCTCTTTTTTATGACCCTTTTGGCTGTTTCACTCTTGCTGTTATACAGAGACCTGTTGAAACAGAAGCTGAATTAATGTTACGACACCGTTTCTACATTCTTTGGAGCAAACAGTTTGTGCCTTACTGTGCGGGCCGCTATTGCAACACGCCGTGTTATGTTTGGCAGCGAGCGGTGCTGATAATTGCTGAGTGGGTGTTGGGGTCTTTAGTGAATTTGCAACCAAGTGAGGGTTCCGAAAATGCCAAAACAGGTTTGTGACGTCGCTGCTGGCCTCAGACGCCCTCCTCCCTCCTCCCTCCTCCCTCCTCCCCGCCTCACCTCCCTGTTTCAACTCGAACTTCGCGGCGGCGGGAGGAAGTGGAAGTTAAACTGGCGGATTAACGGTCTTGGGGGAAGACGAGTGGGAGTGCAGGCGAGTCGATCCGTCCTCGGTTGGTCAGACACAGTTTGTCTGGGGGGGGGGGGGGATGCTGCTGTGGCTTTTAATTTCTCACGTAATTGAGTAAATGTTATTTATTGAGCCAAGCAGGTTTTGTTGCAGCGGAGTCGTGCTGCTTGCCATTAGTCATTTTTACTCCTAAAGTATTTCCCAACAAGCTTTACAAGTCGTTTATCTCAGCGTGACCTTTTACGAACACCCATAAAACGAGTGATCAACGTTTATAACACAGGACTCCAAAAATGGTATGAATTAAGTTTCCCAAAACAGTCGTGGCTGCACAGGAAGCTCCATGCTAATGTCATGTTTGCAATGATAATACCGCCGTGCTGATGTAGGTGGTGTATCGTGTTCTGGGTTTAGTGTGCACCGCAACTTAAGAAAACACACACTCGCACAAAGACAAAACACGGGCAGATGAAGGAGAAACACTGATTTGAAACGACAACAGAAGCGTTCCCAGCTGACACTTCAGGCCCTGAAGTTGCAAATATTTACCCATAACGGCTTTGGAATCGTTTTCACCACACAGTAGCTTGAACCGTGGGGGGGGGTTGTCACTCCCACTCTGGGTGTCCCGGCGTGACACTGCGCACCGTTAGCCGAGCGGGGCCAACTCCCCCGTGAGAAGGTCTGCAGACCGGAGTTCTCATGGCGGAAGTGAGGAGAGGAGAGGAGAGGAGGATGATGGGAAACTTAGCTGCTGCTGCTAGCAACTTACAATCAAGTTCTTTTCTATTATTTTCTATTTTTATTGTCTGCTTGCGAGCGTCTTCTACATCTTTTGTTTGTTTGATGACAGAAATTGCCATGGAAACCAAAAGAAATGTTGTTGGTTATTAGGGGTGTCCCGATATAACTTTTTCACTTCTGATACCGATACTGATTGACCGATACCGATCCCGATATCGATCCGATATCATTATCAGCACGAATCAAACATACTTTTATGACTTATTTTGTAGCATGGAATGTTAGAAAAGGCTTGATCCAGTGATATTACTCAAACAGAGAACAATAGTCAGCAACAGTGGCTATGAGAAAAAACTGACCTATTTATTATTAACCGATGGCTGACATACATTTATTTTAACATTAAACATAAGAATATTCTACAATTGAATCAAATAAATAAAAAACAACCTGAAAAAGAACCGCAATAAATCCAATAAAAACAAAAAATTATATTTTTAAAGTGGAAAATAACCGCAATAAATCCAATAAAAACAACAACAACAAAAATTTAAGTGCAAAATAACCACTAGAAGTGCTAGAGCGGAGTCTGGAATGGACTGCTTATATCAGAGATTTTAGATGCAGGCTGATATAATCCTATACTAGTTTTTTTTTTTTACTGATATTGGACTGAGCATCTTCTACAGCTTTTGTTTGTTTGATGACACAAATCGCCATGGAGACCCAAAAACACAGTTCATTAGACAAACACTTGTAGTTGAAGCTCATTAGAGATTTTACATCGGATCCTGAGGGACATAAACGTCTTGACCAAATAGCTGGGTGATCCATCTCTGATTGTCTGGACGCTAAAAGTGGTTTGCCAGTGAGGGAATCTGGCAGCAGAGGCGATGGCGATGACATTTTGCAGTAATCCATCCAGCTTGACGCGCCACGACTTCACAAGGAGGCCGATCTCCAAATGAACTTATTTTGAGTCAATTTCGCCGGCGTTATCAAGCGACGCATCCATCAGCCGAATGCTCTGGCCGGCGCGTCTCCCTCTGTTCCCAGCAGCCTCTCAATCAATCAGGCCGTTTTTGTTGTGGTTCCCTGCGGCTGCGCTCCGCCGACGCACGGAACCGTCAGAACCCTTCCTGAGCTGTCTCTAATGAGTTTTTCATTATCATTGACATCAACTGAATGGCAATGAAACAGAGGTATTAGGGCTGTATTTAATTGAATCTGAGCAGAGTTTTGGATGTGTGTGTGTGTGTGTGTGTGTGTGTGTGTGTGTGTGTGTGTGTGTGTGTGTGTGTGTGTGTGTGTGTGTTGGGAGGGGGTTATTAGACGAGGATGCGTTGTAAAGCTGTTAAGAGCTGCAAGCGTTCAGGCTACGGAATCGTGAGATCAAGTCGTCAGGCGGGTGCTTCTCGCCCACTGAAGTCATTGGCACTTCCATGGCTCAGGGGTTGTGCTCTGTGACATGATGGATTCACAACCTGAGGAATACCCCTCACCTGTGTGTGTGTGTGTGTGTTTGTGTGTGTATGACTTCGCCTCCCTGCAAGAGCCTGTGATCCAGAATGCTGTTCACTTCTGTTCAGCATCATAAGCAGTGTGTATTTAACTGTTTGTTAACTCTGTGTGTGTGTGCGTGCGTGCATGCGTGCGTGTGTGTTCCCCTCCCTCCAAGAGGCTGTGATCCAAAATGCTGTTCATATCTGTTCAGCATCATAAGCAGTTTGACTTGACTTGACAATCTTTATTTTGAATGAAATATAAAAGAAAACGAAAATACAAGAGAAAAGAAAAAACAGTCATCAATTCCTCAAAAGGAACAGTTACAACAACAAAGATTTTTGGTCATTGTTCATACTCGACCCTTGCCTGTTCACAATATAATACATTTATAATTGTTATCTATAATCCATTATTGTTGATATTTGATATCTACATATACTATATAATCAATATACATACCTTTTATTCTCATATTCGTATGTGTACATTTATATCTGTACATAAATGTGTGTGTGTGCGTGCACGCGTGTGCATATGTGTGTGACTTCACCTCCCTCCAAGAGGCTATGATCCAGAATGCTCCTCAATTCTGTTCAGCATCATAAGCAGTCTTTAACTGTTTGTTGATTGTGTGTGTGTGTGTGTGTGTGTGTGTGTGTGTGTGTGTGTGTGTGTGTGTGTGTGTGTGTGTGTGTATGTGTATGTGTGTATGTGCGTGTGTCCCTGAAGGGGTTTCTGAAGGACCAAGCTAGAGATAAGCAGAGTCCTCGCAGACTGAGACATAAAGCAAAAAGGAACTGGGGTCAGCAGCCTTTTTTTGGTTGCCTGAGTGTTTTGCCCATATTTGGCACGTCCAGGGAAGTATCGTATACACACACTCGGATGATCTCTTTCTTTTCTCGCGCAGTGACGATGCCCACAGAATGGTAATAATATCCCATCTCCCAGGGTGCTGGCGAATCATTATCTTGTGATGTTTGCTTTGTTTCGCGCAGACTATAAATGTCCGCGTTCCCATTCTGGAAAAAAAGAAAAAATCAATCTGCAACAGACTCAGTCAACCTTTGATATATATATATATATATATATA
>CAESWR010000104.1:240156-265274 GCA_903171835.1 Mullus surmuletus | reverse complement strand
AAAAAAAAATCTTTCCTCTCAGCTAAACTTCATGGGTTTTTTTTTCGTTTGTCTTCACAGGCAGCAAACATGAAGATGGTACACAGAGCGACTCTGAGAACGGACTGGGCCTGCGTTTCGCCAACCGCCGCCACGCCCTCGAGGAGCGTCTGAAAGCGGCGCACAGCCACGCGGGGGTAGGAGGCGGGTCGGGCGGGAACGTGACGGTGAGCGGGTCACGGGCGAGCGGGCCCCGCACGGCCTTCATGATCGAGTTCTACGACGAGGAGAACCCACGCAAGCGTCGCTCCTACTCGTTTTCCCAGACTGCACCGCTGCTGGCGGGCGGAGCTGGTGGGGAGGGACTGTGTCCCCAACCGCCCTCTCACCCAAAAGTTTTCAGCATTTCCACGTCTGCCACCACGGCCTCAGACTCAGGTAGTTATGATTTGTTATCCCGCTATGGTTTGATTTATCACACTGAAATTGTTCATCAGGAATAGGGTTGCAAAATTCCAGCAATTTTCAAAGTTGGAAACTTTGCATGGGAATTAGCGGGAATATAAATGGGAATAAACGGGAATATAAATGGGAATAAACCGGAAATTTACAAAATTGAAGCTAATAATAAATAAAATATTTATTATCTTGACTAAAATAATCAGATTTAATGCAAGCACACTTGAATATCTTTGCTATTCCTCCATCACATGCACACTGCTTACTGCAGATTTATTGAGGCCACGCCCCCTACATGCACTGTGCTTTCCTCCATCACAGATGATTTAGGCCAAACCTTTAAGAACAAAGCACAAAATTATTTAAGCCACATTTGAGCTGCAGACTATATAAGCTTTGGGGCAAATATATGTGATCTATGGTAGTAATGTTTAACTTTTTAATATGCTTTTTAAAAATTATTTTAAAGAAAAATGCCACATTTTCTATCCGATATGTGGAGGCATTTCACTCAAGCTAATGTGGAGGGAAAGTCTTTGTCAATACAAAAAAGGTTTAAAGTTCTACTTTATCTGTTGTAACTTCAATCTGTTGAAATGTCATGTTTTTTAACTTTTATTTTGCATGAACAAAACCAATATGTTTATGTTTGATACAGTTCATTTAGATTACCCCAAATTTCCAGTTAATTCCTATGAATTCCCAATAATTCCCATAAATCCCATGTAAAGTGTCCAGAAATTTACTGGGAATTTTCCGCCCCCTTTGCAACCCTAATCAGGAATACCTACATTACTTAAATCTGTTACCACGAGTGTGATCTTCCTTGAAAGCAGGATTACTTTTTCCACTTCCAGGTAAAGTCCCGGCCCCAATACCCGCCACAGTGACTGCAGGGGCCCCGACGGCCGCCCGCGTGCTCCTCAAGCAAAGGTCGGAGGATCCCAGCATCGGCCGGAGCTCCATCAGCACCGGCCTGGCCACGGGCAGCCCCACCAGCCCCAGCGAGGACGCCTCGGTGGTGGGGCAAGGAGGAGCGGAGAAGGCCGGAGGAGAGGCCGGCGAGGACGACCACAGCGATAAGGGCACCTACACCATCGAGCTGGAGAACAGGAACCCCGAGGAAGAGGAGGCCAGGCGCATGATAGACAAGGTCTGTACCACAATAGTCGTGTGCTGAGCCTCTAATCTGCTAAACTAAAAGCGCTAACCAGTCAAAGTCACACACCAATCACTAGAGCTGGGCAAATTAATCCAATTTTAATTTCAGTCACAATTTTGGCTTCCAATAATTATGGATCCAAGATAATCAAGATAAAATGATTATCATGCCAGGTCCTGGAGAAAGTTTTGAATGTTCAGGAGAAGGTTTTAGATGTTCTGGAGAAGGGATTTAGAGGTTAAGAATGATGGAAAGAGAGCCTTATTGATTTTTTTCCCACACTTATTTTTAATTTGAGTTGAATTATATTCAAAGCTCAAGCAAATCCACCGTTAAAAAGACGGTTTTAAAAAAGTCCACTAAATGCACGATGTTTCTGAAGTCAGTGAATAATCGTGTTATATTATCCAACAGCCCTACCTCTCACAAGGTAGGGAAGGAAGTCATTTTCCACTGACTTCCTTCAGTACCAACTATTTTCGACTACGCATATAACTCCAAGTAGCACTGTCGAATCTCGGCAATTACTCCGTGGAAACTCTAAAGAGAAGGATTGATGAAGCGCAAATGAGCCAAAGGAAGGTTAATAGCCCGTTCATTGCGCTTAGTTGGCGCTTTTCCGGATAAGCAAGTCCTTGGAGGCTGATTTGTGTTGCAGCCACTAAAACAAAGATATCACGTTGTGGTGAACTCGTCTGACCACCAGTCCGTCCTCTTTGATCTGTTTGTAAAGCTGCCCCGGGGAGACTCATTCCATCAAGCCCCCTTATATTGAAACGGTGCTGGAGGGAGGAACGAAAAACCACCATCATGTAGCACACACACACATACGCTATTCTTTCTTATTGCCATCACATCAAACAGAACAATTCTAGGCAATGCAGCAATTCCCGTGCAGTGGAAGTGTGTCTTTAAAGGTCATTACCAGGCATAGTTCCTACCTCATCACACACGGCAACTAACATGTCCCTCTAAGTGTTGTGTACAGGTGTTATTTCAGGAGCAGTAGTGGTATAATTACGGGGTGTATTTCTGCTCAGTGTTAGTCGGGATGCATTACAGTCAAAACTGGAAGTGTATGCTAATTCCCGTAATTAGCAGAGACGCTAATTGGCGGCACAGCTCGGCGTGCGTCTGCTGTCGTTCTTTCCCCCCTTTTTGTAAACACTGTGTTCACAATTTTGCTTTGTTGCCATGGCGCTGGGCTATCAAGTACAGATCGCTGCCTTAATTCAACAGCATCTTCACCATCATCTGCTCGCCTCATTGTTGTCGCCATTGTGTTTGTGCACGGCCAGTTTGTTTAGCCTCCGATGCTCAAGCGCACTCCAGTGTTTGACAAACCCTAATGAGGTTTTTATACGTCAAAGATGCACACACGCATCTGCACAAGATGGATACTTGAATAAATCACGCACAGTGTCCTCAACAACATGTTTGTTTGAATGTTTGTAGGTGTTTGGCGTGCAGCAGAACCAGGACGCCTCTATTCTGTCGGACCTCAAAGGCGAGGGAAACGGAAAAGAAACAGGAGAGACGGGGAAAGAGGTAACACAGAAAAGCACCATTTGAGTATTCTGTTATTATTTATTTGTACCATTGCCAAAGGAAGTTATGTTTTCCCCTCATTGGTTTATTTGTTTGTCTGTCTGGCCATTAAAACTCTTGAAGTGGATGGATGAAGAACACATTTGATTTTTCGGGGTGGATCTGTTCAATACAACAGAAAAACATATTTTTTTCCCATTGTCATTGTTCTCTTGTGTTTGTTTCTGTCTTTTTAAGTCTCTGTGTGCCCCTTTTCTGTTTCTCCAGTCCGCCGTACTATTGTTTAACACATTCCTCCATTTAATTGGAAAATCCTGCTGTCGAAATCCACCGTTCTCTCTGCTTCTCAGCTCAGAGTAATATAATAGTGCGTAAGAGGTGGACTAAGATTCATGGTCGGGTTTAGTAATATGAGTCACTCCCTTGGCCGGACGGCTCTACTCCCCTCGCCTGTTCATGGGAGTCGTCCAGTTCTCCCAGTGGTTGACCTAGATCATGCTAAGATGAAGACAGACACATTCAGCCCTGCAGGCAATCGTATCGGAAGGGAGGGGAATGTGTGTGTGTGAGCATTTTCGAGCCTTTCTACCAAGTCTGTTACCATTTAGATGAGTGCCTTCATCTGTGGCATCACAGGGAGCAGCTATTCAGTTTTCTTTAAAATGATTTTATTTTTCTACTGGTACTGGTAAGAATTTTGCTTGTTTTTAGAGTTTGCCTTCACACCACCTCTATTATTCCCACTGTCATGCTTTACATGACACATGGAGGCTAATCTCACTGATCTGCTGTTTGTTTGTGCCTCCCTGAACGTTCTCACTCATGTTAACCCCCCCCCAGGGTCTTCCCGGTGATTCGAGCTGGGTCTCTCAGTGGGCGAGTGTAGCTGCCAATCACACAAGGACGGACCCAGAAGGCTCGGGGGCAGAGACGGCCACCTTCCTGCATAAAGAGAGGGGTGAGTGAGGTTTTTTTTTGCCCATATTAAATCTTGAGCTTTGGTAATTAAAGGCTTTTTGCATAGATGATTTTCACCCAAAGAGACCCCTCTGCATCGACCTTTTTTTAAATATACATTCTTCTTCAGGAGCAGATGCCACAGAGTCGCTGAGCAGAGGTGAATCCTCCTCCAGTCTGACCGACCGCAAGCGCAGGACCCTCCCCCAGCTGCCTGTGGATGACTCCCGGGCCAAATCCAGCAGCAAAGCTCTGGGCCTGAGGTCCGAGATCGGGGAGAAACAGGACACCGAACCCCAGGAAAAAGAGAACAAAGGAGACGGGGAGTCTCCGACTCCAATTGAAGAGATGACCAGCAAACGCAAACAGAGCTCCACCTCCTCACCGTCCAAGGCTCCGACTCGGACCTCTGGCAGCTCTGAGCGGAGGAAGAGGTCAGAAGAGAGGAAAGGGGGAGGAGAAGCTGCAGAGAAGTCTGGAAAGCCGCTTGTGCGCCAGGGCAGCTTTACTATCGAGAAACCCAGCGCTAATGTCCCTGCAGAGCTCATCCCACGCATCAACAGAGGCGGCAGCGGTCGCGAGCGCAGCGACTCGGTGGGAAGCATGGACACCGCCACGCTCTTAAAGGACACGGAAGCAGTCATGGCGTTCCTGGAGGCCAAACTAAGGGATGAAAACAAACTGGACCAGAAAAGTAGCAAAAGCGCCAACCAGGGTTCGGGCTACGGCTTCCCATCCCGGACTGACTCCATCTCTCCGGAGTCGGACGTGGACACGGCCAGCACAGCCAGCCACGTGGCCGGAGAGGTGGAGAGGAAAGCCGTGGCGAGCAGCATGCAGAAACGGCGTTCCCTCAGCAGCATGCACCGGGAGAAGAGCAACATGAGCACGTCCTCCAAGACCAGTGTCACCAACGCCAGCGCGCGCGAACGTCTGGAGAGGAAGACCAAGAGCAGAACCGTGGAGACGACAAGCCGGGGCGACGCTCGCCGCTCCAGTCAGCCGGCGTCCTCTAGAGCACGCCAGCCCTCCCTGGATCTCACAGACGACGACCAGACCTCCTCCTTCCCCATCTCGGACATCCTCTCCTCAGACCAGGAGACCTACTCTGGACCAGGTTTGGGACACTCGGGCGACGTCCTCCACAGCAGCAGGTCGAAGACGTCCGCCGGTAGCTCCTCCAAAACCAGCCGCACTCTCCAGGCAGCCACGGCTTCCTCGCTGGGCAAGCAGGCCGCGCTGCCCACTCCCCGGCCCACCAGAGCCTCCCTCCTCCGCCGCGCCCGGCTAGGGGACACGTCGGACACGGACCTGGCGGACGCGGACCGCGTGTCCGTGGCGTCCGAGGTGTCCACCACCAGCTCCACCTCCAAACCTCCGTCTGGACGGAAGGGACTGTCGCGACTGGACCTGCTGGCTCAGCCGCGCAGGAACCGCATCGGCTCCATCTCGGCCCGCAGCGACTCCGAGTGCACGGTGACGCGCAGCTCCAACTCCTCCAGCCGCCTGTCCGCCGAGACCGCCCTGCGTCTGGGACTACGCTCGTCCACTCCCACGGAAAACAGGCTGACCCCCAGGATGAGGGCCAACAGTGTGTCCAAACTCAACGAAGCCAAGACGAAGACCACTACATCCGGATACTGCTCGCCCACAGGTGAGCCCGCCCAGGACCGACTGTTTGATGCATGCTGTGCCCACAACATCACGTAGTTCATTGCCTGCTGGTTTGTGAATCCTCTGTCTGTCAACATTCCCACCCGTGTTGTGACAAACTTTGCGTTGGTTTTCAATCGTCCAGAGAGCCCTCAGCCCGAACCTGAGGGCGCTGATGCAGAGGAGGAGCTGTTGGGTACTGTACCACAACCGTAGAGCTTTCTTAGGACTCTGTGTGTGTGTGTGTGCATTAGCGTGTCAGAGCTGGGTCACACAAAACGGATGCTGCGGCCAAGCACAGACAATCGAAATTCACTACTTTCAGTGTGAGGAACAACTTTTAAAAAACAAGGATGTGTGTTTCTTACAGCTGATTTAAAGAAACAAAAATTCATAGATGTGAATTTTTACTTTCAAGTGCATGACGGCAACAAATCTCAGATAGGAAACACTGGTGACCCAGTTCTGGTAGCCTCCTAATCCATCCAGTGATGCTGTGATGACGCCCCAAATGCTCTATTCACTCTCCTGAAGAAGGCTCTGTCATCAGAGCTCCAACAAAGAAACACCAACTTGTGTTTTTGAAGCAGAGCTCCACCTTGTGGAGATTTGCATTCAAGATCTCTGCGCGGTCCAGGAGAGCACAGAGGCTGATAGAGCGTTGTGTTATCTCATCATGGTGCAGCTACTTTGATGCAGCTGGTGTGTGAAGCAGCTTAACAAGTCCCGTGTCCATCTAGGTTTTATTTCTCTGCTGTTGCTGGGTGTTTTTTTGTAAGAGCTGCAGGGTGATTTCAGATGAGTTTGTTTTGTTTGTAGCTGTTTGATTTGCAGTGTGTTTGTTTAATGCTTTGCCTCACCAACCTCTCACATTAATAGCTTCGGGTTTTCAGCACTGCAAGGTAGGATGGCAGGTACATTGCTGGAAGTTCATCTATATATTTAAAAAAAAAAGCAGTATATTTTTTAAGCTTCTCAAATTCTCAGTGGGTTTTCGCTTACAGAGCTACTAATTAACTTAAGCTTTGGAATTTTTTTGTAACAAAGCCAGTCATTCTCACAAACTCATTTATTAATTTCTTGAATAACAAATATGAGGGAATGATTGAAATGAACAAATGCTAAACTGTCCCACTTGCCCTCCCTCTTTATCCTCAGTGTCCAGCAGCAGCAGGTGGAGGCGCCTCCCACCGGAGTACGGCTCCACCTCCGAGGAAGAGTTCGGCTCTAACCGGAACTCCCCGAAGCACGGCGGGCGCTCCCACGTGCGGCCTCACCACCTCGTCCCGCACCGCAGCTCCCGACTGGGGAGCGCCGGCGGCCCGGGCTCCGGCGTGGTGACGGGTCCCGGTGGAGTGGTGATGAAGCACCGCATGAAGGAGCAAGAGGAGTACATCAGAGACTGGACCGCTCACAGCGAGGAAATTGCCAGGTATTAATCTATTTTGATCTTCACAAATCTGATCTGATATATTGTATCATATAATATGAATATTAGAGGTCAAACGACAAGGGTTTTTTAATGACTTACAGTAAATATAGAAATCAGGGTCAGACAATATCCAATACATGCTGCCAATGTATTTTTTATAGAGGTGGTAAAGAGTGATAAAGGATTCTAATAAAAAACATCCCTTTGCTTTGTATTTGTATTTGTTAGGATTGCGATTGCCTTGACATGATTACAGGTTGCATGTTTCTCTGTCTCTCCTGCATTCTAAAGAACCCTGTGTGATGGTTAACAGGTTATTCCCCTGTGTGCGCAGGATCAGCCAGGACCTGGCTAAGGACCTGGCCATCTTGGCTCGCGAGATCCACGACGTCGCCGGCGAGATCGACTCGGTCAGCTCGTCCGGGACGGCGCCCAGCACCACGGTCAGCACCGCCGCCACCACCCCAGGCTCCGCCATCGACACCCGCGAAGAGGTAGGCCCTGCACGCCCCACGCAGCCGGAAATACAGGAGAGCATGAGACAGGTGCCCGTCTTTCTTCTTCTACTATCACTTTATTGTGTGTGTGCTTCCATTGCGCTGTTGCCAAGACTAATTTGTTTCATCTGCCGTGAGAGCTTTTAATTCATTACATGCTAATGATTGTTATGCATGCTGACTTTTCAGATTTTAACGCTTGGAATTAAACTTTCTGGTTTGGCATTAAAAGTGCTGCTTCACCTTCTTTGACATTTCCCTCAAATCCGCATGAATCCTTAATTCACTCAATTACACTAAGGTGGAGTCGTTGAGCTTAAAAATACTGTGCTTTTATATCTTTTTTTTTTTCCCCCAGCTGGTGGACCGGGTGTTTGATGAAAGCCTCAACTTCAGAAAGATCCCTCCAGTCATTTCAACCAGCAAGGCTCCGGAGGTCAACGGCAAGCCGGTGGAGCTCCGCCCCCGCGCGCCTGACAGCCTGGAGCCCCGAGCTCTGAGGAGACGCACCTGGAACCGGGAGGAGGTGAGAGACGATACATGAGGGAACCGAAACACAACATGGAGACGGTTCACATAAAAACACCCGCTCGCCTTTGTCTTCCTCTCAGGCGGTGCTGGACAGCCTGCTGCTCAACTCGGTGTCTCAGCTCTCCTCCAAGATCCGACACTCCGTCGACAAAACTGCAGGGAAAATCAGGTAAATACGCGTGTAACCATGGAAACGGTGTTTATCGCCGAGGCTGGCATTATGTTGGCTTTCAGAGCATCTGAATTGTTTGCGTTGGTCTTCTCCAGGATTCTCTTCAAGGATAAAGACAGGAACTGGGATGAAATTGAGAGCAAACTGAAAGCAGAGAGCGACATACCTCTGCTGAAAACCTCCAACAAGGTACAAAACACCCAAAACACCCAAAACACCCACCTGTCCAAGCTATAGGTTCATATTAGAGAAGTGCTGTGATTTGGGGAGGTAATGTTTTTGCTGTGTTGTGTCGATTCTGCAGGAAATCTCCTCGATTCTCCTCGAACTGAAGAGAGTTGAGAAGCAGCTTCAAGGTAAAGGAAAGACACATGTTAATTGTATATGTTTATAATAATAGTATATTAATAGTACAGGTGCATCTCGATATATAAAACTACTAATATCCAGTAGTTCAAGTCCAAAACCAAGTATTGAGTGCATATAGATTGACATACTTTTCAGAGGCCAACATTTCCATATTAAAAATACTTCATATATTCAAATATAAAAAAAAAAAAATTGAGACACTGAATTTAGGTCTTCATTAAATGTAAGCCATAATCGTCAGCAGAAATGTAATTAATTAGGACATGAAATGTTTCAGTCTGTGTGTATTTGATCTATATATTAGTTTCAATTTTTTTATTGAATTACTGACATAGATAAACTTTTCTATGATATTCTAATTTATTAAGATGCACCTCTATATTCTCCCTACACCTACATTTTAATCTGCACATACAGGATATAATTGTGCTTTACTATTCTAAAACATGTTTAGCAGAAATACACGTTTAGAATCAGCTTTATTAGCCATTTTTGTGCATACAAACAAAGAATTTGACTTTGCTCTTGATGTACAGATATACAAAAAAAAGATTACAGGTATAAAGAGAAATAAATATATAGTGGTGACATGTACATGTACTGTATATACATTTGAAAGTAGAAAGCAATCACAGACGCCCTCTGGCTCTTTTTGTCCCAGTGATCAACGTGATGGTCGACCCAGACGGGACTCTGGACGCTCTGGCCAGCCTGGGCCTCACCAGCCCCACCACTCCGATCAAGCCTCCACCTGGGAAGACCACCCCCCCCTCCGCCACCAGCCCAGGGTCCCAGCCCCCTGCCAAAGCCACCCTGCCAGAGATCCTCCCCGGGCCCGGGGGATCCACCGCCTCCACCAGGGCTCCGCCCTCCACGGACGAGCCGGCCCGGGACTCCGGCGTGAGCCTGGGCTTGCCGGGGATCGTGGGAGGGCTGCCCTTCAGCCGCATGCGGCCGAGCGGCGAGGAGGCCATCGCGCAGAAGTGACGGGAAGGTTTCCCGGAGGTGGAGGAGGAGGTGGAGGTGGTGTGAATAAGTCTGAGGTGGATTGCAGGTGGCTGGTGATTGGTGTGGAGAATATCAGGCGGGGTGTAGAAACATTTCATAATGGCTATATAACATTATTGTAATTTAGCAGCGTGTTGCCATACCCAGGCGGGAATGACGTGCTTCAACCGACCCGACTGGCGAACCTCCTCAAATGGAAAACGACCCATGAATGATTCGGACTCTCTGTGCTTTCTGGCCAATCAGGCTGGGCGGTGGACTGAAGGCTGCCCGGCTGCTCTCTCAGTGGACACGGCTCTGTGCTTGTACAGTCTCCTCCGGTCCTTCTCCTCTTGCCTTCTCCGTGTGTCTGGACCCTTTCCTACACTAAGGACATGCCTTAAAAAAAAACCCAACAACAACAACAACACGTCTTTCATTGTAGCCCTCAAATAATACCTGAGATAGAGGACTTTCAGACAAACTGAATGCATTGTAACATAGCAAATCATGTTCTATTAACACTACAAACCAACTGCAATAATGCATTTGCACTTGTTCAGAACAAAGAATATTTCAGCAGCAGCCTTAACCTATCAATAAAAACACATACTTATAATATAAACAGACCTGCTTTATACCGGAAACAAGTATTTCACAAATGAAGCGAGCAGAAGGGCAGTTTTATAGTATTCATAACTCGAAGTGTCCGTCCATTGAATTTCAAAATGATTCCTTTCGATTTCTTGTGCCTCCCCGTCTCTGTGCTCAGCTGTCTGTCCTTTTTAATCACTCTTTCCTCCCCTCCCTTCCTTCCCCGCCCCAGTAGTAGGATGTTAGTCACCTTAGTAGCATGTACAGTACAGAACTGAGAGCCTCCTGCAAGTTGCTATCTGTGTTATTAATGCTGAATGGTATTTTTTAGAATAACGGCCTTTGGGAAAACCAATGATCATTTTTAATCAAAGTAATCACCAAAGTTCACATGTTTATCAAGAGTAGAACCACTTTAAATTGGTTTGTAGCACAAAAGCTAACATGGCAGGTGGGGCTGGTGGTCATGGGGGAAGCTTGCCCTGAGGTATGTTTGCCAGAAAGGCTTTAGGATGTGTGCTAAAGGAGCCGTTTGGTGTGGTCAAACATCGGGGAAAAAAAACTGGAAAAAACTTGATGGCAGAAAACCTGTTGGGGCAAACTTCTCCCACATCCAGTGCTTACCTAATATGTTTTTGATGGAACTCACCTTCTTCTGCAGCTCACTCATCTGTCTGGTAACAAATCAAAGACTCAGAAAGCTTATTTTCCTGTAACTAAACGTTTGATTTAGTCATTGCTGCCTTATCTTTCTTTGGCCCGCGTGACCTGGCCTGTGGGAATCGGTGCCGATAGCTTCTTACTACGATACATCCACACAAGTGTCCTATGATTTCCAATTGAATTTTTTTTTTCTACTCTTTATAGCCACAGCTCATGTGACTAACAGAAAAAAAGAAAAAAAAAAGAAAACATGTAAACTAAATATTTTATAATATTTGGATACTGGTGTTGAATTGTAGATACGGTAGACTGTTTTTTCCTCCTTTTTTTAACGTTCGACTCGACCCACGGTAAATTAAAAACACCATCGTCATTGACTAGTTTGACCTCCGGTACACGCAAACACATGAAGTAGCGGTTTCTATTTCAGAAAGAACAAGGATGACTCAAATTGTATCGTTGAAGAACATCAGTGAGTAGAAATAATCTCATATAAGATAAGGCTCCACACACTACTACCTTTTTGTGATTTTTTTTTTTTTTTTCTTCATATCATGTATACATGCACTGTTTCCTTCCACTAGGGAAATTCTGGTCAACTGTTTTTGCAAAACAGCAGATGGGCAGTATACAAAACCCCCCTTTTCAATGACTTTGATGCTTATCTAGTTACTTTAAGGAGATTAATCACTTTCTGAATCTGTCCTCAGCTTATAGTCTGTGTTCTAGAGCAAGATGACTTAAAGGCAGTGTATTAGTACTTAGATACTCTTGCAATAGTGCATTTAGGTACCAGAGTACATGTTCATTTCCTTCACTATACTGTACTGTAAAATGTTTTGCAATGCCTGAATGCGCCCATTTTGACCATGGAAGGGCATTGATGAAAAGAAAGAGAAAAGATGTAGTTGTCTAAAAAAAAACCTCTTATTTTGCACATCAGATTGTGGTGTTTTTTTATTTTATTTTATTTTTTTCATACAGAAGTAGTGAAGAAGCAGTGAACGGCTGCATCAGATGTCACAAGAATGATGCCAATGTGGTTGGTATCAGAAGTGACCGCCTTGCCTCTGGAGCTATTCTGTCTGTACAGACAAAGCCTCTAATTGTGTTACTTGTTTTTTGGGGTTTTTTTGCCAATCTTGCCCCCCCCCCCACCCCTCCCCATTTTAGAAAAATAAATTAGGGGTCTGTGAATGCTAGGTACATGTTTATTTTTTAAAATTCTACATGTCATCTGATCAGTGTTGTCATTTTTGTAAAGAGAAAACACCATTTTATTTATTTTTTTGTTTAATATTTTGTGGATGTTTTATGTATTTTATATTTGTTCAACTATCCGCATTGTTTCTTACTGTTAATAAAACAGAGCCATTCACATGTTTCTGTGTTGCGTGTTGACTTAAGATTATTGTACTTTTTATGGGATTCAGGGGCAGTAATCTGATTTTACTTTCATCTATAAATTTGTCCATGAATCTTCAAAATAAGTTTGTTAAAAATGCTTTAAAAGTTATCTGATGTACACCCCTTCTTCCTGTTTGGTGAGAGACACCTCCATCACGTACTTGAGCTGACTTCACCTGAGGAAAATATTGCAACCACATCACCAGCAAATTCAAGTTTCTGCCTGTTACACTGCCATCTGGTGGTCAATTATTTCACTTCTTCTGGAAGGCAGTAGTGAAAATAGTGTATAAATTTAACCTATGAAACCAAATTTAAAGATGGCTTTCCTGTGTATAAAACTACATAATTTGACCACTGGGGGGCACTATAAAAAGCTTCTTCTATGGCAAAACTCCCATGCATCCACTCGATAAATGTACTCAAAACAAAGCCAGACTAAACTGTAGTTGTAGATTGCATTTTATTACCACTGATGAACATTTTGTATGACTCAATGTCAAATGACGAGTCTGAATTTAACAGTCATGGTCATCATGACAACATATTTGACACACTGATGGCCGGATGATCTGTAGTGGGAGGCGGGAGGTTAGCCAGGGGGCCACTGCATCTGGCGCCCACCCAGGACGTGGATGTGGATGTGGTAGACCGACTGGCCTCCGTCTGGGCCGTCATTGATGACGATCCTGTAGCCTTTGGACAGACCGGCCTGCTCAGCACACTTCTTTGCAACGATCAGCAAGTGGCCCAAAAGCTACGCAGGCAGAGACATAAATAATGAGCCAAGTGGAGAAAAAAAAACACAGACAGGCTGGTCTGCGTAATAGGCGTTTATACTCACAGCAGCATCGCTCTCCTCTGCCTTTGACAACTGCACGATTGGGTTCTTTGGGACGACGAGGATGTGAGTGGGAGCTTGAGCAGCGATATCAGGGAAGGCAACACACTGAAGTGAAGAAAGAAAATGAAGAGTGAGTCTGCTGATCGTGCTGCTCGTTTCCCACTGAGTCACTACTGATGAAACCTCCTGTCAAGTTGCCTCAGATGTTTATCAAAGTCGGTCAAGAGCAAGATTTGCACTACATTTTTGTGTTTTCGGGGGGAAAACTACATTTGTAACTGCAAAAAAAAGCTAAATCACAGTGGCCATGTTTGATCACAAGGTGCTGCCCGCTTTGATGTGTGACATCACCCAGCTGTCATCTGTCAGCTGTTGCAAAGCTGTTGTCTTTAATGAGCTGCCATTAAAGTTGCATTTAAAGCACTGTCATTAAGTAATATCTCTAGAGGAACAGTGGCACAACTTTTTAACAGTCTTGTCTGCATTGCTCCACAGCTGCCATGGAGGAATGGTGACACGGTACGACACTTTCACACTCACTCACCACTGTTGCATCTGGTTTAAGAATGTAAACACGCTTGGAATGACTGACAGGAGCAGAGATTGGGGCTGTTGGTGGGCTTCCAAACACACACACGCAACGTAGCAGCAAATATGAACAAATAAAGCGTGCTTCAGAGTCCCTACAGTCCCTGCGCAGTTTTAAACACAACAATCCTGCACACAAACACAGAATGCTAGCAGATTCTGCAGAGCTAGCATTAAGCTAGCACTAAGCTAGCATCAAGCTAACACGTGCTAAAACACCCCCTTTGCGCCCGGACGCCGCGTACCTTATCGTCCTCGTAAAGCAGGTTTACGGGGATCTCTTTTCGGATGATCTTCCCGAAGATCGTGTCTCCGCCCGGCAGCGCTGCCTTCGCTTTCGCTATTTCATCAGCCATGTTTGGCGCAACTGTCACCGCCTCCCGCGCCGCTCTCGGAGCTGCCGAAGCCGAGCCGCGCGCTGATTGGCTGCGTCGCCGCGTCACACCAGCGTCGCGGGAACGTCGCCGCGTCACACCAACGTCGCAGGAACGTCTCCGCTGATTGGTCGCAACGCGGAAGTCGGCTCAGGAAGTCAAGATGGGGACGCGTCTGAAGGTGAGCTTGTGTATAAGCGTGCTTGATAACAATAATAACATTTAAAAAACTCAAATCACGTCAGAAATATGTGTTTATATTTTTGGGGGGTGTTACCAGGAAGACTTTTTATGAGAATCGTGCCTTCGCACGACGCATGCGCGTTGCTAAAACCCGAATGCTTGTTGTTTTAGGTCCTCAGTGTGTTTAAAGCTCTGCACAGGACAAGGATTGACGTTTTTAAAGATGATAAAAGAGCCCTGACAGGTGAGTTGTGGCTGCTTTGTTTGTGTTTCGCAGTGTTTATAGTATTGCTTGCTTTTGCATTTGTCCAGCCTCAACAAAACAGAAGATTTTAAACAATATTGTGTCTCATTTCAGCTGCAAGGTTAAAAATCAACGAGGAGTTCCGTAAAAACAGAGATGAAACGTCAGAGGAAAACATCACGAAGGTGCTGTGTGTTTCCCAGCCTTTTGACGTCATACTGGGAATAGTCTGAGCCGCCCTGAGTAACTCTCCCCCCTTCTGTTGTTGTTGTTGTAGATGATCAAAATGGGCTCGGATGTGGAAACCGTCCTCCGACAGTCTGTGGTCCAAATGGAGCATGTGGAAGGAGATACGCTCTGTGAGTAGACGTTTCCCCTTGTGTCTTTTGTTCTGCATCATCCTTGAAAGTAGCATGTATGCATAACGTTGATAATCCTCTCTGATTGATTTTGTTTTTTCCTCTCTCATACTCACAGTGCTGCGACCACGAGAGAGCCTTCTACTAGAAAACGTACCTTACTGTGACCAGCCCAGGAAAAAGTCGTGACTGCCCGTCTCATTACGTCTGCGGCTGCAAAAAGAGACTCTCTATCGTCCACAAACTGCAATTTACGCAACATTTTCAGCTTGATCTGGATCCGTGGAGTAAGATTGTGGCGTGTCATGGTGAAATTTATGTTCCACTGAAGATCTCAACCACGCTGCCTCATTTTCTGTGCTTTAAACTGGACGTCATGATTCAAACGTGAAGTGTTTTTGGTAAATGTAATTTTAATGTTTTTCATTCAGTTGAGTCGCTTCTTTCCACTGTCTTATGGATTATCTGTGCAAGGAAATGTTACTTTACTGCTTCTGAAAAAAGTGTGTCATTGTGTTATAATTAAAGAGGACAATTAACAATGTATCGCTTGTTCACTCTATTCTACCAATGCTGCAGGAATAACATTTTATTGCACATTTGCTCTTGAATTTTGGTGTGTGATGTAATAGCGAGAAATACGAGACAAGTACAGAAAAAGGATAGATTTAGAAAAGGAGATTTGAAGATAGACTGCAAGTTTTGCCATGTTCTGTGTTAAAACTTTATATTCACAGGATAATTTAATTTAAAATATAAAAAAAAATAAAAAAATAAAAAGATATAATATAATTTAAAATATATAGAGACAATTAAAGGTATAGTATTGCAGCATAAAATATAATATAATAAAAAAATAATTACATAATATTGAAAGAAAGGTTAAAAACGACCTTGTTTAGTTTGTAAACAGTTGAGGCAGAAGCACCGTATAAAGCGCCTCCTAGAGCGGCGCTCTGCGTTGACGTCATCACTACGCGCCGTTACTCTGGCAACGCTTACACAGCACTGTAGCTCCGCAGCTCGTCGAAGATGTGAGTGGAAAAGCGGACGTTATGGTGGAAATAAGGTGGGGGAACGTTGTTTTAGGTGTTTCACGTGTTTTAACCAAACAATGACGTTTAAAAACGACCCTTTTCCCGACGTTCCGCAGCTCGGACAGGCTGTGGGAGCTCGCCGCGGCGGAGCTCCGGGTCCGGGAGGCCGGAGGCGGCCAGGAGGAGGAGGGAGGAGAGCCGGTCAGCGAGAGAACCGTGCTGCTGCTGGGCAGCAAGGCCGGGGTGGGTTCGACACTCTGGTCCTGGAAACTGTCTTCAACTGCAGTGTTTGTTCAGCATGTGTTTGCTTCCTCAGGGTAAAACGTCCATCCTGCACAGGTGCCTCGACAGGTGAGTGGAGAAGGAGCCCAGAAACACTCACCTGTTTACACATTAACGCTTCATAATAATAAGAATAACGTTTATTTGTAGAGCACTTTTCAAAACAAGGTTACAAAGTGCTTTACATGGACAAGTGAAGTGCTGTGACACACAAAACAGGGGCGCATATACAACAAGAACCCGACATGTCCCACCAAAGTGACTGGGGCGAGGAAAAACTCCCTATTGGGAAGAAACCTTGGGCAGATCCACGACTCGGGGTGGGCGCTCATCAATCAGATTAGCAGACAAACAATTACAGAAAACAAACACTGCAGGTGGAGGGTGGGAGACGGGTGAGCAAGGTCATAGAGGGGACTCAAAGGCCAGGCGATAGAGGTGAGTTTTTAGCTGGGTTTTAAAGGAGGACAGTGAGTTCTCCAGTCTGAGCTCCTCGGGCAGATGATTCCACGGACGAGGAGCCCGGACGGCAAAAGCGGCATCTCCCCGGGTCCTCAACCTTGATTTAGGGACGGCCAGCAGGTCACTGCTAGAGGACCTCAGGTTGCGGGAGGGCACATATGGGGCTAATAACTCTACAATGTAGGTAGGGGCGAGACCATGAAGTGCCTTGAAGGTTGTCAACGTAATCATAATCTGCATGTTCACTAAATACTCCTGCATTGATAGTTATGTCGTGTTTTTCAACCCAATAGGGATGAAGCGCCAAAGCCCACCCTGGCTCTGGAGTACACGTTTGGCAGAAGAGCCAGAGGGCACAACACAGTGAGTACTGCAATACTCACCCTGTATTCTTACCTCAACAATAAATAAAAAAAGAACTCAGAGGAAACCTGTTCATATCCACCAAGGTAACTTTTTATGGCCTGAATTTCCTGGCAGGCGAGAAAGAGGAAACCTGCTCTTATTCGCCAGAGTTACTTCCTCAGCGAATAGATACGGCGGTCGGGATTTTGAAAAGTGGAGTTGAATTTATTCAGCAATATCTTGAATTGTAGTGCATAATAAGTCATATATGCTTGCCACGGTTTTTCCCAATTCCGCGTGTTGTAGAAAAAAAGCATGGAATAAGATACAGATTAAAGTATCTGTTTTGATGGATGAGCCACACGTTACTTTATGAAACTTCACTGATAAAACTCCATCACTAAGACGACGAATCAATGCAGTGTAAATGTGGGTAGTTTCCTTTATTTAGGTGAAATCCAGCGCTGTATCGTAGTTACACCTTCACCTAAGCACCTTGGCACAACACCTCCAACCTCCAGATGGCCACTTCTCAGTGTTGCTTGACTCAAAGCAGTAAACTTGGAGCTCACAGATCCACATAGACACAAATACCAACTATAGTGTTTTGAGTCTTACACTGAAAACTACTACAGAAAACTACTCCAGAAAATCCTGTAAGAGCAGAGCTTTGGTTCATACTTCCATATTTCCATGCAGCCCAAAGACATCGCCCACCTGTGGGAGCTGGGAGGAGGTACATCTCTGTCTGACCTGGTCCAGATCCCCATCACTCCTGCCACCATCAGGTAGCTGTTTCTCTCTGCTTAGTTCACTTTATTTAGTCCCTTCGCTGCTAAGATTCCGAGTGCACCAGTGTGACAAGTCAAATCAGTGTGGTTTGAAAGCAGTTTCAGGTCTAACATCCTCATTGACTGTGTCCAGGTCTCTCTCTTTCATCCTGATTTTGGACCTGTCAAAGCCCAGTGCTCTCTGGGTAACCATGGAGAAGCTGCTGCAGGCGGCTCAAGCTCAGCTGGAGAAAGTCGATTCTCAGGCACAGCGAGCAGCAAAGAGCCAAGCTGGAGCCAAACACCAGACCGTCCGCTCGGCAGCGCGCGTCATACCGAAAGACTATCCTGTAAGTGCGGTTCTGAACACGGACTCCACTGTTAATTTATCATAAAATCCCCAAATAGTTCATCAAGCCGAGAGTGATGTGATGGCATTTTTTATTGGACAGGACAGAGAGCTGATCAGCCCCTTCCCTGTTCCTCTACTCATCATCGGCAGCAAGTACGACCTGTTTCAGGTAAAATACGTGAATAAAATGTGTGAATCAGACCTTTTTCACTCGTGATACGATACTGATATCGCAGCCTTGAGTTATTGGCCGATACCGATATCGCTCAGATACGATATCAGCATGAATCAAACATACTTTTAAGACTTATTTCGTAGTGTGGAATGTGAGAAAAGGCTTGATCAAGTGATATTACTGAAACAGAATAATAGTCAGCAACAGTAGCTATGAGAAAAACTGACCCATTTAATATCAATCAATGGCTCACATACATTTGAACCTTAAACATAAGAATATTTTACATAGAATTGCTTGAGTGGAGTCTAGAATAGACTGCTTTGATCGGAGTGCTGATATCAGAGATTTTAGATACAGGCCGATATAATCCGATACTTGTTTTTCGGACCATGATCTGATGTCACTATTGGATCGGGACGCCTCTAATCACTATTTAAACTTTAAATAGTGCTTTAAATTTTAAAGCACAGGCGAGAGCAAGAGGGTGTAAGAGTGTATGGTTGGCTCTTCAAAGTTTAGACTCTGGATTTTTTGTGTTACAGGAAGTTGATCCCGACAAGAGGAAAGTGGTGTGTAAAACACTGCGTTTTATTGCGCACTACTATGCTGCCTCCCTCATTGTAAGTGCACTGAAATAATATGTACGATAAAAATCACTGGTCTCACACTACACTGACTTTCATTTGCTCTCTCGGGCCTCGGAATCAGTTGCTGTCACTTTTTCTCTCTTTTTGTCGTCAGTTCACCAGCATCAAGTCAGAGAGTCTGATGTCAAAAACCAAGAGCTTCTTCTCGCACCTGGCTTTCAATCTGGACAGAGGGTGAGAATATTGTTATTGTATTGTTTTTTGTTGTTGTTTGCTGGCTGATTTATTTATTACAGTCGTTTTTGCTTATTTTTTCCTGTTACATCATCAGAAAAACAGTTTCATGTGACTCCACCAAGCCACTCATCATTCCAGCAGGGTCTGACTCCTTCAGCCAAATTGGTGAGAACAGCACCGCCCTGTGGCCACTACTAGTACCGCACCACTATAAATTTCAACCATGCATGTGTCAAATACTGATTACTCGGAGCCAAATTCTGTGCTGTGTTTTTTAAATGAAACCCTATTGCTTCAGGGTCTCCTCCGACAAATGAGGTGGACGTTAATTCCCTGCATGCCAAAAACCCAAAGGACCTGTGGAAGAAAGTCTATGAGCGCGTCTTCCCAGTGGAGGTGGGTCGAGCATTCCTGAAAACCTTTGAACAGGAGCGTGTGCGCTGCAAACAACTTGTATTTCAGTGTATTTCTGTCATGTGCTCTGGCTGTGCAGAGCACCAGTGAGCAGAGGGACCTGAAGGATCCAGCCAAAGACCCGCAGTACAGTGAGCCTCAGGTTGATGCCATGAGGGCACAGAAGGATCAGGTAACAGCCCTCCACCAATCACATGTTCTCACAGTGAGCTTCAACAGCTGTCTTAATGGGGAATTAATGAATTTAAGATTAAGGATGAAAGTTTGAATTTTCCACATCCTAGCAAACGACTTAGTCACAATCAATACCTTAGACATTAAACGTGTCTGCTGTTGGAAGGCCGCCATGCGACCTCTGCCCCACACCTCTCTGAAACGATGGTAACGTCCCAGAGTAACCCCTTCAACCTTCAGTAGCCTGTATGAGGTCTTCTTCCTTTTACCGTCTCATTAAAATGTCTTCATTCGCCGTCAGAGATTAGTGGCTCCCACGTGGCCGCCCGCCGCTGCCACTCTGGCACTTGAACTGCAGTAACCTGACAGATTCACCAGCGCCGAATCACACGCTGTTATCTTCGACTGACTCTCACCTGATGCCGCTCGTCCCTCTCCCCCATTGGCCGGCACATGATGTCATCAGACTGGGCAGCCAATGCGAGAATTGGGTTAAAGGCTCATTCCAGAAGAGTTCTTAGAATACAGCGTGTGAAGGACAATATGCCTGTTGGAGCAGTTTGTAAACTGATACTGTGTGTTACTACTCTGCTTGTCTTGTCTGCACTGTGAGATAATGTGGGAAATATCTTGACTCTGTCTAGTCTTTAGATTTTAGACGCGATTAAGTCTTCCATTTTTTATGGCATTTCATGAAAGTAATGTTACATTTTTACCATATCGTTACCAGAGCTAGGAGTAATTCAGCCCTTGAATAACATATGAAAAAGGTTGGATTAAAGTCTGCTGGTTACTGAAGCAATGGTTGTTCTTGTCTCTTGTCTCTGTCGTGCAGGAGTTGGAGCAGTATAAGAAGGATGCAGCAAAGTCGTGGAAAGGACTGAAGCTGGACACATGAGAAATCATCAGCTGTTTGGTCACACACACACATTTTAATGTACTTTATATACATTTTGTATAATTTATTTTGTGTCAGAGCGGTGTGGGTCACATGGGAGAGCGGCAGGCCAGTAATGAGAACATTTAGTCCCATAGCCTGGAGAGTCTGCGTCAAAGTGTCCTTGAGGAAAAACACTGCATTGCTCTGGATGAGCAGGTTTGTGTCTTCAGAGTGAGCAGCATCACAACCCAGGACTCTGAATAAGTCCATTCCATATACTCTTATTTATTTACATTTGTGATTTTTTTTGTTGTTGTTGCTGGTTTTGTATTTCATACAACTCTTAAAACTACAACCATATCCTCAAATAATTACACAACACAAAACTGCTTGTACAGTGATGAATATGTATTTTACAAAAATAAAAAAAATCTATCATTATTACAACAGATCCCTTTGCGTTAATGATAATTTTCACACACAAAAAAAAGTTACAATTTATTGCTTGGAACTGAAACCCGACCTACACTCACCGGCCACTTAATTAGGTACACCTGTCCAACTGCTAGTTAATGCAAATTTCTAATCAGCCAATCACAGCAGCAGCAGCAACTCAATGCATTTAGGCATGTAGACATGGTCAGGACGATCTGCTGCAGTTCAAACCCAGCATCAGAATGGGGAAGAAAGGTGATTTAAGTGACTTTGAACGTGGCATGGTTGTTGGTGCCAGACGGGCTTGTAAGAGTATTTCAGAAACCGCTGATCTTCTGGGATTTTCACGCACAGCCATCTCTCGGGTTTACAGAGAGTGGTCCGAAAAAGAGAAAATATCCAGTGAGCGGCAGTTCTGTGGGCGCAAATGCCTTGTTGATGCCAGAGGTCAGAGGAGAATGGCCAGACTGGTTCCAGCTGATTTTCTGTTCTCTATTTTCTTGGCACACTTTGGGCCCATTAGTACCAATTGAGCATCGTGTCAACGCCACAGCCTCCCTGAGTATTGTTGCTGGCCTTGTTGAATCTATGCCACGAAGGATTAAAGCAGTTCTGAAGGCAAAAGGGGGTCCGACCCGGTACTAGCGAGGTGTACCTAATAAAGTGGCCGGTGAGTGTATATTGTCGTGCCGATGGGAGCTAATTCCGTATGTGAATTCTGCAGAACAATCAGTGTTGCAATTGCACAGTTCTCTCCACCAGGGGGCGCAGCGCGGCTTTGCTGTCATTGTCATCAAGAAAAAGAAGGAGCAGGGCGCGCGCACCTGCTCAACAACTTACGGTAACCTTTATCGTCATTTACACGTTTCACATTTAAAGTGGTTTCAGAAGCAGATGGGAAGTTTTGGTGAATATTTTAAATTACCTCGTGACTTCTCAACAATATTTTGATTGCCTTAGCTAGCTTTAAGGAATGGAAAGTGGTTGAAAAATAATTCAAATACCCATTCATATACATGGAATATTTGAGTGATACACAATATTACAGTCAGAAGTTACATTTCAAAATTGGCCTGAAATTATATTTGACATTGACAATATATCGGAATATCAATTTGATGTTGGCTTTGGCAGCTGTCTTAAAAATCCTGTGTTAATCTTTACTCTGGACTTTTGGAGCTCTTTCAATACATTAAACTCCAAAACCTCTTTGTTCACATTTTTACACAACAATAACTCATATGACAAAAGTGCAAATATTCTTACGTTTTTAACTGAAAAGTGTCTGTTTGTGTTAAGCGACATATACAACCTTGCTGTTTGAATGGAATCATTGTTCCAACAGATGAGTACAAATACCACTCCGGCCGAAGTGCTCTTTATCTATTGTGGATCAATAGAAGCCAACTCAGAGCAGCTTCAAGTCCTTTTTTTTTACAAATGCTTCTTCCGTTTCAGTGACGCACGATTTTGTCTCTGATCTTAAAAGTGATCATGCCGAGCAGCAGCAGCGCCGGGAGGAAGGTGTAAAGGAGGACAAAGTCGAGTGTGTATCGGGACAGAGCTCCTTCGTACCCTTGGTCGATGATCTGGTCGCCCTCGGTGATCAGGCAGGCTCCTGGGAGAGGTTTGGAAGTGTCTGCAAACACACAAATCAACAATAATGTAGTTTCACACACAGATCCATCTACCACATCCGCAAATAACACACAATGAGAGTTGAGGCAGCTTCATAGAGGGAGATGAAAGAGAATCTGTAAATATTCTCACATTTCACACCATCAAATACAAACGATCACAGTAGTGTCAGGCCGAGGGAAGTAGCATAAACGTGCTTTTGAAAACACGGCTGCACTGGATATAAAAACCTTTCTTACTGCATGTGAAGTGGAGATCGTGGAACTCTGTGACGATGAGCAGCTCGCAGCTGTACTTCTGGAACGTCAGATAGCTGAGCCACTGGAAGACGGTGGGCATCTGCTGTGTGCTCCTGTTGAGGGGACGAAGGCGGGGAGTTTGAAAAGCAGCAGAGGCAGTTTTGATTTTGCCTAATTTTCAGCTTTCTTTATCTGTATCTGAGCCCTAAAAGACTGTCCGAACAATTGTTCTGGTCCCACCTCAGGAAGCCAGATCCCACCAGGATGCCCGCAATGTTGAGCAGAGCCACTCCGGTGTTGACCATGTTGGGGTCTTGGACCACTCCCAGCAGCACTACGGTCAGCAACTCACCTGACAAACACAGAGCGATAACATGGCAACAAAATATTCATACAGATTTTTACAATAGTAGCTTGAATTTTTTATGCTTGAATGGTCAAAATAATCGACTTTCTTTGCATATTGAACAGGATTTTAATCTAGGTGCCTTATTACCTTGAAATATACAGGTGCATCTCAATAAATTAGAATATCAAAGTTTATTTATCTCAGTAATTCAATACAAAAGGTGAAATTAATACATTATATTGATCTATTAAGGCATGTTTTAATTTATTTAATTTCTTCTAATTATAATAATTATTGCTTACATTTAATGAAGACGTAAAATTCTGTGTCTCAAAAAATATGAACGTTACTAAAGACCAATCTTGAGTATTTTTAATAAGGAAATATTGGCCTCTAAATGATGTCCATCTATATGCACTCAATACATGGTTGGGGATTTTGGACTTCTGCAAATTGACTTTTCCATGATATTCTAATTCATTGAAATGCATCTGTATAAAACAAATGGGTTGTTTTTTTTAATCTTCTCACCAGCCCACCTATGATGTGAGGCACCAGCACCACGGCAGTGAAGGCAAGGTAGCGCAGCGTCTCCGGGTGCATCCCCACAGTCCTGAGAGGAGCACAGGAGGGGCAGTGATGACGGTTTAAGGTGCAAAAGGTGAAGATGGAACACCGTGTGGCTGAAATGTCAACCCACCAGTAAAGGAAGGAGGTGAAGATGACGATGCTGAGGATGCTGAAGGGCAGGATGTGGAAGATGTAGGCCAGGAACATCTGCCACTTGCTGTAGAGGCCGTCCTGACTCTCCTGGTCGCTGATGGCTCGCAGTGCAGGGACTGTGGACGGGGGGGGCGAGCAGATAGTGAGCTGATAGTAGACGAGTGAAAGTGTGAGACCGAGAGGAACATCACATTTAACTGCCTGCAGTAAGTAAGTGCATTTAAAACCAGGTTCAAAGACTGATTTAGATGATTTAGTCTTTCAAATATGTCCTAAAAAAACAATTTTCCTCTTTAAAATAATAAAAATCCAGGCAAATTGGATCTCTAATAAGATTTCTATACTTGGCTATATTCAAGGCCGTCCCAATACATGTATTTATTGTTTTATTTTTACTATTTCATAAAAAGCAAAGCCGCCTTCTGGGCATTACATTGTGTTCCAAGAGGTTTGGAATGAGCTGTATTTTCTGTTATCAGCGGTTATCTGGAAGATTCAAGGTCAGCGTCATAACCCCGATCTCTGCTTCCAGCTGTTTGGGTGCTTACCGAGTGATTTTAATTACCTCTTAACTCCTCTCTGCAACTTATCACATCTCTTATCCTCGGTATCTTCAACAAGAGCCCTAAAGCTCAGATTTGAGACTGAGATGATAACTGAGGGAGACAGTGGAGTTACAATCACGCTCTCCGCATTGATCACGCTTTAACACCGAGGGTGCTTTTAGATTCTTCCAAAGCGCTAATTAACTTTCTTTGACCTTAATTTAACAGAGACAAGAGAAATTGTTCTTAAAGAAAAACATCTAAGATCTGCAAAAAGTCTCCTTAATCAACCCCAGTAAAAGGCATCATACAGGCATTGAATAAGAAGGACAGATTCTTGTGTAAACATACTGGGCTTAATGCAGGAATTATTCTTTTTTTAATTAAAATTACACATTATTCTCACTTTTTATCATTCAGCTTTCATTAGTTGTTTTTTTTTTTTGTTTACAAATACTGTAGGTAGTGG
>CAESWR010000104.1:224677-239934 GCA_903171835.1 Mullus surmuletus | reverse complement strand
TATCTCGCGACTCCTATCATGAATCTTACCATGGATGAACTAAGACCTCGAGACTTCCTTCTTTTAATCTGACTTACAAAGACAGTGAAGGTGCGCAAACCTTCACCGAGCCAAATCGGAGCTCGACTCCATCACATTTGTGCTGAATGGAAGAAAAAAGAAACAGTGCAGACAGCAAGCCTCTTTCACCCACTGAGGCAGAGATAAGCGCGGCTTGCAGGGCCGAGATAACGACTCTTCAAACATGGAGCTTAATAAAGATAGTGCATCGCTTTTGCTCAGGTGATCGCCCACTTCTTCACAATTCCCCCGAAGTCACCCACTGCATGTTCAGGAGATGTTTATGCGGAGATGTTGGCAGATACACGCACTTATCCGCTATAATGTAGCATTGTGCAAACGCTGCAGTATGAGGAGTGTAAGGCTTCTATGTAATTCGTGGCGTGAATATTATTATTATTAGTTACTACAGCTAATAAAAATGAGAGTGAAATGTGTGTTTTAAATACAACTTTTTCCCTTCTGATACTGATATTGCAGCCTTGAGTATCCAATACGATCTCAGCGCAAATCATACACACTTTTATGACTTATTTTGTAGTATGGAATGTTAGAAAAGGCTTGATCCAGTGATATTACTCAAACAGAGAACAATAGTCGGCAACAGTAGCTTTGAGAAAAACTGACCCATTTATGATTAACCAATGGCTCACATACATTCTAACCTTAAACATAAGAATATTGTACATGTACATGGCTTGTATGGGAGTGTTTATATTGGAGATTTTAGAATTGGGCGGATCTAAAGATGTTGTTTGTGTTTGTCAAGGTGTCTGACTCACAGAGGGCCACGGCGTTCAGCATGCCGGTGTAGGGCGAGGCGCCGACGCTCTGGTAGATGATGCCGATGCGATCCTGCACGGCGCCCTTTGTGACGTCGTTGTCCAGGTGCATGACGAAGAAGGCGACAAAGAGGCCGTAGATGAGGTTCTGGGAGAGGCGCATCAGAACCCCCATCCTGTCTCGGGAGAGGTTCCGCGCCGTCCGCCTGCGCACAAATTACACAGGTAGGTCGTCACTTCTGATTATCGTGTCACAATAACAGACTTTCCTAGACGATATGTTGTCCCACAAATGATCGCTGGTAAATGATATTATAGTCAACATTATTTTGAGATAATTTTTGTAACTAATGTAATGATAACATGGCATAACAATGCAAATACACCCTTTAAAAAGCAATAAACTATCATTTCTCAAGAGTATTTAACATTGTAATTCGAATATCATCAACCTTTCCATCAACCTCTTGATACAAAGAGTCCGATGACTGACAGGAGGGTTCACTCCATTCATTCCTATGGAACCAGCGCATCCAGGTGCACAGAGTGAACCCTCTTGACATCCAGCCTGTTTGATATTGTGAGATGAGGAAAACAAACACGCATGAAACATGGCGATATTTTGAGGCCGATTATCGGGCGATTAATTGATTAATTGATTATTGTAACAGGCCTAATCGTGTTGAATATTCCGTGTTTATTATGTTATGTCATTACATGTGTTTTGATAGAGTACATGGGTGGTTCCCATAAACTGGAGGGTACATCCCATAAATGAAGTTGGAGTAAATCAGTCATCAAACTAACTACATTTACTCACTGACCTTAGCAGAACCTCGAGTTTAGCGGCTCCGCTGGGCGACTCTTTGCTCTTAAAGGGAATGGCAGGCTTGTCGGCCCTCTGCAGGCTCCGCTCCGTTTTTCCCAGCATGCTCTTGTAGATGTTGGACTTCTGGTAGGACGAGGTGATCTCGTGCATGCGGTTGAAGGTGGCCGACTCCCGCTCGCTGTTGCGCGTGTCCACCGAGGTGAAGTCAACTGTTTAGACATGATACACACACTCTTGTTAATGCTTTTCAAAGTTTTCTATTTGAAACTTGCGCTGCGCGGTGATTAAAGTACCGTAGATGTCGAAGGGGTTGCAGTACTCTGGACATTCGTATCCACACTGGCTGAAGAAGTTCACCATCTCCTCCGGCTGCCCGCAGAACACCAGCTCCCCACGGCTCATGATGGCGATCCTGCTGAACACCTGAGAGCCATCAAAGCATCAATATTTAGATTAGATTAATAAGTGAAAATTATAAATATAACCCTAAATATTTGTACATAATTTACTAATAAACAGTGAGAAAGATTTCAAAATAGGGGTCAAAGTTTAAAAAAAGCAAATTTGGTGAAGTCATGATAAATATGTTTTCTTAGAAAGACGCACCCTGAAGAGCTCGGACCGCGGCTGGTGGATGGTTACTATGACGACGCGGTTCCTCCTGGCCAGCTGGGCCAGCAGCACCACGATCTGGTTGGCGGTCATGCTGTCCAGGCCCGTGGTGGGCTCGTCCAATAGGATCACCCCTGCAGAGACGGACGCCATCACACCCGGTTTGAGCTTTGGCAAACTTTTTATTCCCGTTTTAAACTTTTAAATGTACTTTTTTTTTTTTTCATAAAGTGGCAGTTGCAGGACTCGGCGGAGCCAAGTTAACTTGAGAAGATAAGCCGTTTTTTCTTCTTTCTTTTTTTTTTCTTTTTTAGTTAATGACTCTAATTAGGACAATTAAAAGATTGCCTCTTTGCATTATGAAAGCAGAGTGGAATTAACAGATGCTTTAATTGTGAGATTAATTCATTTCCTGCTTGATTGGAGAGGCAGCGAATGGGAACTCCTCATTACTGTGTGTGTGTGTGTGTGCGCGCGCCCTCATGGCCGTTCTAATCCTGAATGAGGACGGAGACCCTTCTGCTCCCTGGAGGACGGAAAGGCTTGATAAATTACACCTGAAGCACACACACCGGCAGTATGTGTGTGAGTGTGGGACACTCTCTCATCCCCTCCGCGGTGTGATAACCCAGACTTTCATTACTCTTCTCCATCTCTCCCTTCATCCCACCTTCCTGTCTTACTTAAATTTCTTTGTTTCGCTGTCAGTGTCGACTTCTAAAACTCTCACGGGAGAGGCGGGTCTTGTGGTGAACTTTCTTCTTGTACTCGGGGCGTCCCGCCACTTCGCTCCAACGTCTACGAAAAAGTGCGCTATCATCCCCCGGGCTGAGAGAGGAAATGTGGATTGCAGATGAAAGCGGTGGAGGTGGTCTGCGGGGCGACTCACTGGGGTCCTGCAGCAGCTGGCTGGCGATGGACACGCGCCTCCTCTCGCCTCCGGAGATGCCCGGGAAGACGCGGCCTCCGATCACGCTGTGGGCCACGTGGCTCAGGCTCAGCTCGGCCATCACCGCCGACACCTGCACCGGTGGGGGGCAGAGGTCAAAGGTCAGTTTAGAAATCACAGTTGCATCTTTTACTGGGGATGTCCCGATCCGATAATGATATTGGATAAAAAAAAACGAGTATCGAATTTTTTCGGCCTGCATCTAAAACCTCCGATATCAATCAATTGTAGAATATTCTTATGTTTAGGGTTAAAATCTATGTAAGTTAGTTTTTCTCATAACTGCTGTTGCTGACTATTGTTCTCTGTTTGAGTAATATCACTGGATCAAGCCTTTTCTAACATTCCATACTACAAAATAAGTCATAAAAGTATGTTTGATTCATGCTGGTTTCGTATCAGATTGATATCGGTATCGGCTAATACTCAAGGCTATCTTTTACTTTACTTACCTTATTAGTGTACTGAATTCCAGTATTATATCCTCACTATTCTCAAGGAGATTTAGTGCTATAAAGGCTTACATCTTATTCTTTCTACACCTACTTACTGTGTGCACATACATGCAATGCAATTATTCTTCTATATTTGCAGAAAATCTCAAATTAAAAGAAGGTTATTTTCTATTAGCGTTGCTTCATCTCAATATTTGGAGAGAGATACATTATCAGTTTAATCCAGAGTCAGGAAAAAAAATAAGAATAGAATAAATGTTCATTTCAACAATAACAATGGCAGTAAAATAAGGTGAATAAGTGAATAAAAATAACAATTTTTAGTTGTCTTGCAGAAATACTTGGAACAAACGGCCTCCATTCAAGACTTCCTCCAACATCTTTTGTCTTTGTCTTTCCCCCGCAGCCGGGAGACACGTCGGGTCACTCAAAGCCAAAGAGAACTAATGGAGTGGACGGAGCAGAGGAAGCTTTCAGCAGTCACCTTCTTTTTGATGGCTTTGGCCGAGTGTTTCCGCAGGGCCAACTGAGCTGTGTAGGTCAGAGTCTCCTCCACTGTCAGATAGCTCAACAGGTTATCGCTCTGGAAAGAGACGAGAGGCGGGTAAGTGAAGTGAGGACACCCGAAAATAAGGCTCTGTCTGATGAAAATACACTGTAAAAACTCCTTTCAGGAGTATTTAACCAGCATGGATTACACAATATGGAGGAAAGATGTCGAAAAATGAAGTTGGTGAAATGGCACTACCATCAAATAGCTGCATATTGGTAATAAAATGTACCTAAATGTGAGAATACTTGAAATACACACAAGCACCTGCATGCTTTTCTCAGCCTGCGATCCACAGCACAAACACATACGTTTCAGCTCTTAATATTTGACTGTAGTAATCTGCAGTGGCTTTGATGCAAACACACAAAGACTACAAACACACACAGCAACGCGCACCGCTGTCGACTGTGTGCTCCACGCCAACTTGCAGCACACCTTTGCCCCAGATATCTGCGCACACTCGCCGCGTGAACCCGCCGAACCCTCCGCCCGCCTCAATTAACACGTGGCGCAATCTGAATGACTTTAATATCAGGTGCTCATATCACCTCCTCATCTGCAGCTTAGCAGGGGAAGTTAATGACAAGGCTTAGGGAGCCGCTGTGTGTGTGTGCGCGGAGAGCGGCTGCTATCAGCGAGCGGGGGAGAGATGATTTGAAAGGAATCGAGGCTGGTTTTTAAGCCGGTGTTTTTAATTCAGGCTTTGGATACACTTGAGCACCTCTCATTGAGAGATTAAGTGTATGAGGAGGCTATCAAGGGTCTTAAGTTAATTTCATACGGAGTCCAGGGCAGCCTTTTCAGGAGTTTTCTGCAAGACCGAGCGTGTGTGTGCGGGGTTTGTAGTGCTGTGAGTGTCTAAGTTTGACACTCAGAAACATCCACACGCGTTTGACACTGAGGACAAAAGTTTTACCTCTGATGTGATGTAATGTCATATATTAGAATATGTATTATAGATATTTTTGCAAACAGCAGGTGTGAATTCTTCATAATAGCTCATGAAAGTTGTTTGATTTTGATTCTTCATGATACTTTGGATAAAGTACACACATTTTACTGACAAATCCCTTTTTTTTTTTTAATGGCGAAGGCTTCCTTTGAGACCTTCACAGAGGTTTCAGTCTCCCTGTAGTGAGGATATGCTGCATGTGTGTGTGTGTGTGTGTGTGTGTGTGTTTGTACCTGCAGTACGTAGGAGAAGCAGTCCTGATACTCCTCTCTCCTCAGCTTCCTGCCGTTGATGTAAACTTCCCCCAGCAGTGTGCCGGAGCCGCCGATCCTCCCCGAGATGGCGTCCAACAGTGTGGTCTTTCCCGATCCTACACACACACACACACACACACATGAAACCACAATGGGTGCATTGGATGTGATGATTTAATGTCCAATGAGAACAATGATCAGATGGGTTTTTCACGTCCCCAGCCGAGCACCAACCTGAGTTTCCCAGAATCCCCATGATCTGCCCGCTCTCTAAGTGGAAGGAAACATCATTGAGGATCTGGCGAGTCCATCGCTTCCTGTAGGAGGGTAAGTCCCACCACGGACCCACACGCTCACTGGAACACACACACACACACACACACACACACACACACACACACACAGTAAATGCTTGATACAACCGGTGTGAATTTCATTTCAATATGCAGGACAGAAGTTGGTGAGATTTGTGTAACACATTATGTAAGAGCCTAATAGAAATCATTAGTTTCCAGACATCTGATTGTTATATTGTTTTGTATGCGACTATTTTGTGGGTTTTATCACTTTGTTTTCTCCTTTATCTCACCTGAGGAGAGAGAGAGGATGGGCGTGAGCCAGGCTCGCACACTTTTTTGTTGACCGTATTTCAGAGTGTGTATTTCGTGCTTCATATTCCTTATTTTTTGTTGATCGTAGTTTGTATTATTGGATTATTTTAGTTTGGTTCATCAATAAAATTACAGACTTTTTGGGACTTTGAATATCTTGTATTGGAGAACGAGCCACAGACACAAGCCTGCTTAGCCTGGAATTGAGTTAAATATTTAGAATTCATCAGTGTGATAATCACTGAAAATCACAGTAATCAAGGCCAGGGTTTTGGAAAGCATTTCATTTTCAAGGTTAGAATCATTAATTTCTGTATAATCATAGACACAATCCGTCTTTGAGCATTTGAAGTAGAAAGACAGTGATTATTCCATGAATATTATTAAATTATTCGTGAGCAGCTGTTAGTTAATGTATATGAATCATTTTGTTTACATAAAGGAGTTCTTGCTGCAGTTTTGTCGTACGGAATGTAGGGTTTAAACCAATCTGAGCTTTAATCTGAGGGAGCTGCTCCCGTCTGCAGACGCACCTGACCGTGTAGGAGATGTTGCTGACGCCGAGGCAGCACGACGGCTCCGCTCGCTCCTCTCCGCCGTCCCTCCACACGTCCCTCTTTTCCTCTGACACCAAGTTGAAGGAATCCCTGGCCTTGTGCCCGCTGGCCGACTCCTCCGGCTCCAGTGAGTACAATTGCTTCATCTTTTAAATTTTTTTTTTCTGCCAAAAATTTCCCAAACCCCTGTCGTCGGCTCAAACCCGCACAACGGCGTCGCGGTCCGACGGTGTTTTCCTGCTCCTGTCCTCCGCGCTCGGCACACCGGTGGTTGGCGTCTCGGAGGGAACCATAAACACACATGCGGCCAATGTTGCGTTATCTCGGAGAACTTTGATCGGCACTTGTATAAAGAAGAGAGAGGAAAAAAAAACACACACGCTGCAGCAGATTGACGGGCTGTCAGTCTCGCCTCGCTCCTCACATTGCGCTTTGCCAGCAGAACGGCTGCGGGAGCGGACGTGACATGAGAAGGGCCGGCGCGGCGAGGGGGACAGCACAGAGGCCGACGGCAGCCCGACCGCCAGACAGACAGGAGAGACCGGCACAGGAGCGCTTACACCTGATACCTACGGCATAGAGAGAGGGACCTGCCACAGTGGAAAGAAGGGGGGGGCATTGACCTCTTGACCCTACAAACATCGACTCTTTGCAACATCATGGACGTGGAGAACAGCCACAGTCAAGCGAACGGCTCCTCACAGGTCGGTCTGTTTCCCACTGGAAGTGTCACCATGTGCATTACTGGGGATTTATCAAACCCAAAGTGGATATTCTTATTATAATAATGTACATGAATAATCCTCTAGGCCCTATTGATTTAATTATACATAGGTTCTATGTTATATGTTCTATGTAAGAGTAACAGACAAATGGACAAAACTCCTCTTGTGGATTGTTTTGGCCACAACAATTGTGCAAAATGTTTCATCTTTTTCCGAAAATAGTTTTTTGTTTACCTTGAATTCAGACTTCAATCATTTTTTCATCAGTATTTACTTCACAAATTGGAATTTTCCATATTTAGCAAGCAAATTAAATAGAATTGATATTGAATTACTTACTACTAATACTACTTATGACAATTTAATTCATCCCTTAAATATTGTTTATATTGTATATTTTTGTATTATTGTCCATCGGAAAATGTCAAATAATTCATAGTTTTTGGTTTTAATTGATAAAAAATGAGTTCACATGATGTTGTGGAACAGAGCACCTCCAGGTTGGATGCTTAATGTCACCAAGGAACCTCTGCAGCCTGACGATGCACGGCGTCAACGTGTTACATTTAAAGATTACATAATAGCAACATTACAGCTGTTTATCGTGGACTCCGGACTGGGCAGCGCTTTAACACACACCTACAAGTAACCACACGTTAGCTTTAACTCGCAATCACAGCCATGATTAGATTAATGACTTAATAAAAGATCGGAGAGTACGAGGTGAATCGGTGAGAGATAGTGATCTTTCACGGGAACACAGAGTATACGAGACCAAAGATCAAATAAACGTTTCACATCAGTTGATAACTTGACTGATAAACCAACTATTGGTTTAATCCTTATTTATTTAACCTGTATTGATGTATGGGACATCAATACAACAACTAAAATCATTTAATTTTCTCATCGTTTTCTATTTCAAGGGACAAAATGCTTCACAGTTTTGGCCCATTTTCCTTAAACAAACAGGACAATTGTTGCTGGCCGGTTCATCATAAGCAATTTGGGGTTCAGCAACTTGCTCAGTGACTCTTAAAATGTGCACATTAGGAGCCATATTATCCTGAAATCCTGAAAATCCAGATTTTTCTCAAAATCAAAGCTGTCCTAAAGGATGTTGTTGATGCTGTTTGTCCTTTAGAGCAGATTTTAACGTGAGTGTGTCTCTGTCTGCCTCTCCGGCAGTATCAGGACATGGAGCTGTTCACTTCAGAGGAAGACAGCAGCCTCTACTTCACCTACAGCGGCGGGTGCAACGAGCTGGAGGTCAACAACCTGCACTATGAGGTAACTCTCCTGCCGGCACGTGTGGATATCTTTGGTTTCTACCTCTGCGTGTGTGTGTGTGTGTGTGCGTGTGCGTGTCTGTAAGGTTTTTGTGTGTGTGTTTTTGTCAGGTGGACACGGCGGCTCAGATCCCCTGGTACGAGAGGCTGTCTGAGTTCAAGTTGCCATGGGAGATCAAAGGAAACAAGCAGACGGCCATCAACAATCTCAGCCTCAGGGTCCGCAGCGGGCAAATGCTGGCTGTCATTGGAAGCTCAGGTAACACACACACACACACACACACACACACAGACACACACACACAAAGATGGTGTCATTCTGATGCAATTATAATACTTACACAATAGTGATACATTGTGACTTAAAGGGATAGTTCACCCAAAATATCTTTAAATTCTCAATACTGTGGCAGTTAATTAGTAAGGTAGTTAACTATACTATTACTACTACTGCCACTACTTAGTATAAATATGATTAATAATCGTATTAATATGTTGTTTTGATATAAATATTGGTATGACATTTTTGACTCAAAATCCCCCCAAAAATATTTGATATTTGATATGTATTTTTTTAGGATAAAGCCGATTAACAAGACTGGCTAATTAGAAGTTGGGGGGGGAAAAAATACTATATGATATTTTACAGCAGTCTTTTGGAAGGAGACGCTTTTTGTCCCCAAGAACTAATAAGAGAGTTTCTAATCAAAATCTGTCACTGCAGAAAAAATAAGAATACCTCAAATTCAGTGTCTGAGGCTCCAATAATAATAATAATTAGTAAAACTAGCATTTAAAGGGTTAAAATCCCTCAAATAATTAACATTTGATATAAATATTTCAGGCGGAAGTTGAATAAAAATTGTTTAAAGAGGGAAAAAATCTGTTGTTTTTACAGCAGTGTTTAGGGAGGGGACATTTTTCATCCTGAGGGAGGATTGACAAAGGAACTCTTAAGGGTCAAGCATCTTAATATTGAGTTCATTCAGTGACCGACTTTGTGCGAATTGATTGAAATATTTGCAGGCTGCGGTAAAACCTCCCTGCTGGACATCATCACGTGTCGGGACGAGGGCGGATCGATGAGCTCCGGCCAGATTCGGATCAACGGGAAGCCCAACACGCCGCAGCTGGTGAAGAAGAGCATCGCCCACGTTCGCCAGGACGACCGCCTCCTGCCCCACCTCACCGTCCGCGAGACCCTCTCCTTCGTGGCCAAACTCAGGCTCCCCACCCACTTTACGCAGGCACAGAGGGACCAGAGGGTAAGATCACCAGGACCTGATGTCAGAGCTACACACACACACACACACACACACACACACACACACACATGCACACTACTATAATGAAGTGCTCCCTGTCTCAGGTGGATGATGTCATCGCAGAGCTGCGGCTGCGACAGTGTGCACACACCAGGGTGGGCAACGACTTTGTGAGGGGGGTTTCTGGAGGGGAGAGGAGGAGGGTCAGCATCGCCGTCCAGCTGCTGTGGAACCCTGGTGAGACACACACACACTCATACACAAGGGGCGTCCCGATACAACCGTTTCACTTCCGATACGATACCGATATTTCAGCCTTGAGTATTGGCCGATACTGATATCGATCCAATACGATATCAGCACGAATTTTACATACTTTTAGGACTTATTTTGTAGTATGGGATGTTAGAAAACTGGAGCGTATTTGTGTTTGTAATGCGCCAAAATACTGCTGGGGACACCCCTAACACACACACACACACACACACACACACACACACACACACACACACACACACACACACACACAGACATATTTAGTTAAACAACCAACCAAAGCTGAAGGGTGCAGACGTTCCAACTCTTCCTCTCCGATGGTAGGTATTTTGATCCTGGACGAGCCCACGTCGGGGCTGGACAGCTTCACGGCCCACAACCTGGTGATCACGCTGTCCCGCCTGGCCCGGGGGAACCGGCTGGTGCTGCTGTCCGTCCACCAGCCCCGCTCCGACATCTTCCAGCTCTTCGACCTGGTGGTTCTGCTCTCGTCAGGCTCGGCCGTCTACTGCGGCGCCGCCCGCGACATGGTGCCGTACTTCACCGCCCTGGGGTACCCCTGCCCCCGCTACTGCAACCCCTCCGACTTCTACGGTGAGCAGCGTTGATGTCCGACGTAGACTTTTCATCTCCTCCCCCAACCTAATTTTGTGGCGTTTGTTCGTGGTGTTCATCTTGCAGTGGATCTGATCAGCATCGACCGCCGCACTCAGGAGCAGGAGGCCACGTGTTTGGAGCGGGCCCGAGTTCTGGCCGAGCACTTTATGGAGAAGGTCCGAGACACCAACGATCACATGTGGAAACCAGCAGGGGGCAGCACGGCAGCCACACAAACCGACAGGTAGCTCACCTCGCCCCGTGCAGGAGGATGCTCTTCCCAGAATTCCAACCCAATCTAAAGTGTGAAATGACTCTTCTTGTAATATTGAGACTCAGGCCGTTGCGACACACCGATATTGATGATAATCGAGGTATTGAAAAATTGAATTTGCAGGGTTTCTGTGGGTCCTTAAAAAGCATTAAATGTCATTAAATAGATTTTGCGAAAACTAAGGCCTTAAATGGCATTAAAAAGTATTAAATTCCATGACTTGAAGCATTAGAAAATTAAATACACCTGATTGAAAAAAAACATTGTTATTCACGATTAATTTTGATTATATAAACGTATGATCATTTTGATTAATTTTGATTTTTTTGATTTTGATTAATTTTTTCTTCAATGAACACATTTAAGTGGCGTTAAAAGGGGCATTAAAAAGCATGAAAGTAGATTTGCTACAGAAACCCTGATTTTCAATATTGTGTTAAAAATGTGCAAATGATAATATCATGTAAATGATTCAGTGCCACTTGAAAACAGTGTGTGCAGTTGTACAGTAACTGTTTGCATATTGTCTTTACACCAACTTAGACAGGTATTTTGATTGTAATTAATCTGCCAAAAGAGAAAAGCCCCAACTGAGACCTTCACAAACATACACATTTGTACTAACTGTAGACACGAACGATCTGGTCCCTTTTTTTCCAATTGATCTTTTGATATTCATCGATATCTGTAACACGCCGGACCTCCGTGCCGTCTGCAGCCCCCAGCCGCCCCGGCAGCCCACGGGAGAGCAGGTGGTCACCATCTCCAAGGAGAGAAGCCGACTCCCAGGCAGACTCCACCAGTTCACCATCCTCATCCGCCGACACATGTACAACGACTACAGAGACCTGGTCACGCTGCTGGTGCACGGCTTCGAGGCGCTCCTCATGTCCCTGCTGGTGGGCTGCCTGTACTACGGCGCCGGCCAGGACCGGCTCTCCATCCAGGACACGGTCGCCCTCCTCTACATGATCGGGGCGCTCACGCCGTTCGCTGTGGTGCTGGACGTCATAGCTAAGTGTGAGTTTTCTCCGTCTCTCGCTTTTTATTCTGCCTCAAAAATGAGGTTGACAGTAAGATGATGTAAATGCAGCCTGATTTAAAGGTCAGTTGATCCGTATGGGTTTTTCTATGGCTGATGTCTATATTTTAGGGGCGTCCCGATACAAATTCACTTCCGATGTGATACCGATATTGTAGCCTTGGGTATTGGCCAATACGGATATCGATCCGATACGATATCAGCACGAGTCATACATACTTTTATGACTTATTTTGTAGTATGGAATGTTAGAAAAAGGCTTGATCAAGTGATATTACTCCGAGAACAATAGTCAGCAACAGTAGCTATGAGAAAAACTGACCTGACTATTATTAATCAATATATTTTACATTTTAACCTTCAACAAAAGAATATTCTATGATTGAATAAGACGCTGAAAAATGACCTCAATAAATTTTTTTGCTGATATCGGACCGATATCCATCATCAATATCGGATCGGGACACCCCTACTATATTTGGATGGTCTTCTCCCTATTATTTAAAAGATAGAATGTCTCTCTAATAACAACAAAGAATACTTTGAATTTCTCCATTTCGCAAAATCAAAATTTCGAGCACTTCTTAATCTCAAACCTTTATTTTTGGCTAAAAGGAATTGCTTTTCCCACGTAATTGGAGCTTCAGAAGTCAAACAGACACGCGAGTTGCGACTCAGTCACTAAAAGTTAGTTTTTTTGCTTAGAAAGATTTAGTGGTGATTTAGTGGCGCCATTTAGTGGTGAGTCACTGATACGGTTTTGAGTCGCCAGTCGAGAAGCTATCAGACAGGCCTCCGCTTTATGACACTCAATCACAACACTGATTGCAGAGATAGCGAGCGTGGGACTCATCATCGCAGCTCAGGGGTTACTTCAGGTCAACGCAGTGAGGAGCGATGCTTTGATCCTCATGCCAATAATGAAAATGTCCCCTGAAGGTCACACGGAGCGAGCCATGCTTTACCACGAGCTGGAGGACGGCATGTACTCCGTCACCTCCTACTTCTTTGCAAAGGTGAGTGACGGCGGCGGTGCAGGGCGGCCAGCAGGGGTCAGTGTTGCTCCACGCCGGACAGGCCTTTACCTGGGGCTGCCTCATTAGGGCAGGAGATGATGTGTGTTTTTCCGGGCGTGCAGGTGCTGGGCGAGCTGCCGGAGCACTGTGTGTTCACGCTGGTGTACGGGCTGCCCATCTACTGGCTGGCCGGCCTGAACGAGGCCGCCGATCGCTTCCTGCTCAACTTCCTGCTGGTGTGGCTGATGGTGTACTGCAGCCGGGCCATGGCGCTGTTTGTGGCGGCGGCGCTGCCCACCCTGCAGACCTCGGCCTTCATGGGAAACTCTCTGTTCACCGTGTTCTACCTGACCGGAGGCTTCGTCATCAGCATGGAGAACATGTGGCTCGGTGAGGACACACACACACACACACTAGTGCTGGCCGATGTATCAATATGAAAAATATATTGACATTTATCGTTTATATCGCTCTTTATAGTATATTTGTTATAAAGGAGAAAAAAATCTGTGATAAGCCATTCATTTGGCAAAAGAAGCAGATACTTTGCTATTCAGAAAAAAGATGGGCCTTTTTAATTTATTGAATTTAGGGGCTATTTTTATTTGAGATTTAGTTTAGTGTGCACCGTACATGGAGCTGTGTAATTACAAAAAGTTGCTCCTGTTGTTATGTAGTATTTTTGTGACGTGTAAATTGTTATTTGAACAGCTGAGTTTGAACCAAGTGAAGAAACCTAATTATTTGTTTTTGCAGCCGTTCATTGAAATAGCTGGTTTCAGTAAAACTACTTTTGACTTGTCGTATTTGACTCTGACTGAACATTTAGCTCACTTTGCAGGGAAAAAAAGGGATATATAGTGATATTTGGCCTAAATATATCTGGCTATGAGTTTTGGTCCATATCTCCCAGCTCTAACACACACACGTGCGGTGAGAGTGATGAGGAGTGTGTGGGCTGAGTGTGTGTGATTGTCGCCCCGCAGTGGCCTCCTGGCTCTCGCACGCCTCCTTCATGCGTTGGGGTTTCGAGGGGATGCTGCAGGTGCAGTTCAGAGGCAACAAGTATCCCGTCAGCATGGGAAACTTCACCGTGAACATTGACGGCATACACGTGAGTGGAAGAAATACACACAACCATCACACACACACACACACCATCAACCATCCGCCAAACACCAGTGTGACAAACACACTGTCGCTGAGCCTCGAGTTCTCATAGTGAGGATCCTCGGGGGATTATCTCCAAAAACAAAACGACAACAATCTAGTTTGATTAGGATGTTTTGTGCACTTTACTTACTATTTTTGTTTTCTTTTATCACTATAATTTCTTTCTTTGAATGTATTTTATTTTCATACGTAATGTGACCTTGGGTGACCTGGAAGGTGCCGTGAAATAAAATGTATTATTATAAAGAAAAAAAAGATCTGGCCTTTAATAATCAGAGTAAATTTTTTTTTAATCATATAAAAAATACTCAGGAACTCTTCAAAGAATTAAAAAAAAATAAAATAAAATAATTAGCAAAAAAGCATTATTTCTACACATTTATTTTATTTTGGAGATCAGATCAGTGATGCTACTGCAGAATAAAAAAAATAATTAAAAAGCGGCAAACAAAGTACATTGCTGTGCTGAGCCTGTGTGTGTGTGTGTGTCTTGCAGGTGGTGGATGCCATGCACATGAACCAGTACCCCCTGTACTCGTGCTACCTGGTGCTGCTGGCCGTCTGTTTGTGCTTCATGGCTCTTTATTACGTCTGCCTGAAGTTTATCAAACAGAAATCCAGCCAAGACTGGTGAGAAAGTCTGGAGCGACCTCATCAGTCACGACACAAACGCTCTGAAATCTCTCACACACACACGTAAGCACGCCATAGGTTGTGGTGAAGTTGTAATTTGAGCGTCAGTTCGACTGGTTCGACACTGAGCTCATCATAAACTATTATTATTATTATTATACAGGAACTCCTTGATTTGATGGAGGATCATTATGACACCAAATCAACTTAAAAATGGTAAAACAAATGTGAGGAACACTAAAAGTGCAGCAAATCCTCCAATGGTGCAGTACCGCTCTCTGCTGCTGGGTGGCAGCAGAGCTCTGCTGTAACGTTTAAACGCTGGATTGTTTAGTTTTTTCCCCGCCCCCTTT
>CAESWR010000104.1:169538-181920 GCA_903171835.1 Mullus surmuletus | reverse complement strand
AATAATTCTGGGAAAAAAAAAAGAAAATACACAGTCCTGTAATTTTCCTCCTCTCTCATTTCTCACTGATGCGGATGTGTGCGAGTTTGTGTGTGTGTGTGTGTGGGGGGGATGACACGCTCGGAGACGGAGCGAGGGAGAGCGGGTCACAGAGAGAAAGAGGGAGAGAGGGGTGGAGAGGCGAAGCGAGGACGGACAAGGGAAACATTTTAGCTGTCATTGTGTGCAAAAAGCAGAGCGGCTAAACTGATGGTAATTGGGTCTTCGATGGGCTGAAGGAAACCCACCGTAGCATTCTGAAAATGGCCGGCTAATGTGGTTTGAGGGAGATTGTGACAGCACTGGTGACACACACACACACAAAATCTCACACACACACACATCTGCGGGGGCCTTTTTAAGTTCAGGCCTGATCTGCGTTGATCCGGCTTACTGTCAGACGAGCGTCGAGGAACTTGGCGCCCGTCGATTGGGATTTAGCCCGTTAATTAATTGTGAATTAATAACAGAACTTCTGATAATCAATTAAGCTTTTCCGGTCGAATCCGAGTGATTAATCAAAGCCGTTGCGAGCGTCGAGGAACTTACCCTCCATTTGTTCGTTCTTGGCCAGGGCCTTGACCAGCGCCATGTATTTGTTGGCAGCCAGCACGAAGGATGGGTCCAGGGCATACCTAGACACACACACACACACACACACACGGTTTAAAATTAGCACTCGCCAAATGTGTGCACCAATATGTTTCGGAGTTTAAAATAATCAGGTCACTCCCCTTCGGCGGGCTGGTGAAAAATGCCAACTTTGCGATGTAATTGCATTTTGAATTTCAAATGTGTCCCTCGCTGACATGAAATCGGTTTTAATTGTAATGGTGCATATAGTATTGGAACTAAATGAAACCTTCACTTATGTTGTTCCTAACAAAGAAAAAAAAAAACAGTGGGCAATTAGCAATTATCTTTTTGCTGTTTAGTGTTTCCAGAAAATGTGTTCAAGTTTGACCAAGGGCGATTATGAACAGTTCAGTGGTCGGTAAAAACATATTATGGCCTGTAACATTTTTGACCTACCTGCCATGCACACGCGCGCGCACGCACGCACACACACACACACACAGCAAAACACATTCCACATTAATGCATTCGGCTAATGACTTCATTCTGACGCTGGAAGCAGGTGACGAGCGGAGAGAAGAAAGCAGGGACGAGCTTCCTGTGTTTTTTAACAGAACGGCTGGACGCTGCATTAATGTCGCCCCTAATACCACTCATGTTAAACTTTAATGGCCAAAAAAGGTCATCGGCGTGTGTGTGTTGCTCACATTTCCCTCTTGAGGTTGAGCGCTTCGCCGACGTCGTGGTTGCAGCACAGGTTGATGAGCATGGCATAGGCGCCTGGTGTCATCTCGGCCTTGTGTTCCTGCTTCAGCTCCAGGGCGCGCTGCAGGTTCTGGGGGGGGGGGGGACGCAAAACACTCAGGACAGCCGACACACACCTCCGGACTCAACACACACACACAATTGATGCAGGATACTTTAATAGTCTATTTTGGTGGATGTCCGATATCGACGTATAGACACACCTTTTGTTTTTTTAAATGAAATGGTGTGAATCAAAGGTTGTTTTGAAGTTTTAGGTATTTGTATTTTTGTTTTTCGTTATTGAATTTGAGTAATTTATTTTTTATTCTGTTTGGGGAGGTACACTGAAAAAGCCCATTTTGGGTTTTTTACCTCTCCAGCACTTCTATCGTAATTGTCTTTGTATTATGGTGCAAATTAATAAATAGAAACATACAATCTTAAAACCCATGTTTATTCCTTGGCTTTTGACCCAGATGAGACTTTGCTCCTGTTTTACTATTTCTATTGTTTTTTACTGTTTGTAAAGTCTTTTATGGTTGTTTATGTACAGCACTTTGTTTTCAGCTGTGGTTCGATTTACGGTGCTTTATAAATCAAGTTGAGTTGAGTAAAATAGTTCCATGTAACTTGTTGCTGCCACTGCTTATAGGCAACATTGTGTCGCATCGGCCAGCAAGATCCAGAAAAATCTTACTGCCGATTCTAATTCATTGCCAATAGTGTGCTAACGATGGAAGTAGTTTTGTATGTCCTTGAACGCATCATGGGAAAATAGGATGACAAAAGCTTTACCTCGTCAGAACAGAGAGCCTGGACAATCTGTTTGAGCGTTGCGCTGTATGCTTTGTTTTCTGCCTTCAGCCTGGCCAGCCTTTCCTCCAGGACGGGGATCTCCTCCTTGAGGGGCAGACACGGATATGATAACAGCGCATGTGTGTGTGTCATCAGAAACGCACATCCTATGTTCACGTCCCGACGTCTAATGTCTTCATGCATTTATCCTTCTACTTACAGGACCAGACGCTTCATTGTTGGACGCTCGGCCATCCACTCGGCCATCCACTAAAGCGCGCACATCCTGACACACACACACACACACACACACACACACATCATTAGCAACTATCATAGCAAAGGAAAAAATGTGTTCAAGCTTTGACAGACCCGAGGTCGGGTCACTGAACCCGCTCGTACCTCGATGAGACTTGGGACTTGATAAGCCACCAGACGGTTCCGGATTCCTCTGAAGATGCGTCCTGGGATGGTGATGTTCTGCAGGAAAAAAGAAAGAAAGAAAGATGCAAGAGGATGCAAATCAACACGGACAAAGCTGTGAACCTCCGACAGGATCTGAACCTGTTGATTTTTTTTTTTCTTCCTTTTATGTTAAAAAAGGCAGGAGATTAAGAGTTCTACCGGCTGCTGAACATAATGAGCACAAAGTAGGAAACTGATTAAGTTTTTAACAACCTTAATTTATCTCTGCCAGGGCTTCAATTGGAGGCTGTCACAGGGCTTGCATGTGAATTAGTGCATTAAAAAGACAAAAAAAAAAAAAGGCTGAAATTAAAAGCTGAATTTAGGTGTGAGGATTTTAACTAGAGGGAGCTCAAACGACTAACAAATAGGTCAGTTTCAGTAGGGGGCGGGGGGCGGTGAAACTTTGAAACTTCCCTGAACTTTGTCTTTTGAAGACTATTCAAGCGTTTACTTTGAAAATACGATTAAATGTGCACCCAGTCTTCATTCTGACAGCATTGTGAGTATTATGATGACTTGTACAGATCGTCACATTGTGTCCAAACATCCTGCTGAGCCCGGACCTTCGTAACCAAAACGTGTAAAACATGAATTAATCTTTGCCAACATGTCTGGATGTCCCGGCTCAGACCCTGCACTGCTCAGAAGTGGAGCAGCGTGTGTGTGTGTGTGTGTGTGTGTGTGTGTGTGTGTGTGTGTGTGTGTGAGTGTATATGATGAATAATCCCAGTCTGATTACACACTGCAAATCATCTTGGATCAGAGCGTGTAAGCCGGTTTAAAGTGGGAACGTTTATGAATGAAGTCGAAATATAGTAAATTAGTGAATTAATGTGTGTGTAGAGATCGTTCTCATCAGTGTGCGTTTTTGTGTGTGTGTGCGTTTGTGTGTGTGTGTACCTGAGCGACGAGCTGAGTGAACAATTTCTGTAGTTTTTTCTCCTGAGACTTCACCTCCTCCGCCGTCATGCCGTCGATCAGATTGTACAGGGAGAAGGCAGCGCTTTCTGCACACACACACACACACACACACACACACACACACACACACACAAACACTGGTTGAGCGCACGCCTTGGGAATACATTTTGTTTGCTAGTGTGTCAGTCAGTGCCTCCATTTGTGCGTTTACACACTTTTCTTTTTCCTGAAACCTCCACAGTGTGTGTTTCTATTCTGCTGACGGGGGCTGCTTTCGGGCTGAAGTGTGACTGAATGTGCGACGGCTGGCGGTGACAGCCTTCCCCCTCTACTTTTTAGCCCTCTCACACACACACACATACACACACAGATGTCATCTAACGGGATGTGACACGGATAACAGTCTCCATCGCTCCCACCAGCACACACACCAGTTTCAGTGCTGGGTATTTTCTGTGACACACACTCTGACACGGAGCGACATTAACGCTCCACAAACACACACACTTGTCCTACTGATGGAGATACACGCTCTTTACACACTCGTCTTGCTGCATCACACACACTCAGCACCGCCCAGGCCTCGGTGCACTAACACACACTCACTCATACACTTTAGCAACTCAGCACTGTGTCAGCAGCCAGGCTCTCTTTCCCTCCGATGGAGAGAGTGGGGTTTCCGCTCCAGCCCTCACACACACACACCTGGACACAAACATACATAGGCTTCATGACGACAAGCGGAGCAGTCAGAAGTCTGCTGCTACTGAGACAGACGCTGCAGACACACGCAAGCAGACACGCGAGGAGACAGAAAGACGCAAAGAAACCAGCACACTTGTCTCACACACGCTCAATCTTTTCAAAAGTAACAGTGTCAGTTAGTGATGTCTGAACCTGCCAGTGAGAGGAGTGTGTGTGTTAATGTGGTCTTACCGGAAGGCTTGGTGGCCTCTCTACAGAAGCGTCTGTCTTTGTATAAAAGCTGAATGATCTGCAACAAAAACACAGATTCAGAATTCACGTGAACAAACCCGATGATTTTCTAATTTATAGAATCATTCGATGTTATATTATAATTGGCCATTTTAGATTTCATTTCATATGAGTTTGTTTTTTTTCTCTCTCTGCACATCGACGTGCCTTGCATTCTATATTTATACATTTACTTTAACATAAATAGGTTTGGATAAAAGGCGGCAGATGGCGCTTGTCACATTATATAATCTCAGTAAATCCAACTTTGTATACCAAGTATTAGTTGTCATAGTAATTTTCTTGTCAGGTAAAAAGGCGTCATGAAAAGGTACATTTTGGGATTTGGGCTTTAGTTATTGTCATCTCGCCTCATTCTCTGCACTCCCTTGACTTTTAAGTGATTTTACATGAGTGAATAATTTTTCAAATTCAGTGTGTGCATGTTCGGCTCTTACCTTCACCATGCTCTCCACATCATTGAACCTGCAGGGGGCAGTAGAGGACAAGACATGAGCTCGAACGCGACACGCGGCAGCAGCAGGTCAACCAGACGGCGACATGTCAGGGTTAATGTGCAATTTGCTCATAAGTGAGGCCAGGCTTTGCTTTTAGGTCACAAAACATAAGAAGGCATCTACATATCTGAAAATACATCTCTCAAAGCAGCCACACACACACGGAAGCACACACACATTTACAGGATCCTTCTCTGCTGCATTTTTTGCATGCAGAGAATACTCTGGAATGGTGGGTTTTACTCATCAACCAGGGTAAATACAAGAACTTTTCTCCTTTCTTTTTTTACACTGATTCCTTGTTCTGCTGATGAGTTGTGATGTGATAAAAGGATAAAAGTGTCAATTTCAGTCAGATTTCTTCCTTCTTATTAACTATGTTTGATATAACAACTCAACATTCTATCATTTATGAAAGAAATGTCAGAATTTTACATTTTAAATGCAAATAAAGGCTTTTTGAACGTGTAACCATCACACTGACACTCTTGTGTTGCCATAGCTACTGAATTGACAGTGTAGTATAATACGAGTCAGACAGACAGAGTTTGACACTCTCAATCCCACAGTACAAGAGAGAATCGACGGCAGCACAAAAGCCTGGGAAACCACAAAAGACACACTCAAATTCACACACACACTTAGGCTAAATGATGACAACGTGTGACATTTCTGGTGCTGTCAGCGAGTTCGTAGAGGAGTAGAGGAGGTGGGGGGGGGGGTGAGAGGAGAGAAGAAGAGGTCTTTAATGATTAAATTATCCCTTGACCTTGTCTCTGACAGGGGCAGGTCCCGCATCACAATGACACGGCGCCGGCGCACACGCACACACACTTGCTCGCCGTGTGACAAGCCCAATTATGACCCTGTCAGCGAACCTAACAGTCAGGAAAGTGTGTAGGTGTGTGTGTCTGTGTGTGTGTGTGTGTTTGTACGGCGGAGGGGGAGTAAGAGCTGAGGGTAAAAACAATGAAATCGCCGGGTGCATGAATAAATACATTTGCTGAAAAAACTTAATGTGACTGATTGTAAAAATTTAAAAATTTGGGAAATCTTCACTTTGAATCTTCAAAAATGTATATCAATAATGCAAAATAGAATCATTTAAGTGCAAAACATAAAAAAAGTGTCTCGGAGTATTCACTTTTTTTCTTTTTTGGCACGGCCTTTTTCTTCTCCTCGGATAAATCCTGGGTGTGTTTTGAGCTTTCATAAGAAGTAAAATAAATAACTTTGGTCTCCGCAGACCAGTCAGCACTTTTCTCTCTGACCCCCCTCCAGCCGTGCTGAGTGGGGGGGAGGGGGGGGGGCTGTTTTTGTGCTGGAGCGGAGTGTTAAAACTGTAAATATTCATAAACACCCATTCAAGAAAAGCCCACGGGTCAGAGCCCGGTCCTAGGGCTAACTCTGCGTGCGTGTGTGTGTGCGTGTGTGCGTGTGTGTGTGTGCGCGTGTGTGTGTGGGAGAGCAGTACGGGCGTCTGGGCATCAGGGGCAGTGGTGGGCATCTGCTCATTTACATATCTCCCACGGTGCTTTGGGGCAAGAGCTGAGGGATGATGGCCTCCATATGCATGAGGCAGCCGTCTATGTGTGTGTATATATGTGTGTGTGTATGTGTGTGTGTGTGTGTGTGTTTTCCCTGCAGCTGCCCACGCACACAGACGCTGTAGATGGTGTGATAGGCTGCACATGTCAACTGCATAGCATATGCCGCTGTGACCTCCATAGCGCTACAGGCCTCCCTAAAAACGCTCGCCAGGAGTCGGCGGCGGGCAAAATATGGAGAAATATGGAATTCCAAATGACGGCCAACACACACACGTCGTCGGGCTAATTGACTCACTTTTTGAAGCCCTGGACCAGGCTGTTGCGGAAAAGAAACTGGTCCAGGTTGCCGAAGGAGGGATCGGCCACTGGGAGAGAGGGATGATCAGAGGGGAGAGAAAGAGAGAAAATGATTAACAGGTCGCTCGCTCCTGGTCGCCATTGTGGCTCCAAAGGAAATCTGTCCAACTTCCTGCCTCACAAATCACTGGATATTTGTTCTTGTCATGGACACCTAGCAGATCTCCCTTGACATTTTTGTGCATTATGGGAACATCTGGAGAGACCATGGCAGCAAAAAAAAGATGCTCAACTCTTTTCTGAAAATGACGAAAAGCAACTTGCTGCACCGTTGGAAGTAGGGTTACAAAATTCTGGGAATTATCAAAGTTGGAAACTTCTCATGGAAATTTTCCAAAATGAACGGGAATTTATATGAACTGCATTGACCTGGTCATATCCACGTATAAATATGAAACATGTTGGTTTGTTATAAGTAGACATGCCTGCAAACATGTCTAATGCAATATTTTTTAAATGACATTATAATTAATTTTCAGGGAATTTAGGGGAATTTTCCCTAACAGAGTCTAACTGTGATTAATATAGGCATCAATATTTGTCATAAGCACACATACATGCAAATATGCCTGATACAACAATCAATAAATGACACTTACTGTAGATCTTTCATGGTTTCTTTCACAGAGCAACAAAAACCACAAATGGTGAAAGCAGGGTTCAGGTATTTACATTAGCCCAGAAATATTCCCGATGTTCCCTCAGCACCCTAAAAAAAGTCCTATTCAAAAATGTCCATATATTTAGTTAAGCTTCTCTTCAGGCCATGCTATCACGGACCTGGGCCTCATCGTCTTCAATGGCTGCTGTCTCCTTATGACAAGTCGTCATGGCAACAAAAGCCTGAAAATTTCCAATATTCCCAATCTGAAATTTACCGGAAATTTACACCCATTTGCAAACCTAGTTGAAAGTAGATGATTTGTGTTTTGTCGTCTTCATTAAGATGCAATATTTGATGGAAACAAAGAGACTGAAATGGTCAGAGGAGAAAAGGTTCATATTCAAATTTTGATTAACTTTTCCAGGAGACTTTTTAAAGGGGGGGGGTTACTTCAATAAACAATGTTCTTAAGGCACATTTAAGTTTTCTTCATGCGAGGTGGAAAAGAGAAATCCATTTTCGCACTGTGGGACACATTAAGAGGACACGGCTACTCCGCATGTGTGGAAATGAGCGAACCTAAAACTCGATGAAAGACAGAAAACAGGAAGAGTCATCCATTATTGAGCGGCGCCTCTGCGTTCCCGCTTTCTCAGCCAGTGGAGGTGCCTCTTTACATATTCACACAGACTAATCTCTTAAAAGGCCTGATGAGCACCCGGGAAAGTGGGCAAATGCATGTGTGTGAGTGTGTGTGTGTGTGTGTGTGTGTTAACGCCGCGCCAATTAGCCCGCGGGCATAGCAGCAATTTTGATGCCGTTTGCTCCAGATGCAGTCTTTTAAGTGTGTGTAAATGTGTGTGTGTGTGTCTTACACAGCTCATACAGCTCGGCCAGGTTGCTCTGAGCCAGCTTGTGGATCTGCAGCGGCACGGCGCCCTTTAACTGCGGGAGATTCGAGATTCCCGCCTCCTGCAGACAGAAAGTCAACTTTAATCCACATAAGAAAAAAGAACTTAGTCACGCAATGGATTTCATGTGGCAGAAGAAAAGAAATGCACCTTTTAAGTAGGGATGTCCCGCCCTGATATTGATATCGGTCCGATGTCAGCAAAAAAATAACGAGTATCAGATTATATCGGCCTGCATCTAAAATTTCCGATTATAAGCACTTCGATACAAGCAGTCCATTCCAGACTCGGTACTTCTAGTGATTATTTTGCCCTTCAGATATATATTTTTTAGTTTTTATTGGATTTATTGAGGTATCTTTTCTGGGTATTTATTTCATTCAAATGTAGAATATTCTTATGTTTAAGGTTTAAATGTATGTACGCCATTTATTAATAAATGTGTCAGTTTTTCCACACAGGTACTGTTGCTGACTATTGTTCTCACTTGATCAAGCCTTTTCTAACATTCCATAGTACAAAATAAGTCATAAAAGTATGTAGGATTCGTGCCGATATCGGATCGGATCAATATCGGCCAATGCTCAAGCTGCAATATCAGTATCGGAAGTGAAAAAGTTCTCTCCGAACGCCCTTATTTTTAAGTCGATGATTCAGAGAGCCAATGCGCCGATATTATGGTGGATACACACACACACAAACACACACAAACTGAAGAGGACGCACCTCGAGTGCCTCCAACGCCACGCTGTTGCTGGGGAAGGCGGGGAACACGTAGTTGCTCATAGTCTCCACATCGGGGGCGACGCCGAGCTTCTGCATGCCCGTCATCACCTCAATCACGCCTGCAACACACACAACACACACACACACAGTCCATTTGGAGCATTTAAAAAGAAAGGTGACAACAACAAAAAAACAATAACATCCTTGGCAGTGGCATTTGGATGAGTTCTGGATTAATAAAGACTGGATTGTTCCAACTGACTACCAAATTCAAATGAGAAGATTCTGTGAAAATTAAATTTGAAGAAAGAGTGCTTCGACTCCTAACGTTGGAGGGAAATAAATCCAGATCTTTCACATTCTCGTCTGGCAATAACAAAAAGGTTTGTTTGTTTTGGCGAGCTGAACAATGACTACGAGCTAATCCTTACAGCGTCGTGTTCTGCAGACTTTGTGTCCTGAAGGTTTAAGTGGGATAAACGCGGGTCTATTGTGACGGCGTTTGGGATTACTGGAGAAAGATGAAAACTGAAAACGATAAAAACATGATTTGTTTTCACCGCAGTTGTTTGGTCAAACAAGTCCAGAACACAAAAACAGAGCAAACCCCCCCCCCCCATACCCATTTTTTTTGGCTGTTTAATCGAAAAAGCTGCACTTTTTCTCTCCACTCATGAAGACCCGGGGCTGTGAGAGCAGCTCTATCAAATGAGTTGGCACACTCTTTCTCACACACTCACACACACATCAACAAAAAAAAATGCTAATGGCTGCTGCCTGGGACTGCGAGGTGGCGCGTGTATCAACACGTACTTGGCCTGAAGTGGACTCTTGCGCCATCGCCCTGCTCTCCAGCAGAGCCCTGGGGTCCTGCCCCGGGGAGGCAGGGCCAAAACAGCCACATGCATATGGAACAGCCACTAACACACACACACACACACACACATACACTCAATATGCCTGCGAGTGTTTGAGTGTGTGCATACGTGAAGGAGGCCGCGGTGCTTTGCATATGTCCAGGGGCGTGTCCACAAAGAATAGTGGGCACACATCTCGACCGACCGCACGCATGTGTGTTTGTGTGTGTGTGCGTGTGTGTGTGATCCACCTGGGTTGCTATGCGGTCTGATGACAGAAATATCATAGCATTTGCGGCTAAATGTGTCCATCCGGCCTCTCCTCCAAAGCCGACCACCTGAAAGTGGTTCCTTGAGTTGACACGTCTCAATCCACCGTGTGTATTTACACTCCACTCAGGTTTCATAAGACTAACACACACACACACACACACATTCATATGGAGCTCAGTGTTTCTGCAGCCTCTTGGGATGTTTGTGTTCACCTGGCAGTCTCTCTCTTGAGCTGAATAAAAGATGAGCGGCAGGCTTTTATACGCCATTAAAACCCGCCGGCCGGAGCTGCATTATCCCAGGTAGGGCTACCTGAAGCACTCCATCCCATCCACCCTTCTCCTCCTCCGTCCACATCACTCATTCATCGTCAACCCCCTCCTCTCACTAACAGTCTGCCCTGCTTTCAAGAAAAAGTAAACAGGCGATCTTCCTCCTTCTTCTCAATGGACGATCCATCCATTCCGCAGCCGCCCCGTCCATTCTTACCCCCCTAATCGCTTTCATCCAGCCCGGCTTTTTTTATGAACGAAGTGAGGGAGCACCTGCTTTCCTTCTGAATAATCCATAATCAATTTCACGGTGAGCCAGACAGACGGAAAACAAGTGAATGGAGAGCTGCCGCGCTTTTTTTCCGGCCCCCCCGCGCGCAAGCTTTCGCGGTCATCAGCAGTTTTCTGCCCGTCTAGCGAGGAGGGGTTTCGTTTTGTGCAAGTCACCTTCAGAGCGAGTGCTTTTAACGGCCGGAAAGCTGCGCTGATTTCACCTGCGAAGCGATCAGTTTGTGTTTTCAGCACTTTTTGATGACTTTTTGATTCAACTGTTTTTTAATCACACAAAACGTGATCTGTTCTATTTGTTTTATAGTTGTAGGCATTTTTTCTTTGTAATGTATTTTTTCTTACCATTTAAATTTTGTTGAGTTTATTGTTCTCGCAACCTTTTTCAATATTCTATTTGTGGTCCACTTCGTGTTTTTGATGTCACCCTAAAAGCACTTGATTGAAGGTTAAAAATGAAATTATATAGAAAAGAAAATTGGAGTGTACTATACTGGTGATCTTCTTTGTTTTGGAAAAAAAGTAGTTTGGATGAAAAAAAAAATTGAGCAACTTAAAATACAAATTGCATCAAAATTAGGGATGATATTAACACAAAAATATAATATCTGGAAATATTTTTCATAACTAATGTTCAGCTGCTGTAGGCAATGATTTTGTCCTGGCCAATGATAAAGTTGTTTTGTTACTTCACATCACTATAAAATTATGCATAATACGTTTATTCCACAACAGGATATATATTGTTAAATAACATTAGTTTTGGTGTAAAAAGACCACACATATCGGTATCATATCAGAATATCTGCAATCGGGAAAAAAAGCCAGTATTGAGCATCCCTAATCAAAATAGTTCTTTGCTTAACCAAAATAGAAAACCTCTCAAAAAAAGGGCTGCGGATAAAAGTGTAAACTGTAAGATATGAATGCTAAATAACCAGAGAGTCATTTAGACATATTTTTCTCTCTCCTTTCAATAATCCTCCTTTTCAAGTAATCCTCTCTGCTTTCTCCCACGTCTGAACAACTTAAATAAACATGCGGTGCGGAGGCAAAATGAGAGGGGTGGCGGGTGGCGGGTGGCGGGTGGGGGGTCGGGGGAGATGGCTCTCCAGGTCGGTCAGCATAACGTCTGACAGAAATCCAGGCGAAGAAGTATCAAAAGGAGTGAGTTAAGCATGGCAGTGGTCACAAGATATCACCGTCAGATGCATGTCTCCAGGTTAACTGTCACACACGCGGAGTGAGGACGGAGGAGGCAGAGGAGGAGAGGAGCCGAGTGAAGCGCTCGCTGTCATCTCCTCCCGTCCTTGGACATGAGTACCTGTCACTTCTCCTCTCCTCTGCCCTCTCCGACACCATCTGGGTCTCCATCTCGCCGTGCCCCTCCAAAGGTGGGACTTTGTTTGCTGCCAGGCAGAGCAACACGGGCGTACTTCTTTCTTTTTTTTTTTATGAGGCAGGAAATGCTGCAACTTTGCCCCCCCTTTTTTTTTTTTTTTTTT